>CM039718.1:45484600-46083215 GCA_022539455.1 Dendrobium nobile | reverse complement strand
ATTCAAGCAAAACAATTAGTAGATGAGGTGTTGGCCTAGAAGCGTCGCTTGGAGTCATCTCTCGCTCGCGCGCGTCGCCTCGCGACCTCGCCTTCGACTCTACACTGATTGTTACAGCACGCTCAGAGTAAGGTAGAGAGAGAAAGGTATAGAGTGTGTGACAAAATCCTTGAGAAAACTAATTATCGCATATGCATCAACTGCTCTATACTCTCAAAGAGGATTTGGACGTAGGGGATAAGACAAAACAACAACACAAACTAATAGAAATCTGATTATTTGTCATATATGAAATAAAAGAGGACTTGTTGCATCAACATGTTGGCATAGGCTCAATCTCAACTACACACCTCCTGAATCCAATTCTGCAACTAACGCTTCATCAAAAGCACTGTTTTGATTGAAAAATATAATTTAAGTATATATAATTTTGAAAAATATTTAATTATCTTTGGGACTATTTAATTTTTAAATTTTGAAATCGAACGCATCATTATGAATAGTATATCCCCTCGAAGGGCGAACATATAGTTCTCTAATGGGTTTTAATTACAAAATTTAAATTCATCCTGATTATCGTAGTCAGACTCAGGAAAGATTATATACGGCCCTGGAAGGTCAATATTAAATTCAATCGAAGTTCTGACTACATTAATCTGGATAGGAAATCATTAATTTCATAAATCAAAATCACATAGTGATTGATATATTCCTTTGAGAAAAGAAGTTATCAATCGCTATTTATCGTTTGAAAATGGAGGTAATCATCGTTGAAATTTGAATTTTCCCAAAAATAATTAATTAAAGATTTTTTTAAAAATTTCAATTTTGAAAATCAGTTTCGAATTTCTAAATCTCCTACGAGCGCAAGCCCTCGTAGTTAATTACATCGTAGGAAAATTTTCCTATGAACACTCTCGATTAAAATAGCGATACGAATCTTATTTAAGGATTTCGAAGATTGATATCAAGGGAAGGTAAGGTTTAGAATTTGAAGTGGGATTAGTTCAATATTGAGCACTTATTTTTAGATTCAAGGGAGGAAAAGTAGGGAGTGTTTTGGAATTCAGAATTACTTCAAAAACACCCCAGCCTGTCCTAATTGTTGGGCTCGAATTTGATTGAAAGATATTTTTTATTTGAGTGGTCAATTTTATTAGAAAATGGGATTCAATTCTCGAAAATTTGAGGTTTAGGCCCAAAGCCAGCCTCGGAACCTAAGTCTAATTGGGCACTGAAAATTTGTACCCTGAATTAGCTAGTGTAATGTGAATCTGGTTTACCCTGGCCTGGATTGGGGAGCCAGCTAAACCACCTAAACGATTTTTAAAATATGAGTCCGATCTTTTTTGTAGAGTGGTAGGGACGTTAATTAGAAAAAGTATAAAGGAATGGGGTCGACATCTTGAGCAGATCTTAATTGACCCCTTAGACTTATGTTGGGTGTGATGTCTAAATAAATGCGATTAAATATTGATTCAATTTTAATTTGTTCTAATGCGATGCATGGCTAATCAACAACTTGTTGAATGCAGAATTGGTATGTAGCAGTTTAAAAACTTTTGGCTTAAAAAATTGGTTTTTCCCTAGGATTGCTAACTCCCTTGACAGTCGGCAACCTCATAGGTCAGGTGGTCTGCCAGAAACCCGCAGGCGGGGAGATGCCTGACAAGGTAGAGAAAGTTAATATGAATGCATGAATAAACCCTCGGCGAGTTGAGCTTACTTCTTATGACCGTTTAGAGTTTATCTTATCTTAAATTTTTATTTAGTTAAGTGAAAATTTTGACAAACCCCTAAGAGCCTAAATTCGAATTCCAGTCTAAATTAAATACAGCATGTAAATAAAAAGACTAGAAAAGCATACAGTTCTAATGCGCAATCAATTAAATTAAATATATCTAATTGAATGTCCGTAGGCAAGTGCCCTTATTATTACATTACAGAAATTGCAAGAAAGTAAAGTGGTCGGGAACCACTAACAACAACCCGGATTTCTAATCCTAGATCAAATGACTTTGAGATTTGGGATTCTTCTCGTCGCCTATTTCTTCGTCTTCTCACGAACATCTTGATTCGTCGGTTCTGGATATCCAAATGAAAAGAAACTACCCCTCGATCGGGGTGTTATCTTTCATCTTTGGATATTTGAAAATTTTCCTAATTTGAATTCCAAATGGAAGAAGACTCTCCCCTTTAGGGATGTCTTCACCTCTTTGAAATTCAAATTGGATTTTGTGCCCAAATCTCAAATCATTTTTTTAAGAATTTACAACCTTATCAAATTGAATTTACATTAATTCAAATAAAAAAATCTAGACTCGATCCTGTAGGATTATCCTAATAATCGGCAGTTATATAAGCAATCCCAAGCGTATTATAAGAAATTTGAAATGCAATTTTTAGCCACACTTGGCCATGCTCTTATTATTATAAGGGGGTCTTAGCGTCTTTGAAGCACCTGTGCAAAGAGTATATGATTTTTTTTATTAATTGCCTCCTTTAATTTCAGCTCCTTATATGAGCATGGCCACCTGCATAAGACTGAACAAGTATAATTCGCCCCTAACCTAGAAGTAAATCTAACGTGCAAGCAACCACAGTAAAAAGTGCAGTAGACAGGTAAGTAAGTAAATATGTCAATTCTAAACTAGCAAACAGCGTGCAACGAAAACTCGAAAACCCGGCACACAGCAGAAAAGTAAACACCGTCCTATCCTAAAATTAGAGTCGGTGATCCTAGCAAATCATCTAAAATATGTGAGGTAGGCTGTGTGGTTTTGATATGTCCTAAATAGGATTATTAGATTATAGTTACTTGAAATTCGATTAGTTGAAAGGCTTAAGGGAATTTAGTTAGAATTTAAATATTAATGCTTTGAATAACTTTTAAAATTAATTATTAATTATTTGTTGGAAACCACCTTTATTTCACATCGAGGCCGTGAAGTTTATTTCACCTTCCTTGGGGCTAAGTAAATAGCCTCGTAAGCTTGGGTTACCTAGTGGTACCCAGATTTGATTAAGGTTTAAGTGTTAATAAATTTTAATTTAAGTTGGTTGATTACTGATTTTAAGGTTAATTAAGGATTTCTGGAGTTTTTAAAGCAATTTTGAATTTTATGAATTTTTCAAATATTTTAATCATTTAATCAATGTTCAAAATTGACTTTTTGATATGGGTGTTTTCTATAAAGTTAATATTTATTTAAATATATACCTTAATACGATCAGTTTGACAGTAAATACGCTAAAATCAGATTTTTCTACATTTTATTATGAAGGTTTGAAGTTTTGACCTATAGTTGATCGGTTTTTTGACTTTTTGATTTTAACAGATTTATAAAATTTAGTATTTTTAATAAATATTAGACATTATTATGAGTTGAATGCAAGTGAATTTGTTCAATTTGGATTTCTCTTTAATTAGTTATGAAGGTTCAAAGTTTTGGGTGTTTAATGAATTTTTAAAATTACTTAATAGTGGCCCTTTTTATGATTTGGATCCAAATGAGTCTCAACACCTTGAAATCAACTCTAAAGGTCGGAATGACATAGGGAGATTCCAAGTGTTTGGGAAATTTTTGGATTTTTTAATTATTATTAATTATTTATATTAATAAAATATTGATTTTTACTTAAAATTAAATTAAGGTTTAATTTGCTGTCAAATCAATTTGGTTTTAATTTTTTTTGTTAAAGATTCAATTCTGGTCAGTTAGAGGGGTTATACCTAATTTTTGGGTTTAAAATGGATTTATTACATTTTATGGAAGTTTTAAGACTTAATTAAGGGTTTAAACTCAATTAGGCTAATTAAGGGGCTTAAGGAATTCTAAAACCAGTGAAAATTTTTCTATGGACTGAGAGTGTCATTAAGTTTAAATGTCCAAAGTTTTGAGTCAAAAGGGTGTGGATCCTAATTATTGAGAATTTTCTAAGTTCTCTAAACAAGTCCTTAATTTTTGTCTTTAATTGTGTCACTAGGTTTAATAGGGTTGAATCAAAGTTTTGCTAACCCTTGGACAAGCATGAAATAAGCACATACAATACCAATCTAATCCTAAATCTAGGAGAGCCTTAGACTATGTGGTGTGTGTTTCCTAAACATGCAAAGTTTGATATTAATTAATGGTGGTAATATTTTGATTAGTGAATGATTAGAACATAATCATTCACTAATCATTCCCCAACGAAATCCATTCATCCTTCCAATCTACATTTAAGATTCCAGGAACTCTCAAATCTTTAGAATTTATATACATATATTTAAAATAGATTTAAAAAAGGTATATATATAGATCTAAATATATATAAATATATGTTTTAAATTAAAATAATTCAAAATATTATTAAAGTGAATTTAAACATGATTGAGAGATTCACTAATTTTTCAAAGGAATTTGAAAATAAATTTTTGATTTTAAAAATATTTAATATAATATTTAAATAAATACTAATTAAATACTAAAGATAATTAAATAATTCAAATTATTTAAAATAAATCATTAATTAAATCTTAAAATTATAACTTTAAATTAAAGTATGTGAATTTCAAAAATTTGATATATTATTTAATAATTTTGATTTAAAAGAATTCATTTGAATTTTTAAAGTTTAAGGTTAAAATAACTTAAAATTAATTAATAATTAAAATAATTAATAAATCAAGTTAATTAGGTCATAAATAGTTCTGAAATTTTGAATTATTAGATTTTTCAAAAATATTTGAATTTAATTTTAATTAAATATAAATTGAAATTTAACTATTTAAGATATAACATATACCTTAAATTAATTTAATTTCAAATTAAAGTATTATATATATAATTAAAATTAATTTAAAAATCTCTTTTATTGTTTCTGAATTTTAAAATATTTTAAAATTTAGAATATAATATTTAAATATCTCAAAAATATTTAATTATATTTAAATAAATATTAATTTTAAAATACTTAATATTTAATACTTAAATAATTTGAGATAAAAGTAATATATAATATTAATTTTAAAATATAATAATTAATTTTATGATAATTTTATTATATAAAATATTTTTTTTATATACATATTAATTAAAATTAATTTTCTATTATTTTTTTAAAGGAAATTTGAATTTAAAAATGATTTAAAATTAATTTAAACCATTTTTAAATATCTGGCAGCGGGATGGGACACATGGCGTGCTCTGGTTCATGGGACCAAAACCGCGGAGGCGGCGTGACAGCGCGATGGCGGTCAGCCACGCGTCACCCGCGGAGAACTGGACGCGGTTTCAGTTAAACACGTCAGCGAGTCGTCCACGCCGTCGGATCTTCGTGGGTTTGATCCGACGGATGAAATCGAATCCCGCGTTCGATCTCAACGGGACGAGATCAAACGGCTGCGATTTCATCCCGTGGTTTGGAACGGACGGCCCAGATCTCATCGGACGGACGATCGAACAAAGGATCGAATACACGGCTGAATCAAACCGCGGGATGGCTCGATCTGGGCCGTTGATCGAGCAATCAACGATCCAAAAAGCTTACACCTAAGCCATACCATGAAAACACCCTAGGAATCATTTTTTGGGTCATTCTCTCGATCTGGTCAATCAAATAATTTGAAATTTTAAACCTAGATAGCCCAGGTGAACAGAAATGATGGGGAATCGTTCATTTGGCTTAAAACACCCTATATACGAAGCTAATTAAAATTATCTAATGTGAGCTAAATCTAAGGTTTTGAGAGATTATACCGCTGGATCTTCAAAGTTTCTGGATGGATGAGCTTGTAGACTGTCCAAGTGAAGATCCCTAGCACGAAACCAAGCTCAAAAGCGTCTGGATCGACCGCTATAGGGCTGGGACGAATTGGGATGTGTGCTCACCGGAGAACTCGCCGCCGGTGACGTGCAACCACTTGGGTTTTGTAATGGGAAGGTAGAGGGAGCACTGGAGAGCTAAAATGAACGAAGAGTTTGATTTGGGAGGCTGGGTAAGTGAGAGAATGTGTGAATTCGAATCAGCTCCTTAGGGCACCTTCCCCCCTATTCAAACGTCTCCAGGTGATTTGAACGGTTGTGATCGACTTGCAAGCTCTTCAGATAATGCCACCTGTCCAGAGAGTTGGTGGGAGCAAGAGGAATCAAGGACAAGGGTACATCATATATGTAAAGGGCTTTTTATCCTCTTGAACACATGGATTAAATCAAAGCCATTTGATTTCAATCCAAAGGCTAGGATGGACCCTAAGAAGCTTCTAGAGAATATTCAAATGGGGTTTTGACCACATTTGACCATTCCAAATCATGGTTTGACTCTTTGACTGGTCCCTATGCCATGTGGCAGCTGAGGTGGCATGGGGGAGGCCTTGGAATTAAATAAAATTGCTTGAATGGATTGGTGGGGAGTGGGCTAGCTTGGGTCAAGCCATTTGGGCATTTAAAGGTTTGTTGACCAAATGTTAACTGGTCAACTGACCTTGTTGACTGCTGAGGTGGCAGCCCAAATGGCCTCAAGAGCTAGTTAGGTTGATTTAGAACAAATGCCAAGTAAAGAGATTGAGATTTGAATTTGGTATGGGAATTTGGAGTTGATTTGACCAAAATAATGTGGGTTGACTTGATCTACACGATCATAACTATGAGCTAGCTCATATTTAGCTTGGATGTACTTGAGCCATGACATGTGATTGGATTGAAATCTTGAAAGTTGATGTTTGAATACATAGGAACATGTAAATGGGAATTTGACTATGCTTTTGGGTTTAACTAAGTCAAAACTCTAATGGACTTGACTCCAATTGAGTTGAATGGATTTGAAACATATTTGAAGATGTGTTTGAGAGTTTGATTGGTTTAGTATGATTCGGATGGGTTGATTTGATTGAATGTATTGAATTGGTTCATATGGGTCAAATTTGACCAACCATGGCTTAGTTGACTTGGTCAACTATTGGTTGGGTCAAGGGTCCAATTTTGGGCTCAACAAGTTTGAAATATGGTTTTGAGTTTGTTGAATATGTTTTGAAGGTTCAAGGAAATCAATTAGGCCAAAACACCCATTTGGGCCCTTAATGGGCCTCTTAGGTCAACTAGGTTGACTTGGTCAACCAAGTTGACCCAAGGTCTGGAAATGGTTCCAATAAGTTTGGTTTAATATTTGAAACTTGCTGGAGGTGATTGCATTCAATTTGGAGGTCGTTTGATTTGAAATCGCTATTTGAGCCCATAGGGGTATTTTGGTCATTTTGGGCTCATGACCACTAGGGACTGAAACGAGTCCAGAAAAATGCAGTTTATTGTTCAATAGGTCTGGATTAATGGTCTGGAAGTGATTAGAGGTTTTGGTGAAGGCTCTAAGATCAGAATCTTCTAGGTGACAGGTCCAGTGGCATAGGGTGTAAATATTTGAAGATTTTTCAGCCTTTGGATTTTGATTTAGTTTCTAGGGTAAGAGACCTCAGAATGGGCTCAAATTTGGAGGTTTGCCTCCATAGACATGTCTCATCAGTATGCAACTTACAGACTCTGAATCGGAGGTAATTTGATTGGTTTTTAAGTGTTTGAAAATTTGCTGAAAAAGGCTTTTAGGACTTGGCCTTTTAGCATGTGATTTTGGTTTCAAATTCTGGATTTGGATTGGGTTTTGGATTTGATTGATTAAATGTCTGGATTGATTTATAATCTAGGTAGATCCTAAAGTCTGACTTCTAGAAGGGTCTTAAGGTCTAGAGTAGATCCTAAGGTCTGAAGTCTAGAAGGATCCTAGGATAGATCCTAAGGTCAGGATTCTAGGAGGATCCTAGAGTTTGAATTGATTTGGGAATTGAATTGATTTAGGGGCAAGATTGGTCCAAGTGACCTCATACAAAAATGAGGTCAACAAGTACTAATAGCATCAATCAATCAAACAAATCCCATTGGAGATGGGAGTGAGCTTCCAATAGAGGGAGGGAGTGAGCATCAAATTTCTCATGCTGGTAACAATATTCTTCTAACACCATATCATAAGCTTCATCTTTCACCTATTCTTCATATACCAAAACTCTCTTACAATCTCCCTTCAATATCTAATCTAATTCATGACAATCAAATTTCAATTTCTTATGATACTCATGGGTTTGTTATCAGGGATTTGAAGACAAATCAGTTCCTTCTTCAGGGACCAAACCATAGAGTTCTATATCCTATCCAAAAAGCCAGATCATCAAACCAGATTTCTTCTCTATCAACCGTTCGAAAAAACTGCTTTTGTTTGGCATAAATGTCTTGGTCATCCACATCATCAAGTGTTAACCCTCATCTCCACCAGAAATAAATCACTTCAGATACCTAATTTCGATCCAATTTGTGAAAACTGTAAGATGGCTAAATGCCACAAATTGTCATTTTTTCATTCATCTAGTAAATCCAATCAACCTTTGGATTTAATCCATTCGGATGTATGGGGTCCATTCCCTATTAAATCAAACCAAGATTTCAGATATTATGTTATTTTTATAGATGATTACTCATGCTTCATATGGGTATTCCCTATGAAGCACAAATCTGAAGTCTTTTCCATCTTTATACAATTCAAAATGTTTGAGAAATAATTATCATATTCGATAAAGTGGCTAAGATCGGATGGAGGCTATGAATACATTAATTCCCAATTTACTATGTTTCTAATTCAAAATGGCATATTACATCAAACCTCATGTCTGTATAAGCAAGAATAAAATATAGTGGCTTAAAGGAAATGTCACCACCTGATCGAAACAGTAAGAACACTTCTGCATACTACCTCTATTCCATCCAAATATTGGTTATGCTAATGCATCCAAGTGATACAGATGTCTTGATCCCACAAACAATCACATATACATGTTAAGACATGTAACATTTGACGAAACCTCATTTCCCTTTCAAAATATACAGGAAAAAGTTGTGCAGTCATATTCAGATCCACTTAACAATCCACACCTATTTATTCCTATGTCCATCTCCCAAAACTCTTCTCATACAACAGACTTTACGCCACATATGTTACCTGAGCCATCTCTCCAGCAAAACTCTCAATCACAACAAATCTCGATCAACACAATTCCTCAACTAAGTATTTCTCATTCTCATATGACCACAACTCCAGTCCAAACAAATCATCACATGGTTACTAGACTCAAACTGGCTCTTTAAAATCACGACAAATCCTTGACCTGCTACGTGTTCATAATACTCAAAGTTCTTCATTCACACCTGAGCCGACATGCATAGAAGCAGCAAAATACTTGCATTGGAAGCAAGCAATGGCAGAAGAATTTTTGGCATTGCAACAAACGAGTACTTAGAGCTTTCTGCCACCACCAAATAATAAACCAGTTCTAGGATGTAAATGAATGTTTCACACAAAATTTCACTCAAATGGATCTATTTCTATAGTTAAAACAAGACTTGTTGCACAAGGAAATCGGCAAGAATATTGCATAAACTATCTCGAAACATTTAGTCATGTAGCCAAGTTTCCTACCATCTGAATTTTACTTACAATCACTCTAATTCAAAACTGGCCGGTGCATCAAATGGATGTAATAAATGCATTTTTACATGAAAAACTGGAAGAAGAGATATATATGAAGCATCCAAAAGGTTTTGAAGATAATGACAACCCGAACCATGCATGTCTTCTTCATAAAACTATTTACTGCTTGAAGCAATCACCAAGGAAATGGTTTAATACATTCTCAGACTATCTAAAATCTCTCGGATTTACTCATGGAAAAGCGGCTTCGTCGTTGCTTACATTTCACAAAAATGATATTCAAATGTATCTACTTATCTATGTATAAGACATTTTACTTACATGAAATATTCAAAATGTAGTAAATGGTATTACGCATCAACTCAGTATCAATTCACCATGAAACATCTAGGAACAACCAATAGTTCTTGGGAAATTAGATAACTCATAATAAGCAACATTATTTTCTATCACAAATTACATACGCATCATCCATTATTCAAAATGCAGAGATTTAGAACTACAAATCTCTATCAAATCTGACATGTACAAAATTGCCAGAGAACTATAAACTAGACCTGTCAATTTCGGGTCACGGGTCGGGTTCGGGTCGAACCCGAAACTGAACCGATACTATTCGGGTTCGGGTTGACCCGACCCGTTTTTAAAAACGGGTCAATTTTCTAGACCCTAACCCGACCCGCTTCGGGTTCGGGTCAACCCGACCCGACCCGCGACGGGTTGGCACGAACACTGAGCCGCAGCTGGCGGCAACAAAAGCCGGCGAAAACAGCCGGCGAAAGCAGCCGGCGTCATTGCAGGCGGGGAAATGTTTACCGGTGGCATTCTTGGAATGCCCTGAATGTCCTCACTTACATTTTGAAAATATTTTTTTTGGATATTCCAGGAAGAAATCTTCCATGTGGGCCCCACATCTGTCTTGCGCCAGCGACAGGCACATGGGAGAGGGTAGTGAAGGACCGAAGGTGCAGGGATTTTACTGTGCAAATTCTGCATTCCGCCCCTTTTGCCTTTTCATATTTACAAACAAACCCATTTTCTTTTCATAAAAAACTTTAGTTATTTTGTATTTTTGTGTAATTTTTTTTTTCAATTAAAAAAAGGAAAAGATGAGGGGTTTTATGTAAATGACACTTTGTATGAAGTCATGCTGTCATGAAGAGGTCCTTTTCCGCCTGGATGCATTGGAAATCACGGGAGCAGACTGCAGACTGTTATGAGGGGTTTTAAAATTAACAAATATTATTTTATTTTGTGTGACACTCCACGCGAACCTGCTGCGGGACGTGAGCTCAAGACGAGTGCGAGTGCAGTGAGCCAGCGACACCGTCCTCGAGACTCAACTCACGACGCGGGAATCCAATTTTTTAAAATTAAACGAGTTTTCGGGTTGACCCGGCAACCCGTCAGGTCAACCCGAACCCGACCCGTTTTTGCAAACTGGTCGGTTTTCTGGACCCGAACCCGACCCGCTTCGGGTTCGGGTCAACCCAAACCCGGAAATTCCGGGTCGGTTTCAGGTCGGGTTTTCGAGTCGGGTCCAATATTGACAGGTCTACTATAAACCAGATAAGCTGATGTTTGATCCTCCAACATAAAGAAAATCATTGGATCACTACATTATATGACAATTACATGGCCTGAAATAGCATTCGTCATCAATTTACTATGTCAACATATGCATAATCCAATGCCTCAACATGCTTATATGCTTCAGCGATTAATTTGATATCTCAAAGGTACATTGCATTATGGAATACCGATTTTACATGGATCATTGGAACTTAATTCATTTTCGGATGCTGATTGGGCAGGAGATAGAGACACTCACCGATCTACATCGGGTTATTGTACATTTCTTGATAAAAAAATTAATTTCATGGACTGTTAAGAAATAAGGTAGCCAGATCATCAATAGAAGTCGAATACATAGCATTGGCTTCAGTTATTACAGATATTATTTGGCTAAGAAAATTGGTATAGGATTTTCATATTGAGCAAAAGGAACCAACTGATCTCAGATGTGATAATATGTCAGCTATAGCACTTGCGAATAATCCAGTATTCCATGCTAGAACAAAATATATAGATATCGATCACCACTTTATTCGAGATCACATTCATTCGTATATAATCCATATAATTTTTTTGAATATAAAGACCAAATAGCTTATATACTTACAAAACCTCTCTCCACTCTAATATTTCAAATGTTTCGACACAAGCTTACTGTCCAGACTTATCCATCAGCTGAGGGGGATTAATAACAGCTATGCATTTAATCCCACATCATGCAATATTGTAATTGACACCTATTCTATACCTATAAATATATACGTGTATCATGTAATAAAGTAGTGATGAATACAAGAAATCAATCCTACTAAATTCACTTCTCTCATACATTCTTATACTTCCTTACTTTGGTTATATCTTTTTTGATTGGATATTAAGGTCAATTAAGGCAAACTCATACGCATAACACATATACAATACTTGAACTCAAGACCTCTGGGTTGGTAGCCGAAGCACCCACCACATTTTTGTGTTAAATCACTTAACTTGATCTTTTGAGTGGTTACTTTGGTGTGTGAACTGAAGTGATGGATTATCTATTTATTTGAAGATAATAATGCTTTGTTTGGGACAATTTTAGACCACTTTTTTCCTACTTTCAAGAAATTTTTGAACTAAAAAGCAGCTTTACAAAATAATAAGAAAGCCATCTCATACAATGCCTAAATATTGGAGTGGATGGAAATCTCATGATCATGATCAGTGGTTCAAAAATTTAGGCTTTCAACTTCTTTTAGCTAAAATCATTCCAAAAAGACGTGTGCCTAATCAGCATCAAACCCATATGAACTCTGTGTTTCGCAATTTTGATTTTTTTGCCAAATACGTATTATGTCAAGTAAAAAATCTATACTAAAAAAAATCAGATCTATACTATCATCGTGAGATAGTAAGAACTTTTAATATTTATTACGTGTGTAATTTTGATCATCCTATAAATATGATATACTTTTAACTATATTTTTTTCTTTATTATTTTATAATAATATGTTAAAAATGAAGCTAAGTTTTCTTTAAGAATGGTACAAGTTTCAAACTAATTAATTTTTCTTTTTATTTTGCTATTTTTAGGTAGATGGTTTAATTGAAAATATATTTCCTAATTAATAAGGGTGTCAATAAATGATATGATACGATATCTAACATAAATTTGACCTAATAAATATGAGCTAGGATTTATTGGATTAATTTTTTGGTTGGATTCAAGTTTATAATTTTGATCTGTTTAATTATTGGGTTAGGTTCAGTTCGACTAAAAAAATTTGATTCTGACCCAATTTTGACCTGGAGGCAAGGGCATATCTTGGGGGGGGGGGGGGTGGGAAAAAAATATTTCTTATGTGATTCTTTAGGTAATTTATTCCTCTCATTCAGTTTTTAGTCTTTATTACAAGAATTTTCTGGACAATTGCCCCCCTAAAAGTTCTAAAATACTATGGTCTTTAAGCAATTCTCACCAGTATAATTAAACACATTGTGTAGATGTGTTATTGTTAGATAACAATGAACCAAATACAAAAAGAAATAGTAAAGAGAATTTAAAAATATCCTTACAACCAAAATTTATTCCTAAAGTGCCCTGCCCCCGGAAACCCACGCAGGGGCTCTGCCCCTTGACCTCGCAGGTCAAATCCCGCAAGGGAGTGCTGCCCCCTTGGACCCCCAATATATCTACGAAGAGTACAATGATCATTGATATGAACAAAATAGGAATCGAGCCAAATTCTACACTTTTACTTATAAGTTTGCCCCTCTTAAAAATTAAGGCTGATTCTGACCCTACATGGAGGGGCCCTAATTCCCTAAAATATCTTGCTTTTAATGCAACAATTCATGAAAAAGAAATTTATGAAAACCATGCACTATCGTAGTGCAAGTGTTTTTCCTTTTCTACATAACAACATTGCAACTAGATGTTGGAAGCATTGCTGCAAATATTTTTTTTTTTGAAATCTTAAACCTTATTCAATCACCCACATCAAAAAAGATTTATTCAGTCATGTTTTGGTCATCCGGGTTGGCAATGGGTTAGGTTCAGGTCTAATTTAAGTGTTCGGGTTTTGGTCCAATTAAATTGTTCGTGCTCGAATCCACTAGTTTCAAGTTCACTAACTATCTTATCTATTTCAAAACCAGCCTATTAAGCCATTATGACACCCCTACTAATTAGAATGTTAGTGGTCGTTTCAAATAGTACATTTGGTCTTCACAATCATTAACATTTGAGACTAATTTGAGGGGTCTACAAAGCCAAATTAAGAATGCACAACTTTTTTAACTCTACCTACCACACAACTTTAAACTGAATTTTAAGTTTGAACTTCTAAAGTCTGCCACTTCACACTTCAAATTGAAGTTTAAGCTTTTTAGGATAAACCATTTGGTCTTCACAATCATGAACATTTGAGACTAATTGGGGGGATTAATGATCTTGCAGTAAGCTCTTAGGATAAAATATTTTTTATAAACTTTAATAATTTGATAATAAACTTAAAATTAATTTTTTTAAAAAATATTTTTCTTAAAACTATGGTTCACTCGACCTATTTTTTTTAATAAAAATAACATCAAGCCTTTATCCCACTATATGGGGTCGGTTATATGAATCTTTTTTCTTCGTTGTATCCAACTAGTAGTCAAATTATCATTTAAATATTATAAAAAAAAGTCATTTATAATATTTTCTAACCAAGTCTTTTTAGCCTTCATTTAACTTTCTTAACATAGGTCAGATCTATTACATATACTCTCCTAACTGAATCATCAGAAAGCCGACATTTTATGTGACCAAACAATCTAAGGCTACTCTTTTTAATATTATCTGCCACTAGAGCAACTCCAACCTTTTCACGTATATACTTGTTCACATTCTATCTCTAAGTGTAAAATCACTCATCCACCTAAGCTTATGTATATGCAAAAAACAAAACAAAAAAATCATTGGTTTTAAATTTTTTAAGGTTTTATTATTACTCTTTCTTGGCCTTATTAACAAAGATATGGGAAGAAAATTGGCTTTGGAACCATCACATTACAACTAGGTTATGCTAGCCTCACTTATAATGGGTTATAACTATATATATATGAACCTTCATACCTCAAAATTTGTTTAGGTTAAAATGTATATTAACAAAATCTTATACCCTCTTTATGAGAGGTTTCCTTATGAATGATAGCATTTACATTCTTAAGAGCAAGAGCATCACAAATTTTCTAATCAAAACTTTTCTTATTTTCTCATAGTGAAATAGAGTGCAATGAAACTAACTTCAATTGGTTTGCTAGCTTAATTATTTGTAATCTTATTTTTATATAATTTATCAATTAATTTTAATTTGTTTGCTATTTGAATTCCATCAATTGAGTTTTTTTACACTTCTTTCTAGCCATTCAAATTGAGCAAACATGTATATTGGTTCTTAAATCCTTATATTAAAAAGCTTAGATTTTTATACTTTACGTTTTCCTATGCCAAGACTACTTTAATATTTCATTGGTATGCATTAATTGACATTTGCATAAAAATAATTATTGGAACTTGAATTCTAGATAAAAATAATAATAATATTATACTCCAACTAATGTGTCATATGTCTTTTCCCAAAATACATTAGATAATATATTTATTTATTTATTAAGGAGAATAATTTTTCTCCAAAAAAATAAATTGACAAAAGAATATTAGGTATCATCTTGCAATAAATAGTTAATTATTTTTAAATATTGTGTTTCTTAATATTTTTTAATATATATATATATTAGTTTTTTAATTTATATATAAAATAATTATTTAATTAGATATTATAAGTCAAATTTTATTAAAAAAATCTAATAATTATAAAATATATAATTTAATAATAATTTTAAATAAATTATAAAAAATAAGATATTATTTAAAAAAATCAATTGACATAATTTTCTCTTAAAAATTAATATTCATCATTAAAAAATAATCAAGAACCCATTTTAAAATGAGACTTCTACATATTATATATTATTTTTCCTATTTTTGTGTTAATTATTAATTTTTAATCAATATTCATGCAATAATATATAACTAAATAATTGGTTTGAAATTTGCATAAAAAATGTAAGAAATAAATATTATTAAAATGACATTAAGAGAATTATTCTTATTAAAAAATAATTAACTAGTCCATATAAAAAAAATACAAAACAAGACTTTTTATTTTTTATATAAATTAATTTGTTTAGAAAATTCTTCTTCTTAAACAATAAAAAAAATCTATTTTATCTCATATAGTTTGAAGAACAAAGTCAACAAACCATGAGAATTTATTTAAAAGGACTATTATCTTCGGTAAGAAACTCCGGCGGAATATCATACCTTGGACGTAGTTCACCTTATGCGTATGACTTCTTCGCGGCTCTTCTTCCTCTTCACCGAGTGGGAACAGAGACCAAACAAAGTAGAGGTCAAACGATAAACAAAAAGGCGATTCTGTGGAAATTTTGATGCTTCTCTTACATTTTAGACGGGTAGCAGATGATCGGTGGAAGGAATCTTTGTGGTAATTTGGCTTCTCGGAGAGGGTGAGGATTTATCTCTAACTCCTTTTTTCTCTTCTTTGTTGCTTACTTTCTTTGATTGAGAATTTTTTTGTGATTTGATTGTGAACAATCTGTGAGAAAAGTTTCGTTTTTCTTAGAAGATGTTTTTGAAACTTTGTTGAAAATTTTGTACGTATTTTTTGGTTGAGGGTTTTCCTTTCTGAGAGTAGTTTGCATTTGTGTGATGAGTGCTTGGATATTTTGTTCCATTTCTGAGTTAGGGTTTTGCCTAATTGAGATGTGTGAGATGTTTTATGCGTTTCATTTTTCTTAATTTTTTTTGTTATTTGTTCTATTGCATCTGAGGATCTCCTATTTTACTGTTCTTTCAGGCTTTGTGTTGGAACTGGAACAATCTGTTAGCTTCCAAGAATAATCCCCAAGGAAATGGGGGCATTGGGGTAGTAGATCTTGTGTCTGTGTGATGGATAAAGATTAGATTTTGGGATATTAGCCTATCTGAAATGAGTTTAGTTCTTTATTAAAAAAAAAAGGTTGAATTTAGGACTAAAAGATTTGTTGCGTTTGGCCTTCTGAGTAAAGATTAGGAACGAACTTCAAATACTAGATTAAAAATCATTTCTAATTAGATTAGAAATGAATTCAAAGTTCAAGCGTGTTGCTGAATATGCATCAAGTTCTCCTCAAATCATGGGAGATACTGCTAGAAAACTCAGTAGAAGCCAGCCATTTCCTCTATTTAATTCTTCGTCAGTTAATTATGATCCAAGAACTACACCATCTTTCCCTGAAATGTCTCCTCTTGATTCTCGATCACAAACTTTGTGCCTCCTTAGTAATGAAGTTAAGAAGCAGGATCAATCAGAACCAATCTCCTGGGTTAAAAGTCAAATTCTGGATTGGGATCCCAAAGTGATGCTAAACAACCTCTCCTTTCTTGAACAGAAGATTCATCAAGTTCAGGACATAGTTCATTCCATTGCTAATCAGGATTCTCAGTTTTCTAACCAAGAAAATGAGCTAGCAGCACATCAGCAGCTTGTAACAGCTGATCTCACTTGCATAATTATTCAGCTTATCTCCACAGCAGGCACTCTTCTTCCTTCCATGAAGAACTCACTCACAACGGCTAACACCTTACTTGAGCCATTTGGGAGCATCACAACTCCTTCCAGTATTTGCTTTAATGATAATATGCAGCAGAATGAGAATGTTCCATTAGAGATGGCGAAAGCTTCAGAGTTCGATGAACTTATCAGAGGATTGAGTGATTGTGGAACTGAAGGAGATGAACTGATCAAATGTTTGAAGAATAGCAGCAGTGAAGTGGCAGAATCAGCACTCATAGAAGATCATGATTTGAAAGAAGCCGACGAAGGGGCGGATGGAGAAAACCTTCCTCCAGGTTCATATGAAGTCCTTCAGCTAGAAAAGGAGGAGATTCTGGCGCCTCATACTCACTTTTGTATGATATGTGGTAAGGGATTTAAAAGAGATGCAAACCTCAGGATGCACATGAGAGGTCATGGAGATGAGTACAAGAGCGCCGCAGCTCTTGCAAAACCAACCAAGGACTTGAACTCCGAACTGACGCCGATTAGGCGATACTCGTGTCCCTTCATTGGATGCAAGAGGAATAAGGATCATAAGAAATTTCTACCATTGAAAACTATTCTTTGTGTGAAGAACCATTATAAAAGAAGCCATTGTGACAAGAAGTATACTTGCAGTAGATGCCATACTAAGAAGTTCTCAGTTCTTGCTGATCTGAAGACCCATGAGAAGCACTGCGGCCGCGACAAATGGCTTTGCTCATGTGGAACAACATTCTCAAGGAAGGATAAGTTGTTTGGCCATGTTGCTCTTTTTCAAGGCCACACTCCAGCTCTCCCCACAGATGAGGGCAAAGCTGTAGGAGTATTAGACCATGGAAACGAAAATGAAGAAAAAGCTGTTCTTGTTAAAAGTAGCTTGGATGATGGTGCTAATGTTTTAGATGTTAGAGGGGATGATGATGAACGCGGCTTGTTTTCTCTTATGAACTTTGATTCTTTTAACTATGGAGGTTTTGACGAATTTTCGCAGCCAGGCTTTTGATGCCTCAGAGGGTCTGGGTGACAACAAATAGTAAAAATTTGAGCTCCCATCGTTTGGGATAACAACAATGGCGGAAGGAAGAAGGCAAAAGCTTTGGCTGGTAAACTGAAAGTTCTTCGAGATTATGATTTCGTTTGGGACGGCTTTTTTACTGTTTCTTGAAGCAGCTTTTTCGTAAAAAAAATTAATTTTTATACTAAAAAGTTATTTCAAGAAATAAGAAAAAAAGGTGTTCCAAACGAACGAAGCTTATGTTGTTAGTGATTTCATGTCTTGTTAGTTTATGTTTAGTTATTGAATGGATGGAATTAAACTCAATAAAATTAGTGGTATTGAACAGAATTGTTGGATTTTATTCTAGCCATTCAATTTGTCTTGTATGGGCCACCCAGCTGTAGAGAATCCGAACAGACCGGACCCATGATAATAATGTCAAATTATTTATACAGATATTTCAAATCAAAGAGATGCGTGTCTTCTTCTTCTCCTTTATTATTTATTTATTTATTTATTTTTGATAGCTTAGTGGATTTAAAAGGTTGGAGAATCTAAATCGCAGAGGACTTTCAAAGCACATAAATTTATGTGGCTTAGTTTCGTCGGTATGTTCGGATTATGGAGTAATGATTATCCACATTTTACCTTTACTTAACATAGTAGAATATTTAGCGAAAATTATAATATATTTATTTAATATAAAAGTTTTTTTTTTTTTGGTATTATAAGATCATATTTAAAACTTATTGTTATATTATCATTTAGCATATTTATAGATTAAGTCTCTATCGTTATTGTAAAATTAAGGGTGTCAATTCGAGTCGGGTTCGGGTCGAACCCGGAATTGACCCTGCACTGTTCGGGTCAACTCGAACCCGACCCGTTTTTAAAAACGGGTCAGGTTTCTGGACCCGAACCCGACCCGATTCGGGTCTGGGTCAACCCGACCCGACACGAATGACCCGAAGTTGACCTAAAATTGCTAATTTTCGGGTCAAAATCGGGTCAATATTCAATTTTCGGGTCTAAATCGGGCCAAAATCAGGTCAATCTCGTGTTCTCAGGTCAAATATGAGTTTTCGTGTCACTTTCGGGTCAATTTCGGGTTGCTGGGTCAACCCGAACCCGACCTAATTTTTAAAACGGGTTGATTTGTTCAACCCGAATCCGACCCGTTTTGGGTTCGGGTTGACCCGAACCTGGATTTTTCCGAGTCGGGTTCGGGTCGTGTCAAAAATTGACATCCCTATGTAAAATTGGTCCATCATAATAATAATTATAATAATAATAAATTAAAAAAAAAGCATTGAAGGTACGTAGGGGTGTGAATCTAGCCAGTGAAGCTTGGCTCGATAAATAGATCGTAAGTTGAGCTAGCAAATTTTGATTTGACTATCTCGCTCATTAAAAACATTTATAGAAAATACATTTAAAACACATTCAAATTTAAGAGTTCAAATATAAGGTTATTAATTTTTTAATATATAAATATCATTTTCTAATAACAAGTTATTTTTTTTTTATCAATTAATTTCTCTTTTTTTCTTATTTTATTATAATTATTATTTGAGTCATAATTATTTTCTCTCTTTTCTTATAAATGAAGCAGCTTGTGAGCCAGCTAAAATTTGAGCTCCACCTCGATTCATTAATCAAGCTCAAGTTATGACTCGAATTTGACTTGACTCTTTTACATCTGTGATGGTTTAGTGTAAGATGTTTGTCCTTATTTATGGAATAATGAGGAGAAAGTTAAGTTAGGATTTGCTTATTAAAGTTTTGTTTCGGACGGCTTCCTTATTGCTTCTTAAAGTAGCTTTTTAGTTCAAAATCTTTAATTTTTGTATTAGGAAGATGCTTTAAGAAGTAATAAGTCGTTCCAAACAATGTCTGACGGCCTTCCTATTGCTTTTTAAAACAGCTTTCTAGTATAAAATTTTTTGAACTAGAAAATTTTGTACTAAAAATATGCTTTAGAAAGAATTAAGAAAGCCGCCTCAAACGAAGCCTATATCTTAATTTAAATTAATTTAAAAGTCTTCATTTATTTTAAGCTGAGTACAATATAAAATTAATTGAGTCTTAAATAAATAAACAAACAAACTTACT
The DNA here is from genome assembly GCA_022539455.1 of Dendrobium nobile. Classification (NCBI taxonomy): domain Eukaryota; kingdom Viridiplantae; phylum Streptophyta; class Magnoliopsida; order Asparagales; family Orchidaceae; genus Dendrobium; species Dendrobium nobile. The sequence continues at coordinate 46,062,896 of CM039718.1, read as the reverse complement.
CAAGTTTAATAAATTGATAGGCGCTGCGCACCAAATTCGACGTCCTCACTTTCCTCTTTCTTCATCGTTTAGAAGTTCTAATCGGATGATGTAATAAATAATAATATTATTAAAAATGAATATACTAATAGATAATCTAACATTAAATTTAAGCACAAATATATCTTATCATACACATCAAATATTCAAATTAAGAATGAGTTGGAATTTTAAAATCACACTTTATAAATAATATAATTCATATTTAATATAAAATTAGTTTATATATATACGTATGTATATATTAATTTCTACTTTATTATATATGTTTAGATATAATTTATATCTATGAAAAGTATACAAATTTTACATTATAAAATTATATCTATACATTTATGTTATATTATTTATTATTAAAATAAAAATAAAAATTAAAAAAAGTTATATTAGATAATTAAATAAAATAAAAAAATAGATAAAATTTAATATTATTTGTACTATTAACTTTTAATTAAATATATATATAAGTAGTGCATGTATTATGAATTTGAGAACTTCACTTTAGTTTTTAGTCCCACATCATCTAAAAAGTATGTTATTTACCACTTTATTTGATGCTATTTACATATCCAACACCCAAAACATTAATATTACATGACTACCACCCATATAACAAATTTAGGTGCATGGAATAAAAAATTAAAGTTTATAGCATGGCATGAATGTTAGAAATGAATTATAGGAGTGGTATATTTGATATTAAAGTTGTATATGGGTGGTAGACATGTAGTATTAATGTTTTGAGTGTTAGATATATAAATAGCATAAAATAAATTGGTATGTATGTAAATTTCCCTATTATTTTTGTCTATATAAGCTTTTTTACTCAATTGAGTAAAAAATTCATATGATATGTTGGGCTATTTGATAAAACATATAAATTTTAAATTAATTTATATGTAAAATATTTAATATTAAATTTAATTCAATATTAGCCAAATCGATTTTTGAAAATTGGCACTAATTTGTCGGTTAACTGGTTGAATCGTCGGTTCAAGACGATCCGACGATTCAATCGAGTTCATGTATAAAATGGTTTTACAAAATTATGGACCAATTGGCGGACCAACTCATGATTCAACTAGTTGATTCGGCCAATTCAGTTCGATTTTCAAAACATTGGTCAATATGCTAAATTTGTTTATAAGAATTAATATCATGTAAGTGGTTTTCTTGTATTTGTTTGTTTAAAGTCTATTCGAGATAGCTTTCACACTATTTTAAATTTCAAATAATAGTCATAAATTTTTTTTTTGAAAGTTATTCTAAAAATGCAGCTTCATAATATAGAAATTTATTAAAAATAGTGAAAAAGTGGTGGTCAAATAAAAATTATAATTGTTGTATGAAAAATGATGCAGTAAAAAAGCTATCACAAATAAAGCTTATGATCCATTTGGGATGGCTACAGCTTTTATAAAGATGATTATGAAGTTGTTGTAGAGAATAATTTTTTAAAACAGTTGTAGAAAGCAGCTTCCTAGCACAAAGAAATCCTGAAAGCGGCGAAAAAGTATTAGATAACCAGAAACTATGGTTGTATTCTGAAAAGCATAATTAGAAAGTTGTTTCAAATGAAACCTAAGTTAAATTCTCGATAGTAATTTTGCAATCAACTTTATAAAAAACTGTAATTGTCTTTAACAAATTCTTAATCATTAGTTTTACTTTCTTGTTTAAGTGAGAAGGGGCTTTTAAAGCTTCTATAATATTTTGTAAAATCAATTATGAAATTGTAGTTGAATTTTTTTTTTTAATAAAAATGAATATTATAAATTTATTTTTTTGAAAAAAAGAATATTAAGTAATTGTCTTACACAATTTTGATTGTGAAAAATAAAATTTGAAATTTTAGAAAAGTAACAAGAAAGAGTTACCATCTAAAAAGTAAGTGGGGAGAAATCGGTCCAAAAGATTAACAAGAGTGCAAATTAACGGGAAAATTATTTATATATGCTGTTTTACGTGTATATTTAAGCTTCATTTAAGATGACTTTTTTGCTATTTTTATTTTCTAAAGAAGCTTTTAGTACAAAAGTTTTTAGTTCAAAAAATTTTGTACTAAAATGCTGTTTGAGAAAGTAGAAAGAAAGCTATCACAAATGAAGCTTTAATCAACTATAAGCACAAGCATGCAAGCTAATCAACTACAAGTGATGTGCTAATTAGGGATTAAAATATAAGAAATATTTGATTAAATTTAAAATTAAGATTACATTTATCAAGGCTATGAAATTTGGGCCGAACAAAGAATCAGAAGAAGAGGTTCATGATTCGACCGGTTCAATTAAGGTCGAACGGGATAACGTAATAAATAATAATATTATTAAAATTAATGAAATAAATATAATAATACGATGATCTAACCTTAAACACAAATTCATCCTATAATACATATCAAATATTCAAATTAAAAATGAGTTGGAGGTTTAAAATTACATTTTATAAACAATATAATTCATATTTAATATAAAATAAGTTTACAAATATATTTTTAAATTTAATATAAATAATTTCTAAAAATTACATTTTATAAACAATATAATTCATATTTAATATAAAATAAGTTTACAAATATATTTTTAAATTTAATATAAATAATTTCTAATTTATTTTATAAGTTTAGATATAATTTATAACTATGAAATGTATTTAAAATTTAAATTATAAAATTATATCTAATGTTATATTATTTAATATTTAAAAATATATAAAAATTTATTAAAATTTTATTAGATAATTAAATAAAATAAAAAAATAATAGATAAAAATTAAATATTATTTGCATTACTAAATTTTAATTATATATATATATCTAGTATAATGAACTTGAGAAGAGAGAATTGAGAATTTTTCTTTTTTTAATTTTTAGTCTCATATACCTAGACAATATATACTAGCATTATTTTTTCCATATAAGCTTTTTTTATCTTTTTTTCTCAAGAAAGCACATAGTATGTTGGATCATCATGTGCAATGTGATAAAACATTTTTTATGCTTGTTTTATTACAATATATAAATTTTAAATTTATTTATTTAGATAATTATTTAATAATAAATTTTATTAAATATTTCTTTTAATTAAATATTAGCCAAATCAATTTTTGAAAACTGTCACCAATTCACTGGTTAACAAGTTGAACCGCAGGTTCAAGCTGGCTCAATCTGATTTATGGCTAAAATGATTTTTACAAAAATCTAAACCAGCCGATAACTTGGTTCACTATTCAACTGATTTAACCAGCCGATCCTATCTGATTTTTAAAGCATTGACATTTATTATAAAAATGTATTTTTTATTGGCAAGTTAAAAAATAGTTGACAAAAACTTTTTGAGGCGGCTAGGGTTTGGTTTTCCCTTCCTCCCCTCCTCTGCCTCCTGCTGCTTCCTCTTCCTCCTTCCCTCCGGCGATGCCGGAAAGAACTTCTTCTCCTCTTCACATGGACGCTACCCCTTCTGATTCAGAGTTTCCTCCGCTTGTTTCTCCTGGTGGTCAGGTTTGTGCGATTACTATGAGCTGGAATAAAGTGTTTGAGTAAGTAAAATCTTCTTCAAATCCCCTCAAGTTCTCCCATTTCCCTTCTGAACCGGATATTATCCCTTTCTCTGGGGATAAGCTGTCCTCTGGAGGTGAAGATTGGAAGCTTTGTCTGGTGGGTTACTCCATTGGGAGGCGCCCTTACTATGAAGCCTTGTTAGCGGCAGTTAAAAAGACTTGGAGCTTGAAAGGTTCTGTTCAGCTCTTGTCCCTTAACGACGAATTTTTTCTCTTCCGTTTCTCCTGCTCTGATGATTTCGAATCGGTATGGTCGAGAGGAGCTTGGTTCATCCTGGGGAAGCCCTTTATTCTCCAAAAATGGCATCCAAAATTCATACCGAAAAAAGATGACTTTGTTACGGATCCAATTTGGGTGAAGATTCATGATCTTCCTCTCGCATGTTGGAACTCTGAGGGGATTTCTAGGATCGACAGCAAAATAGAAGTCCCGGTTGCAGCGGACAGCTTGACGGAGCATAAAACCATATTAACATGCGAGAGGAAGATTGCCATGATTTGTGTTCTGGTTGATTGCCATGCTTCGTACCCGGAGGAGATTCAGGTTTCGCTGGATGGGGAAGTGGTAAGCTTGAGAGTGCAATACGAATGGCGCTCTTTTCCTTGTCAGTACTGTAAGTCTTTAATGCACTTCTCTAATTCTTGCCCGAAAAATCCTGTGATTGCTTCAAATGAACAAGGGAAGGAAGTAGGAAAGGAAATCCAAAATAACAGGGGTAGGAGTGCTAGCAGGAGGCCCCGTTTTCGGGCTCCTTCCAAAACCCATTTTGTTGAGAAGTTGCCTGGTTCTTCTATTATCTCTCAGGAACCAGCCTTATCCAATCCTCCAGTTAGCACAAACATTCACATCATTCCGTCTATAGTCACAGGACAACCTCTCCTATATCAACCACACTTTCCCCCTCCCCCCGACAAAATGCTTGCTTAGTCTGATGTGATTGTTGTGAAGCCACCTAGGAACGACATTCTTGATACTGGGGTTTCATTTAATTTGGGTATTCCAAACTTAAATTCCCCCAATGCTGCTGCTTCCTCTTCATCCACAAACCTTCAAACTCAATCTACGTCCATAGGGAAGGATTTTGTATCTCCTAATAAGTTTGACGTTTTAAACTTAGAGGGAGATGTCAAGGAAAATACTGTTACTTCTGGTGATGCCATTGACAATGAGGTTCTGATTGCTAAAGTGGTGGAAAAGGAGAAAAAACAAAAATCAATTGAAAAATCTAATCAGTCTAACAACACTACTACATCCAAAAAACCTGCTAAGGGGAAGCAGGGTAAAAAGGCCCTATCGAAGCAGAATTCCTGATGTCTTTTCCACCTATGGCAGTGTGGAATATTAGGGGATTTAATCGCCCTGATAAAGTACTATGCTGTAAGCGTCTCATTGAGTCCTTCAAACTTGACTTAGTTTGTATCTTGGAGAACAGGATTCACCTCCAATCTCTTGCGGACCCGTTCTTTGAAAATACTCATTCTCTATTCTCTAATGAGTCCAGCTGCAACAATTTCGCCCTTTCTGCTTCGGGGAGGATATGGGTGAAGTGGAATGCTTCCAAATTGTCTTTTATCCCTGCTGTCATTAATTCTCAATTAATCTCTGGTTTGATTTCTGTTTCTAATCATCCTCTCTTTCAGCTATCTGTTGTGTATGCCTCTAACAGTATGGCTGAACGCAAGGATTTGTGGAACTCTCTCTCTCTCTTGCTGCTCCTGAGAGTAATTTTCCTTGGGCTATTATTGGTGATTTCAATTGCTGTAGATATGCAAACGAAAAGCTAGGAGGATCTTCTCTCTCTCAACCTGCTCTGAAAGATTTTAATGATTTCATCTTCCTTAATGGGTTGGAGGATCTTAACTCTGTAGGTGGAAAATTCACTTGGTATAATCAACAGTTAGATAATCCTATTCACATTAAGTTGGATAGAGTTCTTGTGAATGATGTTTGGAGGAATTCCTTCTCTGACTCTTTTTGCTCCATCCAAAGCCCTTCCTGCTCGAATCACTGTCCTGTTATTTTACATCCTGGGAATGCTTCACAGGTTTTTCACCGATTCCTCTTCAAAAATTATTGGACCAAGATTGATTCATATTGGTCTATATTATTAGAGGTATTCTCTAGGCCATATTCTGGTAATCCCCTTTCCCACCTCTGTCTCACTCTTAGGATGTTGAAGAGTGGTATCAAAAAGGATTCTTGGGCTTCTTCTAATAGTGTTGCTAGACACCTTGATTATTTACTCAATAATCAAAGTTCTTTGCTGGAACAAATGCAACTTGATCACAGTAATGTTGAACTTAACATAGCCTACAAAAATTGCAACTCTGAGCTAGTTAAATTTAACAGTCTTCATGCTTCTTGGATTATTCAGCGAGCTAAGGTTAATTGGCTTACATTTGGGAAAGACGATCTTAAATTTTTATATGCTAAAATCAAGAGCCGTATGGGCAGCAAAAAATCAGTTATCAATCTTCTCTCTTGCAATCCTTCTTCCAAAAGAGCTGATGTTGTCTCATCTATTATTCAGTATTTTCAAGATTTATACAATCCTCCTCTTCCCCATTCTATGGCTGTCGAGGCTTTTCCTGTTGGTGTTGTTGTACTGGATTACTATCATATGTCTCTAAGCTCCCCTGTTCTGGATGAGGAAATTAAAGCTGCGATTTTTATGGGATCCTCCAATTCTGCTCCTGGGCCTGACGGGTTCAATTTCTATTTCTATAAGACTAGTTGGCATATCATTGGACTGGTGGTTTGTAGAACTATTAAATATTTTTTCACTAAGTGTTACATGCCTAATGGTGTTAAAGCTACAGCTCTTGATATCATCCCTAAACACTCTAATGCTATCAATATTTCAAATTATAGACCCATTTCCCTGTGTAATGTGGTTTATAAAATTATTGCTAAAGGCATTGCTGTTTGTTGACCTTATTTTTGTATGAGGTCACTAAGGCCCTTCCAAACTCCAGATCAATCCTAGATCCTAGGATCCCCTCTAGACTTTAAGATTCTTTCCTAGAACCAGACCTTAGGGCCTACTCTAGAGTTTAAGATTCTTTCCTAGAACCAGACCTTAGGGCCTACTCTAGAGTTTAAGATTCTTTCCTAGAACCAGACCTTAAGGCCTACTCTAGAGCTTAAAACTCTTTTCTAGATCCAAGACCTTAGGGCCTACTCTAGAGCTTAGGATTCTTTCATATCCCAAATTCTAGAGCCCCTCTAGATCCTAGATCTTAGAATTCTTCTAAACCCTTTGATCAACTCCAACCTCAAATCAATCCCTACCTTTGATCAACTTCAACCCCTAATCAATCCTTACCTTTGATCAACTCCAACCTCTAATCAATCCCTACCCTTGATCAATTCAAATCTCAAACTCCATTCAATTCAAATCCAAATTAATTCAAGCTTCAAACACATCCAAGCTTTGACCCAATCAACTTGAGAATCCAAACTTCAATTTAGACTTTGATCCTACCTTTGATCTAGCTTTGACCCTATCCATTCATTAACAATCACCACATGATTGTAAATGATTTGGATATTTTAATATTAATCACTCAAACTTGAAATCCATTCCAAATCCAAAAATCCAGACTCAAATCCAAAGTCTTAAGGCCCTGCCCTAAAGACCTTCTTCATGGATTTTTCAAACACTTCAAAACCCAGTCAAATGACCTCTGATTCAGAGTCTATCACTTACAAAGTGATAAGACATGTCTCTAGAGGTTACCCTTCAATTTTGAGCCCATTATGAGGATACTAACCCCAGAATCTAAATTAAAATCCAAAGGCTGTAAAACCTTCAAATATTTACAGCCTATACCATTGGACCTAACACCTTGAAGATTTTGATCTTGGAGCCCTCATCAAAGCCTCCAATCACTTCCAGACCCCTGATTGTAACCCATTGAGCAGTAAACTGCATATTTTTAGACCCATTTTTTACCCTAGTTGACCAATGGGTCAAAATTGACCAAAATACCCCTATGGGGATTTCAAATGCCCATTTCAATCCAAATCAACTCCAAATTCTTTGAAACCACTTTCAACAAGTTTCAAATACCAAACCCAACTTGTTGAGCTTAAGTCCAAACCTTGAGTCAACCAAGTTTGACCCATACACCCCTTCTCCTTCAAATCCTTGAATCAAGTCCATTCCAAGTCCTTTTGAATGTAAGGGATGACCCCTTGGGTACCCAAGAGACCTCTCTTGGAGGCCCAACCCTTGGGCTCACTTGGGTTAGTCATATAGCTTGACCCAAGTGACCAAAGAGAGGTCTCCCTTGAGCCATCTCTTAACCTTAATCAAATTGAATCCAAATCAAGGTGTCATTGGGTTCCCATTGACCCAATACACCTTCCTTGACCAACCCAACCCTTGGGCTCACTTGGGTCAAGAGTTAGGCTAACCCAAAGTGCCCAATATCACTTGGGATTGAGCCAATTCTCAACCTAAGCCCAATTGAACTTGATCAACACCTCCCATAGGTGGCCCTAGGTCCAACACACCTCCTCCAGTCAGCCCATGCTCTGGGCTAACCTGGGTCAGGTTTTAGGCTAACCCAAAGTAGCCAAAAACACATAGACCCAAGCCATCTTCTAACTCAAATCAAATTGGACCCAATTGCCACTTGCATTGGGTCCACCAGACCCAAACCCACTTCCCACCTCAAGCCCAAGGTCTGGCCTGACCTGGGTTGAGCCCAAATCGACCCGAACTGAGAATATTTGGATCAACCCGAGCCATCTTTTAACCCAGACCAAATTGAATCCAATTGCCGCTTGCATTGGGTGCACCAGACCCAGACCTATCTCCCATACCAAACTCAGGGTCTGACCTGACCTGGATCGAGCTCAATTCGACTCGAACCGAGCAGGTTTGGGTCCAACCCAGTCACCAACTCAATCCAGACATTCTCAGGCCAAATTGACTCCACCCCTGACTCCAGCATGTCCCCATCGGCCTCCCCCAGTCAACCCGACCCAAACCATGGCCAGCGGCGGTCGGAACCAATGGAAAACGAGTTCCGGTGGTCCCCCCCAGACAACTCCTGGATCAAAGCTGCTGCCCACCGATTTGATCCCCACGACCTCCCTAGGACGTCGCCATCTTTCACCTGGCAGCAATCCGAGCCCCCTCCAGCTCAATCTCGGTCGTCCAAGCTCGCAAAAGGTGGCCAAATAGGCTCGAGCTCCCCAGACCGCCAGAAGCATCCTCAGTCGCTCGAAATCGTTTCTCAGAGCTCCTGCGACCTACCAGGCTCTCGCTTCGAGCTCCCAGACTGATCCCTTCACCCGTTCGAGCGAGCGCCGGTGAAAGCCTCCGGCATCCCGCTCGAAGTCGCACCTCCGGCCGTCCTCTGATCCCGACGTCTGAAGGAGATCAGTTCGCCATCATCCCCTGAAGCTTCCTAATAGAGAAGCTCATTCGTTGAGACATTCTCTGCGATAATCCCTTCATCCTGAGCTCCCTAGCTAGGTAGTCCGGTCAAGTGTGAAGGAAACCTTCACCCCAACGGATCTCCACCGTTGGATTGAAGGTTTCCACTGTCCTAATCCTCCCTGTGAAATTTCATCGGAGTTCGCCGGCGGGATCGCCCGGATCACGCCGGAGAAGCTTCACGGTCTCGGATACGAGCGGGAGGTTGAAGACGTAATCTCAGCCGTTGATTCCGATCAACGGCTCGGATCAGATCCCGTGGTATCGGAGCGCGTTTAATCCCAGTCGTCCGATCCGCCATCCGACGGCTGTGGTTAATCGGACCGTTAACGGTTAGCGCCAATGATTGCCCAGCCAATCAACGCGCGGCGCGTGTAAAGGGCTGCTGACTGTGTAATGGCTGAATTAATAATTCCAGAAATTCAAGGGAACTTCAAAAAATCATAACTCCCTCCACACTTGTCTAAATTAGGTGTTCTTAGGCTCATTGGAAAGGTATCAGGGAGATCTACAAAAGCCCTATGGTTCTAGGCCCTGGTTAGGTCATTGTTAGGTTTAATTTCAGTTTGAGAATTTTATCAATTTCTTTAATTACTCTTTAAATACAAGTCCACCAGACCTGGAATTTTGGGATACTGAAATTGAACATGTTTTTGACATGTCCAAATTTTATCTCCCCATTTTAAGATGTTCAAGGGCATTTTCCCCAAATTTTGAGTTTAAGGGTCATGGTTTGACCCTTATCTTCAAAATGGGGTATAGACCTATCCAATGGGATTTAGGGTGTGATTATTTGTGTGATAATGATTTGTAGGGTAAGAAGTGTAGAGCCACTGATTTTGCCCCAATTCAAGCTTAGGATAGATCCCTATAGTGATTTGAAGGTGACTTAGAGCTCACCTTGGGTGGTTTAGTTAACCACCTTAGAGTACTCCATTTGAGCTAGAATTTTGTGGGTTTAGTCCTTAGGGTTAGGTAATCCTATGGTCCAAATTTCATCAAATTTGGAGTTCCTTTGGTTCACCGCGTAGGAGCCTCAAAAATCCCTCTTAGAAGTGGCCTATTAACCCTAATTAATTAATAATGAACTATCTTTAACTCTTAAAATCTATTAAAATGTTTATAATTGTTCCTAATTAATCCCTTAATAATTGAGAATTGAAACTATCTTGAATTGGCTTCTAGATTTGGCTTAATTTAGTCATTAGGTAAGATCAAGGGTTAATTAGTTTTAATTAATTAAAAATTATTAAAAATCCTAAAAAATCTTTAAACACTTGCTGATCTCTCCTTAGATCATTTCTGATCTTTGGAGTTGATTTCAAGAAGTTTAAGACTCATTTGGGTTTCAAATCATTAAAAGAGCCCTTAATTGAAATAATTTAATAATTCCAATAAATACCCAAACTTCCAAAATTCATAATTAATTATAGAAAATCCCAAATCACTAAAACTCAATGGCAAATGACTTCAATTAGAATGTAGTGTTCTCTAAAAATATTAAACCTCCATAATTTGGTCAAAATCAAGGAGTTAACATTTTAGGTCAACTTTAGGTTAGAATCGGGCCAAAACTTCTAAAAATCATAACTTTTCATAGAGAACTCCAAATTGAATGTACCACCTGTCTAACAACTCATAATTAGGTCTAGTATTTATTAAAAATTTGAAACCTTTAAGATTAACTCTGATTCTAAAAGTCAAATTTTGACCATTTAGTTAACATATCGAGATGACCTCCAAAATCTGTTAACTCTCCCAAACTCCAGAACTTTCCTAATAGGTTAATAAAATTTCTCAACTAATCCATTAAAATCAGTAACCAACTCCCTTTAATATCAATCCACTCCTTTAATTCCAACCAATTTAAATAACTTAATCAACCCTGATTGCTACTGGGTAACCAAGGCCTACGAGTCTATTAGCTTAGCCCCAAGGAAGGTGAAATAAACTTCACGGCCTCGGTGTGAAACAAATGTAGTAATCAATTAACTTTTAAAATATGTTTAATTAAAAATCTTAATCTATCAATACTTAAATTTTAATCTAAATCCCCTTTTAAGCCTTAACAAATTCAGAACTTTTCTAGACAACTTTAACTAATCGCCCACTTTAGGACCTACCCCAGCCACACGACCTTTTACACACACTTTAGATGATGTGCTAGGACAACCAACTCTAGATCTAGGTTAGGCAGGTGTTTACTTTACTGCTGTGTGCCAGATTTTTCGTAGTTTTCACTACATGTTGTGGATGAAATTGCTTTGCTGTGTCTGCTTACTTTTTCTGCACTCTGTGGATGGATTGATGTGTTTGACGACTAGATTACCCTTAGGTTAGGTACGATCTGGATGTTCACATAGTTTTCTGCAGGTGGTCACGCTCATGCAGGGCAATAAAAGGGGGCTAAATCAATAAAAAAATATTAATTGCTATAAATGCTTGCACAGGTGCTTCGGCTGCTAAAGCCCCCAAATAAAAGGAGCGTGGCCAGTGTGTTTACTTATTTTTCTGCACAAATATAACTGCTTGGGAATAATTTCTTTTCATTTATTAACTGCTTAGGATAACCCTGCAGGTGAGTCTAGATTTTATTTTCAAATAAATGTAATTTGTGTAATTGTCAAGTGTTGTGAAAGTTAATTTTGAGTTGGGATATATAGGTCCAAAGTTTGGATTCCAAAGAGGAAAGGATGCCCCTTTGGGAAACATTCCTTCTCCATTTGGGAATCCAAATTTGGATCATACCTCTTCTATACCCAAAGAGGAAAGAGTGGCCTTCCCTTTTGAAGGGAAGTGTCCTCTTATCCATTTGGGTAGTTCACCATGAAGAATCCAAGGAGTTTGAAGAAAAGGAGTTCAAAGAAGAACAAGATTGAAGACTTGAAGATTGAGAATATCCCACTCAAAACTACTTGCGTCATTATTAGGTTTAGAATCCGGGTTGTTGTCAGTGGTGCCCGGCCACTTTACTTTCTGCAAAATTCTGGTTTGTAATAAGCAAGGCAACTTTGCCTATGGATATTTATTGATTAATTAATATTTGATGTGATGAATTGATTGCCTCTAGGACTGCTTGCTTTTTTTAGTTTTTTGGCGATTGTGTGTCGCTTTTATTTTTGCCTGGATACGTGAGACTCGTAAGGGTGTGAAAGTTTTATAGTCATAACTTTAAAAGTCTAAAATTTTAGTGAGTCTAAACAACATAGAAAGATAACGAATCTAGGGAATTAGCTGGGGATCGACCCCAGGGTCGCATGCATATTTCTGCATTATTCTTTCCTTGCTTTAGACCCTTCCCCGCCCACGGGTAGAGTCCGGATAGTCTGACCAATGAGGACGAGGTGCCGGACCTAGGAAAGCCTGGTCTTCTAAAAAATTATTTTCTAAGCCTGTTTTTAAAATTTCAAGCATATTTGATTTGGAAGTTATCGACCAGCATGCATTGCATTAGATACAAATTAAAAGAGTCAAAACTTTAATTACATCAGTTTTAGCATTTTAGCACCCAGCATAAGTCGAAGGGGCCAATTAGGAAAATTTCTAGATGTCGGCCCCAACTCTCCAAAACTTTAAGTACAACGTCCCTACCACTCTTTCATAAAAAGACCGGACTCATCTCTTTTAAATCGATTAGGTGGTTAGCTGGCTCCCCAATCCAGGCCAGGGTAAGTCCAGGCATTGCATTGCATTAGTTAGGTTCAAATGACTGTGGTCCAGTGTCCAAAATAGATTTAGGATCCGGGGCAGATCTTTGATCATAAGACCCCAAATTTCGGGAATATAATCCCAAATTTCTAATAAGACGCTCAACTTCAATTAAAGTTTCCTTTCAATCCTAAAACATAAAGCCCAACACTTAGATTAAGTTGTGACACTTCCGGATGGTTCTAGAATCTCAAGGTGTCCCCTACCTCTCTTCCCTCAATTCTGTTAATAAATGTTCAATCTTGATCCATTCCCTCTTGATTTTCCAAAAAAAATTCCATTCGTCTTTGATATCACTCCTAGAAAATCTAACAAAATTTCATTATTATTTTAATCAAGAGTTTTCGTAGGGGACTCTGTCTCCCTACGATGTAATTAACTACGAGGGCTTGCGCTCGTAGGAGATTTGGAACCACACGCACCTGATTTCAAAATTAATCTTTTTAAAATCTTCTTAGATTTCTTTGGGAAAGGTTAAGGAATGATCGTCGTTATTATATCAGAAGAATTATCATTGAAAGGTGTCATCTCCCTTCGGGGAGGTACATCCTTCTTTGATAAGGCTTCGGATATGAATTCGACGATCATACTTCTTGGATATCATAACTGGATATTTAGTTGAACTTTACCTTATCCCCTAGGGGCCATATAAAGTTCTCCTTAGAATATGGTCATGATATTCAAGATGAGTTTCATAATTCTAAGTCTGAATACCGTTATGAAATTTTATTTTCGTCCTTCGGGGTGATATACTTTTTCTACCGAGTTGATTCGACTCTAGAATTGGAATCCAATCTAGATTTTAAAATTCACAAAGAAAGCTAATATTTTCAAAACATATTTTCAAAACTCCACCAACACTGTTAGACTTAAACCGGTCATGAACATCATTGTAAAGGATAATCAAGCTGGGTTCCTTAAATCCAGAGTTTCTACGGACAATATCTTGCTAGCTTCTGATATTCTGTATCATTTGGGGAAAAGAGGAAAAGGAAACATTTTTTGTGCTAAATTAGACATAAAGAAAGCTTTTGCTTCCGTGTCCAGGGAATTTTTAATTGCTAGACTCATTCAGAAAGACTTTCCTAGCCGCTTTGTGAGTTGGGTCAAAGCTTGCATTTGTGATGTCAATTTCTCTGTCTTACTTTCTGGTGCTCTTGAGGGCTACTTCCCCTCTGCTGCGGGTCTTCGGCAGGGATGCCCCATTAGTCCCTATCTATTTTGCTTGGCTATGGATGCTTTCTCCAATCTCCTTGAGGATAGAGGTTTCAAGGGGATATGCTCTAATGAATTTTCCATCTCTCATCTGCTTTATGCTGATGATATCCTCATATTTGGAGAAGCCACTCTTGAGAACTGTAACTTGTTGGTCTCCATTCTTAATGACTTCTCTAGTGTCTCTGGTCTTCATGTTAACTATGATAAGAGTGCCATTATGTTCCCAAAGAATTTGAACAATCAACATGCTATCTGTCAGGCTCTATCCATTCATAACATAGCTACTAAAATCACATATTTGGGTATTCCCCTCTCTTTTCATAGACTCAAAATTGAAGACTATTTGCCGTTAATAGATAGCTTGAACAAGAAGTTTAGTGGTTGGAAAGCTAATCTTCTTTCCCTTGCCGGTAGGCTACAATATCTGAAATTTATTATTCAAAATACAATTGCTTACTGAATCCAGGGTGCCATTTTGCCTAAATCTGTGCACAAATTCTTCAAGAAAACTAGTTCCAGGTTTTTATTTTTTGGGGATGTTAATTCAAACAAAAAGCTGCATATGATAGCCTGGAATAAAGTCTGCTTGCCTTTTTCTAAAGGTGGACTGGGCATTTCTTCTATTCCTACCATGCAATTTTCTTATAACTGCTCTGTGATTTTACGGATGTACAACTGCTCTTCTCCATTATCTGCATGGCTGTTGAATAAATACAGATCGCCTTGGAAACCTCGTCTAGCTGCTGCTTCAAACATATGGAAATCTATTTGCCTTACGGCAAATTTGGCCAAACACTGCTTTAAGTTTAGAATTACTAAGGCTGCTCCTATTTCTTTGAAATGGGATCATTGGTATGAAAACTGCAACCTGTCTGATTTTTTTGGTAGCGTCACTTTGCCTCAAATTCCTGATATTTCTCTTAACAATATCATATCTGATTCTGGCAGGGTTTTACCTGATTATTTCACCTCCGGTTTGAGGGATGTTTTTACGGGTATTAATGTTATTGCTGGTGAGGGCCCCTGTTTGCTATGGTATGATAAGGAGAAAGGCCAATTTAAAAATTTTATGGAGGAATTTCATTCTGAAATCCCAGGTTGTTGCTGGTATAAAATGATTTGGCACAAAAGAAATGTTCTAAAATTTTCTGTGTACGCTTGGCTTGCCATTATGGGGGGTCTCAAAACTGTTGAGGCTCTTCGTCTCAGGAATGTTTTCGTACAAAGCTTATGCTGTCTCTGTCACACCCACGACGAAACGGTATCTCATTTATACTTTGAATGCTCTTACTCTTTCTCAATCCTGACTAGCATAATTCCTGGAATGAAAAATTTTCTGCTTAGGCCTAATATTTTGCAAGTGTTTGATTGGTTAAATGGGCAATATAATGAAAATTCTGAGATGATCAATTTTTATAAAATGGCGGTATCCTCTGTGATCTATTATGTATGGAAAGAGAGGAATAATAGGATCTTTGGGAACAAGTTGCAATGCCACACTTCTTTACAACTATGTATTAAAAGAGCACTGTCTGAGAAGATTGTGACATGGAAAAATGCGATGGACTTTCTGGACAGATTGTAGGCTATTTTATTCGTGCTTTTCCAGTTGCTGCTGCTTCGTTGTTGCCTCGTGTATTTGCAGATATGCCTTCCTGGACAATGATGAAGCTCCCCACACATTCCTTGGACGGTCCGAAGGCGTCTTTGGGCAACCAGGGATGTGATTGATCTGCTTAATCTTATTTATATATTCCTGAGTCCAGGTATCACGGGCATGGGAGCCTTTTTTGGTCTACGGTTGGAGCTTTTTCGGGTATACACACATGTGTGTTTTCATAGGTTTTCATCCTTTTTGAAGCTAATGTAGCTTGGCTTATTTTTCATAGCCAATTTTGTTATTTTGTTCTCTCTACTGTTGTAATCTTCTTTTGAGTTAATATACGAGCTTTGCCCAAATTTTACCAAAAAAAAAAATAGTGGACATAAAAGCTGAAGGATAAATCTCATATTTGTCAGGAATTAATTGGTGAGGGAAAAATATTTATTATATATAGAGAGAGAGAGAGAGAGAGAGAGAATATTGGATAGAGCGCTAAAGATAACATTTTTAATAGTTTTAGTAATAAACGTTAGACAATAACCGGTGGAGATAACTGTAATCTTTGTCTTAAGCTCAGCCAATTGATCGAAGGAATGTATGAAATTTAGGCTTCGTTTGGGACGATTTTTTTGTTGCTTCTTAAAGCAGCTTTTTAGTATCAAAAATTTAATTATTGAACTAAAAAGCTGCCATAAGAAGCAACAAGAAAGCTGTCCCAAACAAAACCTTAATTTTATAAAAAAAATGAATGAATTACTATAAAAAATATGATGATAAACATGGTGAAGGAATGATAAATATCAGTGATAAGATAAAAAAACATATAGAAGTTATGGTCTCCAGGATTCATGCGAACACTATATTTTTATATAAATAACCGCGTTAAATTACAAGAAAAATTCATGAGTATGTACCTGTAATTTCATATAAAATTGTTGAGAAATATTTTATAGTTTGATTAATAAGCCTATAAATGAATTTTACAACTTCACTTACTAATAAGTAATATGAAACAAAAAATCTATTTAAGACCAATTATTATTTTGTATTTCAGATCGTAATCATAATTTTTATTTGATTACTATTTTTACATTTCATTTAAAAATTTTACGTGCTAATAAATTATTTTTTAAAACTTAAAAAAAAAATACTTTCCTCATAATTTTATAATCACTTTTATAAAAAAACTAAATCACTGTGGGGCTTCTTCAAAGAAAAAAAGCAAAGTCTTCAGCTTGCTCATAAACTTGTAATTCCAATAAAAAAAACCACTTCAACAGCTGCAAATATTGCATAAAATTTAATTTTTCATCCCCAAAACCCAAAGAGCATCCAGTCAAAAAGAAAGAAAAATATGGCAGCATTCCACAATCAAATAAAAGAAAAAAAAATCTAGATCTTACACATAATCATCATATGGCTATTAATCCTGCTTGCCACGTGCAAGCCTAGCACGGTGTCTCAGCTCAGCTTTCTTCCACTTCACAATAAGTTTGCAGAGAGTTATGAGCGTGTTAATCTACCAAACAAAAGCAATAATATGATTAAGTTTAGGGTTGTAAGGTAATTATGCCAAAAATGAATTAAACATTCTAAAGCAAAATTTATGTATAGTTACCACAAGTATTATTGATATGAGTAGAAGAGGACCAGACCAGAGGACAGAAATGAATAGGCCATTGGGATCAAAATAATTCTGGCCAGCAAAGCTCTTCCAGTTCTTAGACAGAAACCTGTTAATCCGCTCAGCTAGATAAACTCCAGAAACTGCAGGGGTAAATTCATTAGAAATGTCTGGGTTTAATGTCAAATTGTTTCTTAACCACAAGCTGTTGGTAATAGTTACACTGAGAGTTTAAAGGAAAGGTATGTGATAGGAAATACTTGAGTTCGCAAGTAACCCAAAGGTAATACTTGAGTTCGCAAGCAACCATATCCCAAATTGGAGAGAAAACAGCAACAAAACTGCTGTTTACAGCAGTTTAACAACCCCAACGGTGAAAAAGCAGCAAGAAATTGAGTAGGAATATGAAGAAAATCAAGCCAACCATTTGTATTCCACTTGTAGATGAAAGAAAACAAAAACCATACAAGATACTTCAATTCAAGAGGAAGAGAACTCTCCAAAATCTCTAGCCAAGAAGACTAGAGCTCAAGCCTCCAAGAAGATCCCGAAATTCAGCCCAAATTCAAGATGAAAACCAAAATCCCCCTTTCTCCCTCTTTAACTCTCATCCCCATACAAAATCCCTAAACAGCCCTTCTATTCAAATCCCCCCCCCCCCCTTCCATTCAAATTTTCCATCCAACACTTGAATTAAACCCCATCATGGGCCCCAAGGCTTTCCCCCATCCAACACTTGAATTAAAACCCATGTGGGACCCGCCTAGAGTAAGTAAGGACCGATCCATGTTGGACTGGTCCTGCCGGCCCATGAGGCGCCCGCCTAGCATTACTCCCCTCCCTAAGACTCACCTTGTCCTCAAGGTGAAATGAAGGGAATTGATCTTTCATTCTTTCAAATGGCTCCCACGTAGCATCAAATTCGGGGAGGCCTCTCCATCTAATCAGCACTTCTTTGTTGCCCTCTTTATCTGACCTTACTCCTATAAGTTTCAGTGGTTCAAAGACTACTTCCAAATCCTCATTCAATGTAGAAGGTAATTATGCACTAACTGCATGCTCCCTTAGAGCTCTCCTCAATTGAGACACATGGAAAACTAGGTGTATGGTGGCTGATGGTGGTAACTTCAGTCGATACGCCACTACCCCAATCCTATCCAAAACCTCATAAGGGCTGAAGTATCGCGGTGCCAGTTTCTCGTTCCTCCTCGCCACTGTCCTTTGCATGTAAGGGCGTAGTTTTAGGAACACCTTCTCTCCCATTTCAAACTGCATGTCCCTCCTATGTGAGTCCGTCTGCTTTTTCATGATTTGTTGTGCCCTCAACAGATATTTCTTCAACTCTTCCAACACCTTGTCCCTTTCTTCCAAGTATTGCTCAACTAAAGAAACTGGTGTGCTTCACCTCCCATAGTGCACTAGGTGTGGGGGATCCCTTTCATACATCACTTTGAAAGGAGTCATCTGAGAAGAAGAATGGTACGATGTATTGTACCAATACTCGACCCACGATAATCACTTTGCACACATTCGCGGTGTTTCAAAAGCAAAACACCACAAATAGGTCTCCAAACTTTTGTTTACCACCTCCGTTTGCCCGTCGGTCTGAGGATGGTAGGCGGTACTCCTTATAAGAGTTGTGCCCTGCAACTTGAACAACTCCCTCCAAAACTGGCTGAGGAACACTTTGTCACGATCAGTCACAATGGATTCAGGGATCCCATGCAGTCTAACTACCTCCCTGATAAATGATGATGCTACTGACACCGCGGTATAAGGATGTCGTAAGAGGATGAAATATGCATACTTACTAAGTCTGTCAACCACCACCATGATGATAGTGAATCCTTCTGATCGTGGTAGGCCATCAATGAAATCCATGGACACTCCCTCCCAGACTCGGTTTGGAAGTGCCAAGGGTTGTAATAAACCTCCTGGAGCCATGGTCATATATTTGTTTCTCTGACACACTTCACACATTGCCACCATCTCCTAAACATCTATATGCATCCCCTTCCAGTAAAGCTCAGATGCTAGCCTTCTATAAGTTTTCTACACTCCCGAGTGACCACCAACTGCACTGCCGTGAAACTCATGTAACAAGTGGTGAATGTGTATGGAGGTTCGTGGCATCACAAACCTCCCCTGATACAATAGCCTCTCCCCCTCCATATAGTAACCAGGGTGGCTACCCTTGTCTTTCGTCAGATCCTCCTTGATCTTCTGCAACTCTACATTCAACATGCTTTCTTCCTTCATAGCCCTCCAGTCGACCATCAAAGGTATAGACACGACCAACTCCTGGAGCTCCCCAACACACTGGAATAAGGCATCGACTGCTTTGTTCTCCAACACCGGCTTGTACTGGATCACAAAATCATAGCCTAATAGTTTGAACAACCATCTCTGATGCTCCTCGGTCACCATCAGTTGCTCCAATAGGCACTTCAAGCTCCTCTGATCTGTTCGGACGATGAAATATCTAACGAAAGATAAGGGCGCCACTTATGAATAGCCAAGACAATGGCCATTAACTCCCTGTCATAAACTGACTTCAATCTCGCCCTTGTAGATAACACTTGACTAAAATACGCTATAGGTTTGTGGTTCTGCATCAACACTACCCCCAACCCATATCCTGATGCATCTGTCTCAACTACAAAGATATGGCTGAAGTCCGGTAGAGCTAGAACTGAAACAGTAGTCATGGCTTTCTTTAATCTCCCAAAAGCCTGAGTCGTAGCCTCTCCCCAAGAGAAGTTGTCCTTCTTCAGCTGCTCGATCAAAGGCCATGCAATTGTGCCATAACCCTTCACAAACCTCCTGTAGTAACCAGACAATCATAGGAAACCCCTCAACTTCCTTATGTTCCTAGGTATAGGCCATTTCTGCATTGCCTCAATTTTGGCTTGGTCGGCTCCACTCCTTGGGACACCACATGTCCTAGGTACTCCACACTCAACTGGGCAAAGCTGCATTTCTTCAGGTTGACTCTCAACTGATGCTCCTGGAGTATTCCCCAAACCACCTTCAGGTGTCTAAGATGCTCCTCCACTATCTTGTTGTACACCAGAATGTCATCAAAGAATACCAAGACAAACTTTCTGAGGTACTGCTTGAATACCCTGTTCATCAAAGACTGAAAAGTAGTAGGGGCATTAGTGAGGCCAAATGGCATTACCATGAACTCATAATGCCCTTCATGTATCCTGAATGCTATCTTCAAAATGTCTGTCTCCCTCATTCTGATCTGATGGTACCCGGATTTCAAGTCTAACTTGGAAAACATCACCGCTCCATGTAACTCATTTAAGAGCTCATTAATCACCGGAATAAGGAATTTAAATGGCACCGTTCCCTTATTCAACGCTCTGTAGTCCACACAAAATCGCCAACTCCCATCCTTCTTTTTGACCAAGAGGATGGAACTAGAGAAAGGACTCACACTCGGCCTGATGATCACTGCCTCCAACATCTCCCGGATCAATCTTTCAATCTCATCTTTCTGTATATGAGGGTAAAGGTAGGGTCTGACACTGATCGGTGTCTCTCCTTCCTTCAAAGTAATGGCATGCTCTAACTCCCTTGGTGGTGGTAGACCTTGAGGAGGTTGGAAAACCTCGCTGAATTGTTGTATGAATGGTTGTACTAAAGAAGGAATGTTTCCCTCTTCTTCCAGTCTGACCCCCTCCAGGCGATGCAATTCCACCAAGTATCCTCCTCCCACTTCCTCTATGGTTCTGATCAAAGACTTGAGGGATACCCCAGTCTTAGTTAGCCCCGCATCACTCTGAATAACCAACTTCATTCCCTTATCCATCAGCTCCATCCTCAATGTCCCCCAATTCATCTTGGAATCTCCCAAGGGCTGTAGCCATTTTCATTCCCAGGATGACATCAGTGCTTCCAAGTTCCAAGGGAAGAAAGTCCTCCCTCACCTTGATTCCCTGAATCATCAGCACCACTCCCTTACAAACTACCGATCTCTACCTTTCCTGTGCTCATCATCACCCCATAGCCTCCTGTATCAACTAATTCCATCCCAAGCCGATCAATAATCTGGGTGAAAATGAAATTCTGGGTTGCTCCACTATCTATCAATACCACTACTCTCTATCCGCTATATCTCCCTTCACTTTCATAGTGTGACTAGGAGTTAATCCCACTATAGAGTTTAGGGATATTTCTGCCAAATCAAGATGCAATTTTTCCTCCAATTCTATCCCGGCTTCTTCGTCATCACAGGCGGTGAGAACCTGAAGAGTTCGATCCTTGTACCTATGCACGGGCATGTACTTCTCATCACACCTGAAACACAACCCCTTGATCTGCTCCTCTTATATCTCCTTCTCAATCAGTTTCTTAAAATTTCCCTCTCCTCCGGATCTCTCCTTCGGCACCTCCTTCATGCTCTCTGCACTAGTCCCCTAGGAGGTAAAAAGGTGGTGGTCATCCTATATGACCCCCCTGAGTTGCTTCCCCTAGCCAGAGTGGCATCACTCTCTCCATCCTCCTCTGTTCTTCCACCAGTTGTGCCAACTCCATGGCTTTCCCTAGGTTCCTTGGCTCCAAGACTCTGACTGCTGCCCGTATCTCCAGTTTGAGTCCTTTCATAAAGTTTCCCTCCAGTGCCGTCTCTGAGATATGATCCAATCTGCTAGCCAAATACTCAAATCTGTCGCGGTAGTCGGCTACGGTCCCCTCCTAAGTCAAGGCAAAGAATTGCTCATAGAAGTCTCCTCCCCTCTCGGTTCGGAAACGTTCTAGTAAACATTCTTTGAACTCCCTCCAATTTCGGATGGGCTCCCTCCTTTCACGCCATTGATACCATGCAAGTGCCTTTCCTTCCAAACATAATCCTGCCGCCGTCGGCTTCTCCTCATCTGTCAACCCATTGACGGAGAAGTATCGTTCCACTTTGTAGATCCAGTCATGGCTGTCCCCGCCCTCAAAGACGGGCATATTTAGTTTTCTCACCCTTCGATCACCACCATTCCCCCAGAATCCACCATAACCTCCCATTCCCCGCGAGGGTGGTGCTCTCCAATTTTCACGGTCCTCTTTCCTGCGATTATGCCCAAACCCTTCATCGCACTCCCCTCTCCATCCTCCAAAATCAGCACCCCGACGGTAGACTTCTTCCCTTCTTCCAACACAATCGGTGCCCCTCGTTTCATATCTCATGCTCATCTCCTCCCTAGACAGCGGTTCTAGCGGAGGCATGTCATCCTCTCTCTCGAGAATCTCCACTTCCGGATATTCCCTCCCCCTGAATGGGTTCGGAATACCTCCCCTTCCCTGGACGCCGGTGGTCTCCTTCGATTCCGATGTTGCCGGTTTTTGTTTGTCTTCAAGCATCTTCTTCATCAAATCTTCCAAGGCGGCGAACTTTCCATCTATCTTTTCATGAACGGCCACAAATTGACTTTGAAAATATGAAATTTTCTCCTCAAAATCTGTCTTCAATTGACCTATTTCTCCCTTCAAGACTTCAACTTTCCATCCAGCCATAATTCCTCCGATGCGACACCAAAGAGATTACTTTGTGTGAAAAGAAACTGCTGAAATTATAAATTTTCAGCTTCCGATGATCCCAAGACAGCACTCTGATGTCAATTTGATAGGAAATACTTGAGTTCGCAAGTAACTCAAAGGTAATACTTGAGTTCGCAAGCAACCCTATCCCAAATTGGAGAGAAAACAGCAACAAAACTGCTGTTTACAGCAGTTTAACAACCCCAAACAGTGAAAAAACAACAAGAAATTGAGTAGGAATATAAGAAAATCAAGCCAACCATTTGTATTTCACTAGTAGATGAAAGAAAACAATAACCATACAAAATTCTTCAATTCAAGAGGAAGAGAACTCTCCAAAATCTCTAGCCAAAAAGACTAGAGCCCAAGCCTCCAAGAAGATCTAAGAAGATCCAAAAATTCAGCCCAAATTCAAGATGAAAACCTAAATCCCCCCTTTCCCCCTCTTTAACTCTCATCCCCATACAAAATCCCTAAACAACCCTTCCATTCAAATTCCCCCCCCCCCCTTCCATTCAAATTTTCCCTCCAACACTTGAATTAAGCCTCATCATGGGCCCCAAGGCTTTCCCCCCTCCAACACTTGAATTAAATCCCATGTGGGGCCCGCCTGGAGTAAGGACAGGTCCAGCCAGCCCATGAGGGGCCCGCCTAATAGTATGTTTATGGAGAAATTATTTTGTGCAGACGCCGAACACAGCTCTATATCCGGATGCATCCGGATGCTGCGGTACCCAGCGATACGGAGCCGCGATATAGTAAACGAGTGACGTGGTGCATTCTGATTGGTCTCCTAACGACGTTCGGCCCGCTCAGAATAATTTTTTATGTTATGCTTATGAGAGTGCTCATTATATTGGACTATCTTTCAAAAATGAAGGTTGAATTCACTCATTGTAGGTTTCTCAAGGCAAGTCAGCACCGAGTATTCTGATCCTTTCCACGACTGGGAGAGGGCAAATGGTAAGAATCCAGCAAACAGAGCTTAATTTAAAGTTTCTGATAAAGAATAAAATAACTAAGGAGCTGTTTTTTGCTTTAAACTAGCGTGATAATAGTCCAACCAGAAAGTACCTTGGGTGATAACTAGTTGAGAGATATTGAACTTGTGGGGTGATAAACAACAAGGAAGAACCTAGGGTAATAACCCAATTCAATAGATATCATATGGAGCGATAACCCAATGTGAGAGATGGTGGAATTATGGGGTGATAACTTAGCAAGGATGAACTGGGGTGATAACCTAGTTTGATATACGCTGGACTTATAGGGTGATAATTCAACAGAGAAAAAAAACTGGAGTGATAATTGAGTCTAAAATATATTAGAAATACTTAGGATGGTAACCCAAACAGGAGAAACATGGGTTGATAACTCAATTTGAGAGATATTGGATTCACAGGGTGATAACCAAGCCAAGAAGAATAGCGAAAGACAACCCAGTCTAAGAAAAATATTAGATATATGGGTGATGAGGCTTTTTTTAAAATATTGGCCCTTTTAAACTATCCTGATGATCCAAATGTAATGTCATAAATTACGTGAAATAAGGCTCTAAACCGGGTGTTGTTTAGACTAAAAATTCATTGAGCAAAAAAATCAAAATTTTCACAAATTAGCCTGATTGAATTGCATTAATGATACTCGCTTAATATGAATAATTGTCTCACTACATCAGTCCACGAAATGAAAATTTTCGCACTCTGAGATTTGTTGGGCATTAAAATTGAGATTTCAATAATAAGTGCATTTGAATTGCCTCGATGATGTGGAATCAACAATGAAAGATTTCAGTTGAAAAGAAAAGTATATAGATTGAATAACCAATTGATGCGGACATCCAACCGTTCATGCCTATCCGAGGATTTGAAGATCAACGGCCGTGATCGTCCTACGTTATCTTAAATTTTATTTGTAATTTTTATTTTTAATTATGCATTTTCGTTTTTACCCTTATTTAAGGGTCTTGTCTTATGTAAGCCCAAGGGGCAAAGTTGTCTTTTCATTTCTTTTAAGGCCTAGATATAGAGGCTCTTGCTCTTGTATGAATCAATGATGAATTATTAAGAAAAGAGATTTTGTTTGCACTTGTGTTCTTTGGAGAGAACTTGGGTGAGATTCCTATGGGAGGGAAGTGGAGTTTTCACCAGCCACAGGATGGGTCCGGACTCGTGGCGTGAAGACCCTTGGAGAAGAGCAATGTATCACCCGTTAGTCTTCGAAAGAGTCCAAGGCTCGCGGTTTTAACTTTTATCTTTTGTTTTTAGTTCCTTCTTGTTGTTTCTAGTTGTCATCTTCATTCTCTCCTTACTTCCACCAAACCGGCCCTAGCCCCACCACCGGCCACAAGGCCCCCCAAACCCCACCTCCCTAACTCACGGCTAAACCCCATCCACCCTCCTTCCCACTCAGCTATCCATCCTCCCCTCCCAAACCGCCAATTCCCACCAAGCCCTAACCTAGCTGCCGGCCATATCCCAATACCCTTTGCCTCCAAAATTTCAAACCTTCCTCCCTACTTACCTTTCCCACCAAACCTCATTTGGAAAACCTTGATGTCAATTGTTCAATCAAATTTGAATTTTGAAATATTTCCAAATTTAGAACTCTATTCTTGGAAAGTTTTCAAATTAAATCCACATTAATCTCTAATTGGATTGGATTTAAAATTCCCCATTAATACATTCCATATTTAGCCACTTGTGTTTTAGGAAAGAATTTGAATTCAAATTCAAAATGAATTTGAAATTATAACACCTTCCTAAATAAAATCGCCTAAGTTTGGAAAGCCCCTTTAATTAGTAATCAATCACAAATCTGAGATTGATTATTCAATTAATTCCAATTCCCCCACATTCATTGCACCTCTCTCTCTCTCTCTCTCTCTCTCTCTCTCTCTCTCTCTCTCTCTCTCTCTCTCTCTCTCCTGGCCAAAATTCTCAAGGCCCCACCTCCTTTATTTCTTTCCAAAAGTCAAGACTCTCCCTTTGGAATTAAATCCAAATCATCTCCTTCCCTCACCCCAATTAAATCAATTCCTGAATTAATTCATGGGAGGAGAGAGCCTTAAGGAAAGCTCATGATCCCTACTCCACCTCCTCCCCTTCAACGGATCAGCCAAAATTTGTTTTTCCCTGAACTGAGTTGCTTTCCAGGATTGAAGCTTGTGGACCTGCTGTCCAGAGCCTTCCAAACGTCCAAATTTGCTGCTCCTGTTGTTTGGTTGATGTCCAGGTCCTGTCCAAGGTCAAAACTGCAACTGCCCTGAAGTTCTGCTTGCTGTCCCCTTATTCCAACAAGAATATCTTGCTGTCCAGCACTCGGGAAGACCACACTTTGCTGTCCCAAGTTCCCAGCAGCCGAGAAAAGCAGTCCAACGTTTCTTGCACCAGAAAAGTTGTTGTCCAAGATCTGTCCAAGACCAAACTGCTGATGTCCAGAGAATTGCCAAGGGTTGTTACATAATTTTTCCTGCATTCCCACCTACTGTCCACTGTTTGGAAAATTCCAGGTTGTTGTCCTCTGTCCAAGAATGCTCAAATCAGCAACAAAGCTTTCCAGGGAGACCTCCTAGCTGCTGTCCAGTTGATTGGAGAATCAACGGCTATTGTCACCCATACTTGTTAACGGCGAATGGCGCACCATGGCGCAAAGGTCCTATTTGAGCCATGGAGCATAGCGCACGGCGCGGCGCACCATTTTGAACATGGCGAAAATTATAAAAGAATTATAAAATAATAAGCATAAATATGAAATATCATTAAATTGAAAAACAAACTATCATAATAACAAGCAATGACAATACAAATAAATAACAATCCAACATAATTTCAAGTCCAATAAGTAGTCAATCTTCATACAACTAAAATATATTTAAATGAAAGCAAATAACATTAAAAAGATAATAATATGCAATCTAACATTTATCTTAATACCTTTAATATATTTAAAAATTAGAAAATATATCATCTTAAAAATAAAAAAAAAATAAATATAAAAAATATTTATAAATACATTAAGAAAATTTTAAAACAAATGGCACGCGCTATTTTGCGTCATGCGCCATGCGCCATGGCGCAAATAGCGCGCGCCATTTTGAACGTTTGCGCCGCGCCATACACATGGTGCCGTAGGTGCTCCGCGTCCGCGCCATGCGCCATGGCGCGCGCTATTTTGTGTCATTGACATCTATGCTGTAACCAGTCCAGGAACGTCAAAATCAGCAAGGAAGTGGTCCAAGAAGGCCTCACAACTACTGTCCAAGAAGTCTAAGAACCAAAAGCTGCTGTTTAGACCTCACGATTTGCTCTTCAAGACCCATAGGACTCAAAAACCTGATACCCGTTCTACATCACCAATATTGTGATTGTCTAGAAAAGGAATAATCAAATTCATATTAGTATCGACTCTTGGGATCTCAATAAAGCAGATCCAAAAGATGACTTTTTACCTCCCATATCAAAATCGCCAGTATTCATTTATGGGTGGATTATCAGGATATAATCAAATCAAGATGTAAGCTAATCAAGAAGAAAGCCCATTAAAAAAGCATCTAAAACAACACATTAAGATAAGCGCAAGCCACCATGCCAAGATACTAAGTGCCGCATTTATTGAGCGTGCCAAATGATACTCTGAGAAGCAAGCAGTCTATAAAATCAAGAGGATGAGAAATGCTCTAAAATATTTTTCTAAAAAAATGAAAAAAAAAAACAAAAAAAACAAAAAAAGAAAAGAAATTTTGAAATTTTCTAATTAAAAAATATTAGAAAATTTTGAGAAAATTCTTGAAAATGTTTTGAGCATTCTAAAAACTTTTCGCACTCATTTTGAGATGGGAAACTCATTTTCCCACTCAAAAATTACAAATCATCCTCTAAAAATCTTATAAAAAAATATAAGAGAGGATAAGAATACCAAACATATGAGATTTGCTCTTTGAGCCCGATCCCTATAAATAAATAAGTAGAGTTGGCATGGATCAAATAAGACAACGTTCTCATATAAAAAACTAAGATAAATTCGAAAATGAGCCACCCACCTATAGGATGGGGCCCTAAGACACAATCTTCAAACTTGATCGTCTAATAGAGAAGACAAGGTCAGTATATCGGCAATTATCTGTGGTGAAATAATGAATTTAAAATCAAACTTCACCAAAATGTTTGCATAAGGCCTTTAAGGCCACATATATAATAGAAGTTTGATTTAAAGAGAGAGCTCTCGGACTACCCACCTAAAGGATATTGTCATAAGTCCTAACCTATTATGACTCTTCCTCAAATATTCAGGATTTCACTCCCAACCCCAAATAAAATGCATGTATACCATAATATTAGAGAACTGAAATATAAACTCCATATTTATATATAATTTATGGACCTAATCCTCTACAAGAAAGCAGAAAGTGTTGACAAAGTCGACAAGCCAACTCCAATTCAAACTCCGCCACCACTCTAACCAACTTTAAACTATTCAGACGAGAGCATCCTTTAGCACAGGTGATTGATGCAGAATAATCATTGTCTTCAATTCTACTCAATGAAGATCAGTGCTTTGTGCTACACATTTAATGCTTAAAATATGCAATAAGCATAACACTATATATTGCCATATTAATTTGAGGTCATTTTAATATCGATTAATAACCCTATTCTATATAAAATGTATCTTAGGGTTGTATGAAGATAATTACCAATGACTGAATAAAATTTTATTTCCTCATCTTCTTTCCATCTCTATATTCTTTCTCTTCCACTCTTTCACAATGGATTTGATTTCTATATTCTCCTACCTCCCCTTGAAGTCTACCATTTAATATGTGTACCTTCGCATCCATCAAATTTGCATAAAAAACCAAGCTACAAGCTAATTTTCACACGCTATTAATTTGGATGACGGCAACTTGAAATCAAAACAGTTCGAGCTATGAACAAATTTTGAGACAACCAATACATGTTCTAGAGAATTTTGAATCGTGAATATATCAACTAATTGTCACCACTGCTTGAGATTAGATCTAAATTTACATGCACATATATATGTGCTTGCATGTATTTATATTTGTATTTAAAAACATCTATGCATTTATATAGGTTTCTATTTATGTACTTATTCATGCATGTATGTTGGATTAATAATGACTTAAAAATTTGGAAATCGGTCGATAATTGAATCAACTTTAGCTCCAATCAAAGTTATTGAGACAAACCCAACTCCAATCTAAGAATGGATAGGACCAAGGGGTTTTAATCCAATCTTGAGCCAAAGTCAAATCATCTCTAAATTGGAGCATTCACAGCCATATGTGATAAATATAAACTAGATGCAACTTGCTATTCTAACTCAATTATATACTAATAACAACATCAGCAAATCTTTATACCACTATGGTCGACTACATCAATCCTTTTCTCCATGGCGTCTTGTTAAGAGTCAAATTTTCATTTAAATCTGATAAAGAAAGGTCATTTCTAATACTTTCCAATTATTTTTTTTAGATTCACCTCTATTTATCTTCACATAGGCCAAATCTAATACATCTACTCTCCTAACCGGGCCAGCGGAAGCTCAACATTTTATGTGACTAAAGCATTTGGACAACTCTCTATAATCTTATTTACCATTAGAGCTATCTTTCTATGTATATACTCATTTTGCATTCTGTCTCTAATAGAAAAGCCACACATCCACCTGAGCATCCTCATCTCTACAACACTTAATTTTATGCTTCTCTCTTAATAGCTAATATTCTAAGGCATAAAGCATTGCAAGTCTCACCGCCATCTTATAAAATTTTTCCTTAAGTTTGAGGAAAACTTTTCTGTTACACAACACTACTGTTGCTGGGTCTCAAGCCCTAGGTGAAAAAAAAGTGAAGGGTTTCATTAGGTAATTGACAACCAATGTAAAACTTATCGAATAATCATAACATGAATTTTTTAAAACATTGTTAACTCAGTATATACCAACAAATCTAATTTAATATTTTCTCTTACTCCTCACCCATTAGTCTTTCTTTCTCTTAACATAATACTTGATGTATTTTTAGTTTGGACTTGACAATAATGATGAGAATTAGTCTTGCTTGATGTATGCTGTTAACTTTAGGTATTTGAACATAAGCAAAATAATAGTAATAATGATAATAATTATAATAATAGAAAAAATTACAATAAATAATATTAATAATAGCAATTTCATGCCTTTGGCATGGCTTACCAAGATTATTTTTCAATATATTTTTGTGCCTCAGCATGGTGCCTACCCAGCATAGATCCCCATGCTTCTTAGATGAGTTAGAACTTCTATTTGAGACTTATAGTAAGGTTCAGTACCAACATCGCTCAAGGCCCTAACCTATTGGCATCAATTAAACGCCCTCAACAAAATAAAATGTTCTTGCTGAGCTGGAACTTCTGAAGCCTAAACATAACAACCTTTAAGGCTTTGGTCTGAAATATACGAAAAATTATGAAGATTTCATCCGGTTTGAGCGCACATTGTACTAAAAATCCGCTGGCATCTCACAATGAATGCTCTTGTCACAACCAAAATCCATAAAGCCCAAAGATGATACTTCACGTGGATAGTATATGGAAAATAAGTCCATGGAATTAATAATATCAGTAGATGAGCGAAATATTTGAAAACCTAGCACATGCCATCTATCCTAGTTTTAACATTTAATCTTGGAAATGTAACCTCTAAAGCACCAAAAATATGCTGAAGGAAATTGATAATCATCAAAATGGAAATCTAGCATTATTCAAGCACTAAAATTGTGAATAATGGTATTATTTTTATTAACTTATTCAAAAAAAATCTCAAAATAGTCTCCGGACTATTTGTGTGTGGCTAATTTAATACCAAAGTATCACTTTGCTCTAATTTAATCTCTCGACTATATAACATTGATAAAATATGATCCCTTGTACTATAATTGTGATATAAAATTGATCCTAATTTAGCACCTTGACTATACAAAATTTGAAATAACGTGTACTTCGGGGCTAAATTAGTTAAAGACAAATAGTTAGGGGAAAATTTTAAAGTTTACAACATAACTTATGTATCATATGAGTTAAATATCATAAGTATGAAAAGGGTGGTAAAAATTTTTTGCATGAAATATAATAATAGGTAATCATCAGAGATAATGAACTAGAGAAACCTCACATGCAAAAATGGATAGGCCTAGTTGGAAATTGATTCTTTTCCTTGATATGAAGGCTATCACCAGTAAAGTGACGTGGAACAATAATAAGCATATCAACCATGGTTCCTGTCGATTCAAAAAGTTGGATAAGCTATTATAGCTCTGTAATATAAAAGTATGACCATAAAAATTTAAAGCAAGGCCAACATACAGGAAATTAAAGGATAATGGTAATTTGACAAAAAATATGTACCAAAAATCAGAGCTACAACGAACACACATCCCCTAAAAAACAAATGTGGCAAAGTTATTATTGTTTTCTTTGAAATAATTTTGATAGCTGAACAAAGCATAAGTAAGTAAATACTGTTAAGTTTGAAGGTGAAATTCCCTCATTACCCCTGAAAAATTCTAATGAATTTTCTTCAAATATGGCCGCTAACTAATTTGGTTTCAAAACTTTCGGCCACCAAATCTATCTGTTTTCCCTTATTTTGCTCTGGACTCTACCTACTTCCCATCTCTATAAATCATCACCAACTTGATGGATCAAGTCATGCATATCATGTATCTTCGTCATCTTCCTATTGACCTTTTTGAAAGAGGATGAATGGTGGGCTCTTAAGGGAATTGAATGGGGGATGTATTTGTGAGGCCAAAGGAAGTGGTGTAATGGTTAAGGGTAGAAAACTAGCTTTGCCAAGAACAACAAGAAGAGTGGGGCAGGAATTAATAAAATAACACAGGAATTTGAAGCCATTATCAAAGAAACTTCGAAAAATCACAAAGATATGTCAAGGTAGCCATCAAGCTATTGTCAAATACTTGTAAACAAGCAAAAAAAAAAATTATAATTCCTGTGTGACGTGATTTCAAAGATATGAGAAAGATTTGAATGGGATTTGATATGATTCTAATATTTATACATTTATTTATTTATTAGAGATTGATTTTCATAATAATAATAATAATAGTAAATTTAATTTATGAACTAATTTATAACAAACTTTTCATCATCACACATCCCGAATTATGGGTTGTCGCCTCATGTGTGAGTAAATATTATATTTAGTCTTTGTGCTGTGAATAAGGAAATAAGGGTGTCTACCCTAGGCATTTTTTAATGTTTCCAATGCATAGGCACAACCCGTTTTATGAAATAAATAATGGTTGAGTAGTTTTGACTACGATTGGGGTGCTTCAAATCAAATTTTTGCATTGTCATGTTTATTGCCTGTTATGTTTTTTTCATGATTGATCAAATTACACACATCCTTGATGAATTCAATGTTGTGAATGCACTGGTGCAAACCATTTCACAAAATGGATGACAATTGGATAATTTTGTGACATGTTGCATCTGTTGTCTGTTGTTTTCATTGGACAGCTATTTTGATGATGCGAGAGTTCTTTTAAAGGTATTTTCAATGCTCCAAATGCATTAACAAAGTCAATTTCATGAAGCGGGTATTCGTCCAAAGATTTCAGTTATGATCAAAGAGTTTAGTTGACTTTGTCCGATTTTATGTTCAACGATCGTTACAAACATTGATTTTGACCAAATTTAATTCATGGTGCATTATGAAGCATACATGTAGATCAATAAATGTGACCTTTTTTCTTTTTTTCTTTTTACAATAAAGATAGGAGAAACTGAAAGAAATTAAAAAAATAAAAAGGAATACTATAGCCAAGAATTCACTAATTAAAATCTGAAATTGACTAATTAAAATTCACCAAGAATGGATGATGCAATCAAAATTTGCAACCAAGAAATAAACAATGAGAAGAAAATCAAACTCTCAATAAATTGGACTAAAAACATAGTTAAAAAGAAGTAAACCATCATAAAAGAAAGGTTGTTCAACACTACGTTAATTGCATCCCTACCTCAACAACAATTAGATAGAATTTTCCAACTATACAGCTCCTTAGCATGTACACAATGTCCTGCATTCAGGATCGCAAATCGCACATTTACTAAAGGGAAACCTAATCTACCCAGAAAAATGTTACACTTCTAAAAGATTTTATCTACATGATAACTAAGAGAAGTACACAATGTCCCTCGCGGTTATAAGATCTACAACAAACCTTGTTTTCGTTGAAACAACTCCTTATTTTCTTTGAACGCCAACAAAAACAAACCCTAATCAAGGTTTGCCTAGGGAAATCCACTTAAACTTTATGGATTAGATATGACAAAAATTCTTTGGAGTACCATCTCTAAGAAGGAAATGTTTTAGGAAATAAATATAATACATAAATTATTGGATGGAAGGTAGTTAGGCTTATAGGTTTTTATTAGAAGTTTTAATGAATCCTATGAGTTCTTAGAAGTCTATAAATACTCTTCATGAGGAGTATTGGAGCGAACAAAGATGTAGATGACAATGAGCTTTGGCTCATTCCCCTCCACCCCCACCCCCACCCCCACCCCCACCCCCACCCCCACCCCAACCTAAAAAAAACACTACTTGGAGTTGTGGGCATCCTCCTAAGGGTATTTCCTTTTTGCCTCATCAATACCTGAAGTTTTAGGCAAGTTTTAAATTGATAAGTTAACTTATATTTGTCATTATTTTCCATATTTTCTAGATTTACTGATTTTGGATTTGTATCAAATGATAATCTTCTTGAGCAACTCGTTAGGTGCAACATCTCCCTCCATCATTCAGGTTCGCCACCTTTCAATCATTGCAACAGAAGATTATGCACTAATAAATTCTTGATTGCATCTCTTATGCACTAATAAATCCTTGATTGCATCTCCTACTCCAAATTTTGACTCATTCCCCTCCACCTAGCCTCGACACACTTTTGTCTCATAAATCCTCATCTACTGCCCCAGCTCCGACTCCGTCTCTAGGAATCCTAAGCCTTTTGTAGCCATTTTCCTTATCTTGAAGCATGAAATTAATGTTTCTTCAGATCCCCGCTGAGTTGTCTCTATCCCATTTGAGCCACATAGGCACAGTATCCTCCCAATCCTACCACTTCCAAGCCACAACGACTCAACACTATCGCCTCAATCACAAATTCCCAACTAGCAAGACTTTACCAATGTCATTGAGATTTCAGACCTGTTTAGCCCACGTTCATTCCCAATGTTATGATTATTGTCGAATCTAACCTTATCTCCAACATCATCTATAGATCCAACCCCACCAGATCCAGCGTTAATGCTGACAAAGCTCGCGAGGGGTGACAACCAGCACCTTTACCCGATCGTCACAATCTACTCACCTTTAGGGCAAGGATGTTGTCAAGGGGTTGGTAATGTTATAGAATAAATGTAATAGGTAAATTAGTGACTATTAGGTGGTTAAACTTATCGGTTGTTATTACATGTTTTAATGAATCATAGTCTTTATAGACTCTTCATGTACAGTATTTGGGCAAGCAAAGAGGTAGAAGAAAATGAGCTCTAGATCACTCTCTCTTTCTCCCGAAAGCTACATGGAGTTGCGGGCATCCTCTAAATTGCCTGTCCATTCTCCTCCATAAATTCAGGGAAGTTATAAGTTGCCTAATTATCTGGTATTTGTTGTTATTTTCCTGTATTTCCAGCATTTACTGGTTTCGTGTTCGTTTCACAATTAAACTCTACAGAAGTTAACAAAAAAGCAAATATGGGAGAACAAGATGAAGAAAAATAAAGGCACGAACGTTCCAATCGATGGCGTGGAAGAACCCAACGAAGTTGTCCACGGCGGGTCGGAATCCACCACGCATCTCAGCAGAGACCCTCTCGAGAAATTCCCCAACAAGATCTGCGTGTCCCTTTAGTGCAAACTTCAGATCCTCCATCGGCAACCGCTAGCTGAACGAACAACGCCGAGGTTTAAGAGAGGGAACTAGCAAACGGACGCCCGTCTCTGAAAGCAGGCGGAATGGCCGATCTTTTTTTCCCGTCTCGTAAGAATAAGCGAATCGGACCAAACCCATCTATCTAGCAGAGACATTTCAATTTTCAAAGCATTCACTTTTTTTCTTAGGCATTCCCTTTTTTACTCCCATCTTGGGCACTCATTATTCTCTTGCATCTCAGACATTTAATTACTTTTCATCTGCACCAAAGGATCAATCCTCAAAAAGATTAGTCCATTATTTACTTGTAGTTTTATAAGGTAGTTGAGTCAAAGCGGATGAAACCGTCATTTTCAAAAATGCGTATAAACTTCTTTAGAACTGTGTGATAACAGTGTAATAATTACGTGTGAGCTACATATTTATTGTGAATGAACTGCATTTTTAGTTGCAGCATATTTACTGTGTAGTTAACAAATTTTTGTGTTAGACTTGTTCATTTTTTATTCTTTTAATGGTTTAGGATTTACTTCATTATAACTGCATGTTAGTTGTTGCGTGATTATTATATATTTACTATCTATTTTTTGCGTACTCATTGCATTTTTGCTACTTGTTTAGGGTTTGGGGCTTTTGTTGCGTATTTACAACGTATTTGTTGTGTATCTCATGTGTATTTGCTACATATTTGCTGCGTATATAATGTATATTTGATGTGTATTTGTTGTGTATTTGATGCACATATAATGTGTATATGCTACATATTTTCAACGTATTTGTTATGTATTTTATTCTTATTTTTCTGTGTTATTTTAGGTCTATGTTCGGCCTTTTACTTTTCGATACTCTGTATTAACTTTTCGAACAATCTGCAACACCTTTGTGGAGATGATAAACACTGATGTAGAGGACACCTTGAAGAGATTAAACATTTACAAATTTCTGAAATTCACTTCTCTTGAGCAGAATATTTCACTGATCTAAGAGCTCCTAAGAATGTGGGATATTCGACGATAATATTTTATAATAAGGGTCATGTCATACAATTCACAGCAGATGAAATGACCCTTCTTATTAGATTGCCAAATAGAGGTCAAGAGATCTCATAGCATAGCTCTCCACTTAAAGGAGTCTAATCAAAGAAATTAAAGAGTGAGATGTTGGAGTTGAACATATCAACCCTCTATCCACTATGTTAAAAATATTTATTATGTATTTGTGTTCAAATTTATTTTTTCAACTTAATAACTTCCAAACCCCTAGGAGGTCCTATTCAATATCAAAATATGTAGATGATTTTTTATTTATTAGATGTGTATATGCTACGTATTTTTTATCTATTAATTGGCCTATTCATTGTTTGCCACCTGGAGAGGTCTGCTTAATTAACCCGTCGTTAGCCCAGTTAATTCTATATTAAAAATAAAATTTATTTTAGTAAAACTTCCAAAAATTCTAATAAATTTTGTAGTTAAACAAATTATGTATATAACCTCTATGGATTTGTATTATCAAGCACTACATTTTAAAAATAATTTTGGATCAAAATGATGAATATTAATTAAGAGTAAGTTGGCTTATATTAATTTATAAATTTCCCTTATAACTCTCTAAATATTTGTCTAATCATGCTCAAATTTTGAATGGGTTGAATTAGGAGATATTCTTCACACCCAGTAATTTTCTTAGGGTCATTTGATGTCATAATGGCTCACATTTGAATTTTCAAGAACCTAAGTCATATATTGAACTAGATCTTTACAAATTTATAGTAATTTTATCTCTTGCCCAATTTCTGCATGCCAGGGCTTAATGGAATCAGTATAATGGGCTCTTTGATTTAAAAATAAATCCAAGATATGATTATGCATGATTTAAAGGTAAATGACTCTTCAATGCCTATTGATTTTCCTATATGACCCCTAGAATATGTATG
The DNA here is from genome assembly GCA_022539455.1 of Dendrobium nobile. Classification (NCBI taxonomy): domain Eukaryota; kingdom Viridiplantae; phylum Streptophyta; class Magnoliopsida; order Asparagales; family Orchidaceae; genus Dendrobium; species Dendrobium nobile. Next base: position 46,026,257 of record CM039718.1, on the reverse strand, counting down.
ATATTAAGTTTAAATTAGGAGGGGAAGTCTTTGAGGATGTCCCCCATACCCTCTGAACTTCTTACCCTAGTTTGATGTATATATGTTCTTTATGTACTTAAATTTTCAAGTCTATAGGCTACTATGTGATCTATAACTTTGATAATTCACTATATTCAATTCGTAGAGCATTAGGACACCAAATTGTTGTGGTTTTATTATATACATAAAAGGGTTAGACACATGAGTTTGCAAACCTACTTGAACTTCAGTGACACCTTAGGACAATAATTAATGACAAGGTCAAGTGAACTAAGAAAAATTTTAGGAATTTATACATACATCCAATAGGGATGGAACTTCAAATCCTTGAACTTATTGACAATATACATCTTAATAATTAAATATACCATGATTTGCATTAATTTATCTTTAAAAAAAATTAAATCAAATTTAACCCTTAATTATTCATCCAAAAAAATTCATATAATTCAAATAAAATACATTAAAAATACAAAATAAATTTAACATTTTCAATTCATTAAAAAAAATTAGATTCAAACTTGATTAAATTTAATTAATAAATAATTAACCCTTTAATTAAATATTAATTAAATAAAATACAAATCAAATTAATTTAAAATTTTAGGAATTGATCCATTAGTTATCCTTAACCAATTTGATCAATTTCATGAATTTTGGAGTTAATTTAATATCAAAATTAAATAGCCTAAGTTTTATACACTATGTTGGCATTCAATTATGGAAAACATAGTTGTATTGTATTTACAACCCTTAATTAACCCTTAATAAATTATTGACCCAATACATCATGATTGGCTCCGCTTGGAGAGTATGTGTATTGGACTAAAGGGTCCATTCTTCTATCTCTTAATAAATCAACAACATATCAAAGGGCTTTATATAATTATCTATCTTATATGGGGGATAATTGCATTTTTGATTATAAAGCCTTAGGATTTATAGGTTAGTAGCTCCCACACTTGGAGCTATTAATTATAAATTATTTAAAATTAAATGAATCAATTCTAACCACAATTTAATTAATAAAATTCAAATTCCTACAAGGTAAATTTCAATTAAAATTTCCTTTTGACCTTAATGAACAAACACTTCAAATGCAAGCAAATTAAACATTAAACTCTTATAGGACATACTAAAGTCACATAGCCTCCTTCATACACTTAGATGATTTGCTAGGACAACCAACTTTAGCCTAGGCTAGGCCGGTGGTTTGAATTGCTTGTCAGGTACTTTGCTTGGAGAGCACCTTGTGTTTGTTTATTTATTTTATGCAATCTGAATGTCACACATTTTAATTTTTGTTGGTGCACTTAGGCTTTTTAAGGACTACATTAGAAACATTATATTTAACTACTTTGCACTTTTATATACTTTTATATTACTTTTATTTCCTGCAAGAGCCAAAGTAGAATGTATCTAAAAATGATGTATTTGTACAATTCTTTGTAAATTATAGATTATATATAGATCGTGTTGTACAACATCCTTAGTTATAAAAGAGTCAAATACACCTACTTATACATTCAAATGGGGCTCCAAAAGATGGTATCCTCTCCCTTGGAGGATAATTTATTTTGTAAATCCATAGAAGACTTGGAGCTTGAAGACCTTAAGCATATATATTTGTTTATATACATAAGTTAGGCTTAAAAACTCAAGTTTATGTTAGTGGAGCATGACCACCTTTCTTTTCTACAGATACTAAGTCTATTATATAATTTCAAATCAATTAATAAATGAATTTGTATATATCAGTCATTTCTTTATTACATTATATCATGCATTACATCATATGAGTTGTGGCTTGCATTATTAGGTAGCAATTTTTCTAGGATTTCCTCAATGTATATGTTTTGGACTTTGCAGGAACTTGTATGCTAGTTCTAAAACAATACGGTACTGTGTATCATATACCCAAACGCCATTACCTATTCATGCACACATTTTATTATTGTAATATACGTTAAACCAACATACTTATGCCCAATAGGGACAAGATAGCGGGGCCCTCATGTGCTCGGAGGATGTTATCTCTTTTTCTTTAGTATATGGTTGTTATGCTGCCGAATGTTTATAAAAAATTTTGGAGTTAAAAAAAAAAAGTTAGTTAGGATAATTAATTAATAAGATAAAATATAGAGATTTTAGCGAGTCATCTAGTTAGTGTCATTTGAGCGTAAAGTCAAAAGTACTCATCTTGAGCACTAATATAATTCAAAGTTTAATATACTTCTTTGATCTCTTAAGATAAAGTTGATCATATGATACACTACATATAAGATGATTTCTTGTGTATTTGGTTGTTAGCTGGTAGCACATTCCAAATAAGCATAAGCCCAAAGATATTTGCACACCTAGAATTCCTTTTTTAGAAAAAAGTATAAAGAATTCAAGGATATTTTATACAATTTAAAGATATTTTCAAATGAGTGATTGATATTTTTAAAATATGTAAGGCAGCTATCACATGTTTTAAATCCAAAATGAGAATATATACTTTAATCGAATTAAGTTTTCTCTTCGGAGATGTAAATTGACTATAGGGGCTTGTCTCTATAGGAACTCAAGATCCCACTATAAAATAAACCATATCTTAGTTCACTAAGATAGAAAAAAAATCTTTTGGACATCGACTAAAGCTAATCCTGGGTCAGCTTTGTATTTTTAATGATATGTATATGTGAATACTTCCTCTGGAATGACTTTTATATCCTCTATGTCGTTTTAAATAAGAAAATAAATTATTTATTTTCACAAGTTGATAATATGAGTGTTTGTTTATGTTTTGGGGTAAATAACACTAATTATGCATATTTTATTATAGAAACACTAAATCCCAAATCAGTAATATCCATCATTTAATTTGTCCATAGGCATGTCCTAGTTAAAATGACTCCACTATTCACTACAAAAATAATAGCTATTAGGGCAACTTAAAGTGCTCTATTATGTATCTATTAGGGCACATGATGTATTGGGACATCAAATAATGGTGTCACTTAGGTGGCCATTGGCATAGGAGTAAGGGCATCTTTATTATGTGCCATAAAAAGCAAAACTTTCATGGCATATGACTTTGATGAAATAGTCTATAAATGACATCTATAAGGTGTCTTGATAGGTAAGATTTTTTAACACCTTAATTTGATGGAAATTATGAATAAATACGATAAAAAGTAGGTGACATAATTGGTTAACTTTTCTAATTCTTTTATTTGATGGAACATGTTTAATAATAAGACACATTTAAATTGCCTTAAGATATTTGGTTTCCTAACACTTTAATTTAATGAAATAATTTTAATAAAATGACACTATTATGTGCCTCAATATATGCTTTTTCCATGTAGATTACATTCAATTATAAATTAATTATGATGACTCATAATATTTCAATTGCAAATAATTAATCTCCAATCAAATTTCTAAAACTCACACATATGAGAGCCTACATAAGCTATTTTCATTCAAATAAAAAATTTATTTCATAAATCTAAAATTACATGATTTTCCACCTTCCAAAAAAATGGCTACTTCAAGCTTCATATGTATTTATAACCAATCTATTACAATAAATGTCTTCACAAAATATTACATAAAAATCCAAAAAAAAAAAAAAATGGCCCATATCATGAGGGCGATTCCTTTACACAATAGCAACCAAGTCTTGGAATCTCTGTTTCCACACTTCATTGGCATCCACTCCTTGTAGAAAAAAAGACAATTTGGAATCTGAAATAATGAAAATCAAGAATATAAATAGATCTATTTCTTATATCTTATTCATGAAACTTTAAATAAGTAAAAAAAAATGATGAACAAAATAACACACTAGTCCTTAGTCAAGAAAGACAGGTATTGATCAAGATCAAGCATCAAAGTAGATATAGAAGCAAACTAAACATTCAAGCATGCAATTTCGTAGAAAAAAATCCTATTTCAATCATCACCTATTTTTGATTAGTTTGTTTAGATGTAAAACATTTTTCTTTTGCTTATTTAAGACGATCTTTAAACTAATTTAACTTTCTTCTTCATTCACATTCACCTATATCTTCTTTAATCTCCAAAGAGCAATTAACGCTTGCTTGCACGAAAGTATTAGGGAAGCAAATCTCTGCTAATAAGTAACACCTGCACATATCATTAAATAATATGTATGTACAATTGAGCATAGAAATATTTATGGCCATTGCATGCTCGAAGATTAGATCAGATCAAACCAACAAAAAAATTTTTAAATGATCTCAACTAGTAAAAGTATCAAACCAAAGAAATAAAAAAAAAAAAGGCAAATCACCTGAACGTTGAATATGGGAGTATCAACAAGATCATAAAACCCCTCTATTGGAAGTATGAGACGATGAGACAAACGATTTGGAAATGAGAGGATACTGAGTTCCTTCAATTTAAGGCTTGACATTTCTCCGACAAATAAAAAACCTTTATTTTTGCAAACCAGTTCCAACCTTCATCAAAGTTGAAACTGAGGCTTCGTTTGGGCCAACTTTCTTATTGCTTGTTAAAGCAACTTTTTAGTAGAAAATTTTTATTTTTTGTACTAAAAAGCTGCTTTAAGAAGCAGTAAGAAAGCCGCCCCAAACAAAGCCTAAGTCTCCAAACCATATAGTAAGGGATCAAAGCACGTTAGAAACAGCTTGCTTTGCCAGCTCTATTATAGATGATGCATCTGCTTGAGCACCTTCAGGAACCTCATAGAAGAAGACAGTTTCGACATTAAATGCTACTGTCTGGTCTCTGTTTGGGAAAGCGACTTCATGGAAGAAGAGAAGCCCAGAATATTTTTGTTTAGTGTTAGAAGTAATGAATTGGAAAAATATTACAAGAGATCAATACAAAAATGCTAACACCTTTTGGAAGAAAATTAACAAATAGCCACTTGTAGTTTAACCGCATTTCTTTATAAAATAAAGAAGGTTCATGGATGAAAAACCAAGAGCATGGTAGGTAGAGGAAAAGAGAGAGGATAATGGTAGTGAACTTAAAGTGAACTGTTAAAACAATTGTAGCTCAAGAAGAAGTAGATTTTACTCTATAACATAATAAAATATTTTCTATCAACTAGTAAGAATAAACATCATAGCAAAACCCTCGTCGTTCAACTTTTTTGGCAACATCATTGAATAAGTGTTCATGTTTCATATCGTAATATTGTGAAAGCAAAAAAAAAAAAAAGATCAAAGATCATGAAGATAGAGTAACCACATAACCAAATTTTATCAACATATTAAAAAAATTTGTCGTATATGTATATCAATCTTCTTCATGAACAACTAGAATTAAATTAATCATAAAAATATAAGTAATTTGATTATTTAATAAAAAATTAATTCACATAACATAAAAGTTATAATAAAAAAATACTTACTAAAGCTTGAGGCCATGCAACATAAGTGTATATTGACTATCCAATTTTTGTTAAAGTACAATACGGTTTAATCAAGGGTTCTTCTCAGTCCACAGGAATGTTTATATGCACTGAACACCAGTTTGGACCTAATGGATAGTTACCAACCCTATGTGTAGGATCCATACTTTGAATATTACCAATTATTACAATTTTAGTAGAATCAAGAATATTTTTGACTGCAACTTTAGTTCCAACACACACACACACACATATGTGAACTTATTTTTTCAAAAATTTCAAGAGCTTCCTAGTAACCTACCATGAGTTAGTAAGCACTACTTTGATTTGGGATTTCACCCCATGCAACATAAGTTGTTACACCAAATCTATAGATGTCAACTCTTCCATCCTTGTCATTTCCAAGAACCTTTGGGCAAATATCATCTCTTTTAACATCTTCTGTTTGATAGATTTGACTTCTAATTTCTTTCATTTTTTTCTTAAATATAATGAATATAAAGTTTTTCACATAAATATTTGTATGATTTATAATTATTTTAAGAAAAGGTTATTATCAGTACTTGACAAAGCTTCACAAATCTCAATATTATTAGAAATCCATTCTTTCGTGTAATACTTCTCAAATATTTCAACTCTGGTTGGTGAATGACCTATGTTTTTCTCCTAAAAATATAAATAAATGATGTAAAAATTAACTAATATAAACAATAAATTTTACTTCAAATTTTAATTATAAAACAAATTATATATATAATTTATCTCAACTTCACACACTTAACCAAAACTCTTTTTTTAGTGACATACATCAAACTCTTTTTTGACCTACCTTTTTTATTTTGTTCACTTATATATTGAACGTAAATATGAATTAATTATAAATTTAACATGGAAATACGATAAAGTTTAAAAGCTATGATAATATATCTTTAATTCTTCTAAATTCCAAAAGGATAAAAGATTTTTTCCATTGATCATTGAGTACATTTTTGGTACATTACATTGTTGTTGTTTTGTAGATATAGTTGGATCATAATATCTAGATTTAATGTATGCGTTCTAATTCCTCCATTTCTTTCCAATTGATTGAAGAACCCATACATCACGACCGCAGAAAATCTCAAATTTATCTTGAAAAAAATAATTATTCTTTTAAACAGAAAATTTCACTATTTTATATATGCAACTAACATGAAATAAAATAAGTAAGCATATTATGATGATAAATACCTGCACAACTTCCAACACACACACACACACACACACACACACACACACACACACACACATATATATATATATATATATATATATATCCCAACTTCTGGTATACATATGTGCATGTTTCTCATTATGAGCAATAGTTCCTAAAAACTCAACAAATAATGATTTATATTGTTCAATAGGTTTACCATATTTATTAAAATTAACAACTTGTTCTCCATTATGTTGGCAAGCATGATATCTCAAAATACTACACAAATAGGTTGGACATCTTTTTCATTTTTGTTCCAAATTGGTTCTTGGTAAGAAAAAGTATCTTAAATTTAAAATCATGTAAGATAAATACAAATTTTAAATAAGCATAGAAAGTTTTGACAATATCTTAACTAAGAGGTGAACCTGAAAAATCATTTCCAATGCTATAACATACAACATCTATTTCAACTTCACTCTGTTGGCTACATCTTGTATTTCCAACATGAGTTCTTGTGTGTGTTGGCATGTCTTAAAAATAATTATAAAATAGATATATACAAGAGTAGAGTATAACAGAAGATAAACAATAAACCACCAAGATATAAAACTAGTATTATGTTGTATTCTCCATTCTTCTTATATTTAAGCAAAAACAAATGAGATATTCAATATTATACTAGCTTAAAATAATCAAATCTATGAGTCATATAATGAAGCTAAGGGAGAGTATAATATGATATAAAAGAGGTGAATTTCATAATTTTTTGGAGAACAAATTTAATTTCATGCAAGGAGAATCTACTATAGAAGAGATTTTTTAAGGCAATTAATAAAGGAGTATAAAAGCAATCATGAAGCTCCATGTTTTGTACAAACCTTGACATTGATATGGAAATTAATCAAGTAACATACAAATTGATTTTATGAACATCAAGAATACAAATTGATTTTAAATTCTTCCAACTCCAACTATATAATGTGAAAATTTTAGTATGCGGTGGTCTTATGTAATTAGGTTGAAGAGGTAGAATTTTGTTTCTATGTTGTTGTTTTTTATCCCTATTTCTATAGCTATTGCAGTTTTATGCTTATTTGATGAGTGGGAGTTATTGCTTTGGCCTTATCCTTATCAAATAATCCTATAAATCATATTACCTGTATTACATAGTCACACCCTGATTTAGATTGAATAAATAAATATCAACAACTATGGAAAGAAACATTGAAAACCTTGGATTTGTAAAACTCAACATGCATAACTCTAAATTTGTTCTATTAATTTGCAAAAAAAAAAAGGAACTACAATTAATTTTGAAATAGAAAATGAAAACAGTGGCATCCTTTGCATCTTTAAATTTGTTTCCATTGACATTAAAAATTTACAGTTGGGTGAGTTGGAAGATGGTCACCAAATACAAACAAAAATCTTTCAGTACTATAATTTGCATGTAAAATATAATATTATATATATATATATATATATATATATATATATATATATATATATATATATATATATATATATATATATATATATATATATATATATATATATATATATATATATATATATATATATATACACACACACACACACACAGTATTAAGATGTCTCGAATCTCAAAAACATCATAAAGATAAGATAACGTGTGTACAAACTTATTATTATTTGATATTATGTATCTGATTATTGTTTGATGATGATTAAATAGTAAAATATTTTTTCTATAATTGCAAAACTTCTTTACTGATTTCATTCAACTTAAAAATTATATTGCTTTGGAAAGCTAAGCTACCTGCAAGTGTAGGATTCTTTTATAATCTACCATATGCATGACTTGCACATGCACAAATTAACATGCTCAACATTTATAATCAATATTTAACTTGAATATAAGTGTGTATAAATTATCACGTGTATGACATTTTCAGGGCTAACATAAGCAAAATTTTCATACACAATGAACAATTTTTGTTTGAAAAATCTTTCATAAGGAAAATTTAAAATACTATTTTAAGACTTTTAATGAATTATATCCAATGCTAAAAATGCACATGAACATGAACAATTTCTATTTGACAAATCCTGGCAGGCAAGGCATGTGCATGATGGCAGCCAAGTCCTAATCACATTGGCAGGCAGAGCCTATAGATGCACAGGCATGGCCTTGGCATGCTAGCAACCTGGGCCTGGTCACATTGGTAGCCAGGTCATGGGCACACTAGTCGGCAGGGTCTAAGCATGCTGGCAGTCAGGGCCTAGGCATACTATCAGTCAAGGCTTGAGCATACTGGCTAATAGAGGGCATGGGCTACCTAGCTGGCATAACTTGGATAGCTAGCATGCAAGGGTTGGGCATGCAATGCCTAGGCATGCTGCCAGCTAGTGCTTGGTTAACCTGACAAGCATGGCCTGACACTCTAGTGAGCATGGCCTAGTCATGTTGGAAAGAAGGGTCTGATCATGTTGGCAAGCAAGGCTGAGGCACACTAGCAGCTTGCCCATAAGGGCCAAGAACATGCTCATCTATCATATGACATGACATACACATGTACAAATTAACATGCTCAACATTTATAATCAATATTTAACATGAATACAAGCTTGCATAAATTATCACGTGTATGACATTTGAGGGGCTAATACAAGTAAAATTTGCATACATAATGAATAATTTCTGTTTGACAATTCTTTCATAAGGAAAATTTAAAATATTATTTTAAGACTGTTAAAGAATTATAGCCAATGCTAAAAATGCTACATTTAACATGAAATACTAAAAAAGTATACACATAGAAACAACATTTAAAAATTTGATTTCTTAGACTAAAATGATCATAATAAGAGATTTTATAATGTATCAAAAATCACATGGTGAATAGTTTATCAAAATCATTAAAATAATATTTAATTCCATAATTTTTCATACAAACATCAAAATCAAAATAAAAACTAAGGTATTGTGAGCTTACCTTGTGATCAATAATCTTCTTAAGAAATCCAACAAACTAACTGTTCAAAGTTCGTTAGGGATGTTAAGCCCTATAGAACTAGTCCGAGGCTAACCAAGAGGGGGGTGAATTGGTATTTAAAAATTTCTTTAAGCAAAGCACAAATATCACAAACCAAATCACCATAAAAATTAGTGAGGAAGAAAATAAATGATGAAGCAGTAAAAACAAGAACACAAGGGTTTATACTGGTTCGGTCAACTCGACCTACATCCACTCCCCGGAGGCGCCCTCTGAGTATTGCACTACAATCGTGACTCTCTTTTAGCCCCCACAGCTAGGCGGAGAAGCCATTACAAACAACTCCTTTCTGCTACCCCCGGCAAGGTAGAGAACCTCCCTCCTTTTGCTTCCTCCTGAAGCAGGCAGAGAACCTCGATCGATCGCTGAAGCTTACCTCTCCCAACCTCTCCAAGGACAAGAGACTCTAGGAAAAAGAAGTGGAACAATGCTTGGAGAAACCCTTGTGAATCCCCTCACAAGCTCCCCCTCATAAGATCCTCTCTCTCTCTCTCTCTCTCTCTCTCTCTCTCTCTCTCTCTCTCTCCCCCTTTAGGTTTTCTCAAGTCAAGACAACAGCCAAGGATTTTCAAAATGTTGAACTAAAGCCTCTTGTTTTTTAGTGGGCTCATTTTATTCCTCTTGTTTTTTAGTGGGCTCATTTTATGCCTCTTGTTGATTGATTGATGTTTTGCGCATCTTTTGCTTTTTGATATATATATATTTTTAATTTGGCGTCATTGCGCATCTTTTGTTGGCATCATTGACCAAATTTTTTTTATTTTTGCAAGCTTCATTCTCTTTTAAAACTCTTAAAAAGGATTCTTAGTTGTGAGTATATCTTCTAGATATTAGAAAATAGGGGCTCTCTCTCTAACATAGAGAAGAACTATCCACAAAACAGAATCAATAACCAATGGCAAGAGTAACGAGGAATCTTGATGTGACAAAAAGACTTTAATCATTATAAATACAAGATAGATTTGCTTAAGTAAGTTTTAAAAAATATCTTAATTTCATACACAATTTATTAATTTGAAATAGATTTTTGATTAGAAAAGAAAACTATGCTATCAAAATAGGTTAAAGAAAGAGACATGATCAAAGAAATATTTTTACCATCTAATAGATAAAGAGATGTAAAATATTGACTACAAATTTTCAAAAGCAAGGACAAGGCATACGATATCATTTCAACGATGATTTTGAAAAAATAAATAAATAAATAAATAAACAAATAAAAGTAAAACAAATCAAATAAAAACTAAGAGTAAAACAAAAAGAAGAAAAGAAAGCAAAGAGCAAAAAGAAAAGCAAATAAAAGATCAAGTTCATGCATTTATGTCAATCACACCCAATCTGGTCATTAAAGAGCTAAAAGTGTCGAAGGCCAGTGGTTTAGTAAAGATGTCAGCCAGTTGATTTTCAGTTGTCACATGGTGTAACTCAATGTTTTCTTTAGTCACATGGTCTCTAATGAAGTGATGCCTAATGTCAATGTGCTTAGTCCTTGAATGTTTGATAAGATTCTTAGAGATGCATATGACACTAGTATTGTCACAAAAGATTGAGATGGTGCCTACAGGTAATCCTAAATCCAATACCTGTTGTTTCAACCAAAGGACTTGGGCTACACAACTTCCAAGAGCAATGTACTCAGCTTCAGCAGTGGAGAGTGCAACAGAATTTTGCTTCCTACTAGACCATCAGACCAAAGATTATCCTATGAATTGACAAGTTCCTGGAGTGCTTTTTCTATTCACCTTGCATCCTGCAAAACCAGAGTTAGAAAAATCAATAATCTCAAAAGAAGTGGTGTGTCTAGGATACCAAATCTCTAAGCTTTGGGTCCCCAAAAGGTATCTAAAAATTCTCTTAACTGCAGTCAGGTGGGATTCCTTAGGGTCAGCTTAAAATCTAGCACAAAGGCAAACACTAAACATTATATCAGGTCGGCTCGCAGTCAGGTAAAGTAAAGATCCAATCATGCCTCTGTACTTCTTTTAATCAATAGACTTACCACTCGGGTCCTTATCCAATGGAACACTTGAAGTCATGGGAGTATTAATTAGCTTAGATTTATCCATCTCATATTTCTTCAAAATGTCATTTATGTATTTTGTTTGATTAAGAAAGGTTCCATCATCCAATTATTTTATACTAAACCCTAAAAAGTAGGACAACTCTCCCATCAAACTCATCTTAAATTCTCTACTCATTGTTTTAGAGAACTCATCACAAAATTTCTTATTAGAAGATCCAAAAAGTATGTCATCTACATAAATCTGAACAATGAGCAAATCATCTCCAACTTTCCTAAGAAAAAGGGTGGTGTCTACACTCCCCTTAACAAACTCCCTTTCTAGTAAGAATGTGTTAAGCATCTCATACCAAGCTCTTGGTGCCTGCTTTAAACCATACAAAGCCTTTTTAATTTAAAAATATGATTTGGAAATTGAAAACTCTCAAAACCTGGGGATTGTTCTATAAACACATCCTTTTTTATTTTCCTATTTAAAAAGGCACTCTTAACATCCATTTGAAAAAGCTTAAATCTTTTATAACAGGCAAAGGCTAATAGCACTCTAATGGCTTCCAATCTAGCTACAGGGGCAAAAGTTTTCTCAAAGTCTATCCCTTCTATTTGGTTATACCCCTTAGCCACTAATTTTGTTTTATTCCTAACCACCACTCCAAAATCATTTACCTTGTTCTTAAAGACCCACTTTGTTCCAACTACACTTTATCTCTTTGGTCTTTCTACAAGCTCCCAAACATCATTCCTAACAAATTGATTCAACTCCTCTTGCATGGCTAAAATTCAAAACTCATCCGAAAGGGCTTGGTTTATGTTGGTGGGTTCAGTCATTGAGATAAAGGCAGAGTGGTTCACCTCCTTCCTAAGTTCAGGTCTAGTCTTAACACTAGTAGAAGGGTCTCCTAAGATCAACTCCTTGGGGTGACTTGTAGAGTATCTCCAATCTCTAGGCAAGGTGTGAGAAGGTCCATCCCTTTCCTCCAGATCTATATTTTCTACTCCTTGGGTGACATCTCCTACTCCTTCAATATTTTGGCGACCTACTCCCTTCTCCAAATTTTCTACTCCAGTGTTAATCTCTTCAACATCATCATCATCCTCAACTCCAAGCTTTTTAGGATCAGACTCATCAAATACTACATGTGTAGTCTCTTCCACCATCAAAGTCCTCTTGTTAAACACCCTAAAAGACTTCCCAATATTAGAATATCCCAAGAACACTCCTTCATCAGATTTAGGATCAAATTTTCCCAAGTGAGACTTCCCATTATTGTGAATGAAAACCTTACAACCAAAGATATGAATATGGGAAAGATTGGGTGTCCTACCCTTAAGGATCTTATAGGATGTCTTGTTTAGTTTGGCTCTAACATTCACCCTATTCAACACATAACAAGCTGTGTTAGCCGCTTCAGTTCAAAAGTATTTTGGAAGTGAATACTCAGCAAGCATGGCTCTAGCAGCTTCCACCAAGGTCTAGTTCTTTCTTTTAGCTACCTCATTCTGCTGAGGGGTCCTAGGAGCTGAGAAGTTGTGGCTAATCCCCTTGTCCTCACAAAAATCTCCAAATCTTTCATTCTCAAACTCTCCCCCATGGTCACTATGGATGGTCAAGATCTCACAACCTAGCTTTTTCTGAATCCAAGTAGAAAATGTTTTAAACTCCTTAAAAGACTCATTTTTATGTGAAAGAAATCTAGTCCAAGTGAACCTCGAGTAGTCATCAACAATCACAAAACCATAGACTTTCCCTCCCAAGCTAGCAATGCTAATGGGTCCAAACAAATCCATGTGAAGTACTTCTAAAGGTCTAGAGGTGCTAATGTCCTTAATGGGGTGAGAAGTGGAGTGGACTTGCTTTCCTAGTTGGCAGGCATCACAAAGGTGATCTTTTGAAAACTTGAGTTTGGGGACACCTCTAACTAGGTCTTTTTAGGTCACTTGCCTAAGGATTTTCATACTTGTATGACATAATCTCCAGTGCCATAACCATGAATCATCAATAATAGTTTTTAAGCAAAATGATGAAGCACATTCAATGTTATTTAAGTCAAGCATGTACACATTATTGATCCTCTTTCCCTGCAAAATAGTGTTGTTACTTAAACTTACAATGCATGAATTTGCAAAAAATTGTACGATGAAGCCTTTGTCACAGAGTTGACTGATGCTGAGCAGGTTGTGCTTTAATCCATCTACAAGCAAAACATTTTCAATCATAAGGTTCTTGAAATTATCAATTATACCTAAACCTACCACCTTCCTGGTGGTGTTGTCTCCAAGAGTAACCTTGCCTCCAATCCTGGACTCCAGTAAAATAAATTGATTGGCATCACCAGTCATATGTCGAGAGCATCCGTTGTCTAGGTACCACATACTCTCACGAGACCTTTTGTGAGAGCCCACCTACAAAATCATCAAATATAAGATTTAGGAACCCAAGCAGGTTTGGGTTCCTTCTTATGAAAAGTAGAATGCAATGCATGTGTGGTATGTTGTGAATCATGCACCTTGGGTCTCCACACCCAATGTGTACTATGGTGAACAATGCAAGTGTGTGAGATATGTCCTAGCATGCCACATGAAAAGCATCAAATACCTAGAAAAAGGTTTTTTAAATGGCTTGAGTTATAATGCCTCTTCCTAGGTCTTGACTTTTAATCAAGTGTTGGTGTCATCCAAATTTTCTTAAGTGTATCCAATTCATCTTGAACCCTCAAGTTGGTACTTTTTAAGACATCATTATCAATCCTCAGGTTTTTCTCTATCTCTTTAGATTTCTTAAAATCATATTCAAGTGAGGTGTGTATGACTTTTAGTGACTCATGCTCTTCAATTAATTCACAATGCTTTTTGTTTAACTCATCAAATTCATCAAGTAGAGCCATATGATTTGAATCAATTGTTAAGTGATCTTTTGTTATAATTGCATGCTTTTTTTGTAAGTTCAAAAATTTCAGTTTTAAGCTAGCATGAGTTTTCTTAAGTTTTCTATATGATGCATGAATTTTTTTAGAAACTTCAAGGAGTTGATTAAAATTATCGTTTGCCATCAAGCACATGTTTGTTGTCTCATCTTCTGGTTCCGTCTCTGATGAATCTGACACAAAATCTGCCCAAAATGCTTTTTGAAGTCTCTTTTTGTCCTTTTTAAATTTAGATTTCTCCTCACTCTTTTCCTTGCTTGTGTGTGTCTTAAGTGTAGGACAATCAGCTTTCACATGTCCGAGCTTCCTGCATTCATAACAAACCATATCAGACGATCCTTTAGAATATTTGTTATCCTTACATTTTCTTCAATGATGCTTTTGCTTCTTCCTTAGAAAGCTTCTGAATTACCTTGTGATTAAGGAAAATTCATTGCTTTCAGACCCGAAAGAGTCAGAGTCTGATTTGTATGCCTTCAGTGCCATCATTTTCTCCTTTCTTTTCTCACCTGCATCAAGATTTCTTTGATTCACCCTTTGCTCGTAAGCAATGAGTGAGCCAAGTAAGTTGTCAATCGAATAAGTGTTCAAATTCTTAGATTCAGGGATTGTAGTGATTTTAGCATCAAAAGACGAAGGCAAGCATCTCAAAATCTTGTTCACTTTTTCATAGTTTGAAAGTTCTCTTCCTAAGACATGCAAAGAAGTAACAATCTGAGTAAATCTCGTATACATTTCATAAATTGATTCATGAGGTTTCATACGAAAAAATTTATCGTCATGCAAGAGAATATTCAAACGGGATTGTTTAACTTCATTAGTGCCTTCATAAGTGATACACAATGCTAAAAATGCTACATTTAATATGAAATACTAAAAAAGTATACACATAGAACCAACATTAAAAAATTTGATTTCTTAGACTAAAATGATCATAATAAGAGATTTTATAATGTATCAAAAATCACATGGTGAATAGTTTATCAAAATCATTAAAATAATATTTAATTCCATAATTTTTCATACAAACATCAAAATCAAAATAAAAACTAAGGTATTGTGAGCTTACCTTGTGATCAATAATCTTCTTAAGAGATCCAACAAACTAACTGTTCAAAGTTCGTTAGGGATGTTAAGCCCTATAGAACTGGCCCGAGGCTAACCAAGAGGGGGGTGAATTGGTATTTAAAATTTCTTTAAGCAAAGCACAAATATCACAAACCAAATCACCAAAAAAACAAGTGAGAAAGAAAATAAATGCGGAAGCAGTAAAAATAAGAACATAAGGGTTTATAGTGGTTCAGTCAACTCGACCTACATCCACTCCCCGGAGGCGCCCTCCGAGTATTGCACTACAATCGTGACTCTTCTTTATCACCCACAGCTAGGCGGAGAAGCCCTTACAATCAACTTCTTTCTGCCACCCCCGGCAAGGCAGAGAACCTCCCTCTTTTTGCTTGCTCCTAAGGCAGGCAGAGAACCTCAATTGATCGCTGAAGCTTACCTCTCCCAACCTCTGCAAGGACAAGAGACTCTAGGAAGAAGAAGTGGAATAATACTTAGAGCAACCCTTGTGAATCCCCTCACAAGCTACCCCTCACAAGATCCTCTCTCTCTCTCTCTCCCCTTTAGGTTTTCTCAGGTCAAGGAAGCAGCCAAGGATTTTCAAAACGTTGAACTAAAGCCCTTATAAAGAAGAGCTCAAAATAGCTCATTAATTTCAAATTGCCGACCTTATCATCCAGGACGATACGAATATCGTCCTGTACGATCAGTACAAATCTCAGATGATCGGCTAGAACACCGCTCTGAAAATGAACTAGGCGATTAAAAATTGGCTTGATCGTCCAGGCCGATCTGACGATCGTCCTGTACGATCAGTTCAAATCAGAGTAAAATTGTCCAGAGCATCACTCTGAATTCGAGCTGTCCAATCATAATCGGCCATAACATTGCCCTGAATTTATGCTGGCTGATATTTATCGTCTAGGAGTAACTAATGGTTTTTGAATAGATCGTCCTGGTCGATCCTGTGATCGTCCAGGACGATGTGATCGTATCAATCATCCTTAATTACTTCCTTGATTCCTGGATCAATTTAGGCATAATTGTGTAATATCATCCAAGCCGATATTACTATCATCCTGGCTGATTTCCAAAAGTACAGAATACCTAAATTGATCATGGCGACTATTTCTTTCTATATTGAGCATATCGTCCTGGCCGATATAAGTATCATCCAGGCCGATTAGTTAATTACGGCTACCTTAACTAAGAAATTTTGATTAGAACTTCTATTTTGAACTCGATCGTCTAGGACGATGTAAATATCGTCCGGGACGATGTGAGTATAAACAGAAATTCTACATCTCTCAAGTTTGTGTGTATAGGGCTACTTAGCATCAACCACTTCAAAGATTACAATTGACTCCAGAAAGGGAAAAAGAAAAATACAGACTTTCTCAACCCTAATCTTCGCAATCTTGAGCTGGTTTTGATTTCCGTCCGATCTTTGATTCCTGAAATGTCAGTAGTAACAGGCAGTTGAAGAAAAGCAAGAGTGTTTGCCAATCATCAAAATATAGTCCATGAAACTAAATTTGCAACAACTGTGCACTAAATTTTCATCTCCTATCTTCTCCTCTCTAGTAGTTGAGGTGAGGGTGAGGCTAAAATTAAAATGGAGTTGGATTTTTATATATTAAAACTTATTTTAGTGCCAAACATCATGGTGCTTTAATGTATAATGCCATGCACTTTGTCAGAATATTCCATGAGTTAGGAACTTTATGATAGAGTGATAGAGATATTTTCTTGAAGGTTTTGGAGAGCTAGGGCTGACGTCTAGAGATTTTTCTAATTGACCCCTTTTGACTTATGTTGGGTGAAAAATGCTAAGGACTAATGTAGTTAAAATTTTGACTCTTTTAAATGTGTTTCTAATATAATGCATGCTAGTCGACAACTTCAAATCAGGTATGCTTGAAAGTTAAAAACAGGCTTAAAAATAAGTTTTTTTAGAAGTTAAATCCTTGAAAGTCTAAAACAAGGAAAGAAGAAATGCAGAAATATGTATGTAACTCTAGGGGCGGTCCCCAGCTAATTCCTTAGATTCATTATCTTTCTATGTCATTTAACTCCTAAAATTTTAAATATTTAATTACGAGTATAAAACTTTTTACACCCTTAAAAGCCTCACAAATTCTAGGTGAAAATAAAAGCGGCACATAAATGCAAAAAAAATCTAAGAAAGTAGGTCTATACGTAATAATCTCATCACATCAAATATAAATCAATTACCTAATAAATGTTCATATGCAAACTACTTTGCTTATTACAAAGCAGGGTCTGCAGAAAGTTAAGTGGTCAGGCACCACTAACAACAACCCAGATTATAAACCTAACATAGATGCAAGTGGTTTTGAGTTGGATACTCTTTGTCTTTAGTTGTTCAATCTCCTTCTCCTTTGGGCTCCTTTCCTTCAGGCTCCTTGGATCCTTCATGGTAAACTACCCAAATGGATAAGAGGGCTCTTCCTTTAAGGGGAATGCCACCCTTTCCGCTTTGGGTACAAAAAGGTAATCCAAATTTGGACTTCCAAATAGAAAAGGAGCTATCCCCCTAAGGGGTCTCTTTGGAATCCAAACTTTGGATTTATGTATCCCATCTTAAAACTCCACTTAACATTTGCACAAATAACATATAATATGTAATAAAATTCTAGACTCTCTTGCAGGTTTATCCTAAGCATTTAATAAATCAAAAGTATTCCCAAGCAGTTATATATATATGCAAAAAAATAAATAAACACACTCGTCATACTCTTTTTATTATTTGGGGGCTTAGCAGCTAAAGAACTTATGCAAGCATATTTATAATTTATTTTTATTTAGCCCCCTTTTATTTCCCTACATGAGCATGACCACCTGTAGAAAACTCAGTGAACATCCAGAT
This sequence comes from Dendrobium nobile, assembly GCA_022539455.1. NCBI lineage: Eukaryota > Viridiplantae > Streptophyta > Magnoliopsida > Asparagales > Orchidaceae > Dendrobium > Dendrobium nobile. The sequence continues at coordinate 46,007,712 of CM039718.1, read as the reverse complement.
CATTCCTATCCTAAGGGTAATCTAGTCGCCAAACACATCAATCATCTACATAGTGCAGTAAAAGTAAGCAAACATAGTAGGCAATTTCATCTACAACATGTAGTAAAATCACAAAAAATCTGGCACACATCATAAAAGAAAACACATGCCTAACCTAGATCTAGAGTTGGTTGTCCTATCAAACCATCTAAAGTGTGTGCTAAGGGTTGCATGGCTGGGGTAGATCCTAGGTTGGGTAGTTAGTTAGGGTTATATAATGTTTTGAATTTGTTAAGGCTTAAGGGGAGGTTTAGGTTATAATTTAAATATTAATATATTAAGAATTTATTTAAATATATTTTAAAGGTTAAATAATTACTATATTTGATTCACACCAAGCCCGTGAAATTTATTTCACCTTCATTGGGGCTAAGCTAATAGCCTCGTAGGCCTGTGTTACCTAGTAGTAATCGAGGTTGATTAAGTTATTTTAGTTAATTAAAATTAAAGATGGATTAATATAAAAGAAAAGGAATTAGTTACAGATTTTAAAGGTTTGGTTGAGCGTTTTATTAATCAAGTCAGAAAATTCAGGAGTTTTAATGAATTATTGAATTTTAGGAATTATTTAAATGAGTTAATTAAGGGGTTAAAAGTTGAATTTTAAAATTAGAGTCAATATTGAATATTTCATATTTTTAATAAATATTAGACCTTAATACGAGTTTTTAGACTATTAGCACGCTCAATTCAGAGTTTTTTATGAAAAGTTATGAATTTAAGAAGTTTTGACACAATTTTGACATAAGGTTGACCAAGTTGTTGACTTTTTACTTTGATCAGATTTTGGGAGTTTGACATTTTTAGAAAATAATATATTTTAATTAGAGTCATTAGCCTTTGAGTTTGATTGATTTGTCTTCTACAATTACTTATAAATTTTGAAAATTTTGGTATTTTAAGGGTTTTTTAATTATTTTAATTAAAGGGGCCTTTTAATGATTTGAACCCAAACAAGTCCTAAACCCCTTGAAATAACCTCCAAAGATCACAAATGATCTGAGGAGAGATCAGCAAGTGTTTAAGGAATTTTTGGGAGTTTTTAATTATTTATAATTAATTAAAATGATTAAATATTGATTTTCACTTAAAATTAAATTAAGGTTGCTTTTGGTGTCAAATTAAAGTGATTTCAATTTTTACTGATTAATGGTTAAATTATGATTGATTAGAAGTATTTTGAGTATTATTTGGAATTAATCTAGATTTATTGTGATTTTTGAATTTTCTAAGTCCTTAAAGGGGCTGAAATTTTATATGGCCAATTTTCTAACCTGATGATCTTCAAATTCAGTCAAATTTAAACCTATGGTTCAAATTGTCACTAGATTTACATTATTCAAGTTTCACTCCTATTGGGTGTGTGTACAACTCCCTAGAAATTTTCTAAGTTTTTAAGACATTTTCCTAATTATTTCCTCTACCATCTTCTTCTTTCCTCTCTGACACCTTCTTTGTTTGAGAATGAAGTTTATCTTCTCAAATTTTTTTAACTCTTTAAATTGAATTAATGTTCTTCTTTAGTGGATTGTATATATGACACTGACTTTTATGGCCCCAAGTTTACTTGGTCAAATTACCGATTTTGGGAAAGTTTGGATACAATTCTTTTTAACAAATGAGTGGCTTGTTTATTTCCAATTCATAAAATTGAGCATCTTAGTAGGACTTGCTTTTATCATGCCCCTCTTTTTATGAGTATTTATCAAAGAGGTAATTTGGGACCTTTTCTTTTAGATTCAAAAACATGTGGTTGCTTTCTCCTAATTTTTTTGAAGTGATCAAATCTAATCGGGAGGCTCCTATATCTTATTATGAGAGGTCTAAGGACTTGGTTGTATTTTCTCTTAATCATAAAAGGCTTAACCTAAAGTATTTTTTAATTAAAAGCTGCTCATGGTCCTACTCGTTAATATAAAAAATGATTACAAGTCCTAAAGAGGGGTGAATATCTAGCTATCGTTCAAATAAGCTATAATCTAATTAGAAATAAAAACCTAAGATCCATAAATCTTTATCTAAATACAATCAACAAAAAAGCATTGGAAATCTATGGGAGGCCAAGAGCCATCACCCAAAAAATAGAAATAAAAAAGGAATTAAGAAACTAAAAGGAGCAAAATTGCCAACAATAGATTTGAACCACTTGAACCTGGAGCAAACATAGCAGCAAGGAGAGAGACCATGGCCAAAAATAGGGATAACCCCATAAACAGTCAAATAGCCAAACATCCAAGCACAAAAATCTAAGAACCTATCCAAAACACTAAACAAACAATTATCACCAATAAAAGAAAACACAAGAGACTCATATTAACCTATGAACAACAACATCAACCAACGAAAAATCTTAACATCAAAGCCACCAACAAAGTGAAGTCCTGACCAAACCGAGAGGATCCACAACACAATCCAAAACCAACTGAGCAGTCTAAGAATAACATCAAAAGCAACTTCACCAAGACACTATTAAAGGTACCCAACAGACACTAGAAGGACACATGTAAACCAAGAAAAAACAAAAAAAAGTTAAGATGGTGGAATAAGAATATTTTGGTAACATTTTTAATAACATTGCTAAAGCTAAAAGTGTTGTATAAGACAGATATGGCATATGCTAGCCTTGGGCCTATTTCTAACCTTCATCTTGTCGTAGTTTCTGCCATTTTCCACTTCTGGTTTCTCCTGTGTGTCTTCTTTCCTTCTTTGGGTTACTAGGTCTGGCTTAGTCCTAATAATATTATTGTATTAGTTTTATGTTGTTATATTCAATGTCGAATTCGATCACTTGGTGTTTCTTGAGTCATTTCATTTCTTTGGTGTCTTATTAATTTTGTTTTGCATAACCACTTGCTTTTGGTTATGTCTACAACAATGTGCAAGATCTTTAATAAATATTTTGAATCTACTGGGTTATGTGTTAATGTGAGCTTACTGATCATCACAAGTTGGAGCATCATCTTAATTCCTGTTTGGCATTCATATATCATATATAATTATAATTGACATCAAGTTAATTAAGAAAGGAAATTACAAGGTCCTTAAAGAGAACCTTCAGTTCGCTACTGCACAAAAGAGCTACAAAAAAATTCAAAATAAAACCTATGAGCCGATGGCTCGTATCATCACAAGTTGGAGCTCTTTTGAGCAGTAGCAAACTGAAGGTTCTCTTTAAGGACCTTGTAATTTCCTATCTTAATTAACACGTATGACCCTTTGTGAGTTTCTCCTAAAAAAGTATTATTTAGTTATAAAATTATATTATATTACCATGTTTTGTTGTGCTTTGTTCTCTTTAGCAGTTCGTCTTTCTTGTAGGATCTTTGGACTAAGGATAATGTTGCAAAGTTGTGAATTTTTTGCAGGAATATTGTGCTAAAAGTTTATATTATTATCTTTCTTTTTTAGGTGATGTATACTTGCAACCTTAGAATGTTATTAGGTTTTTTTATAAATCTTAGTATATAAGACCATCAGCTCTTAGGTTTTCTTTTCATCTTTTTGTAGCTCTATCAAGCATTCACGAGCTGAAGGATCTCTTTAAGGACTTTGTAACCATCTTTTCTATTAATGTGTAGGCTCCTCCATGGGTTTCTCAAAAAAAAAATGGTAAAGCTAAAAGTGATGTCAATCATTGTGAGGGTGTTCTTATTAACAACAACTATGATACTAATAAGAACAACCTAATTTTAGCCAAAATAATCTTATTCATCTCCAACTATTTGAGGATGAATTTAGATGAAAAAAGGTAAAACTTCATATTTCTGAAGGTGATAGAAATATGAAATATTTTTAAGTGGTGGCTTCTTGTAAACAATTTAAGTCCATTAAAAATTTTAAAATGAATCAAGGCAATAGATTGAGGACCAAGATGACTTTAGTAATTCTTGTGTTTATCATTTTAGTTCTATTCTTGGAACTTCCAAAATGATGGAGGATATTTCTAGCCCTCACATTATTCTAGAAAACATTTCTCTTAATGATAATATTACTTTTTAACCTGCATTTCTATGGTTCATGAGATTGTTAAGATTACTATAGACTTGAAGGACTCCATAGCAGGTATAGATGGATTCACTTCCTTTTTTTATACCAAGTGCTAGAATATTATCAACAAGTATCATTGGAAAGCAATTATTACATTTTAAGGAGTCTCCTTAACCTAAATTTTTTTGCTAGTACTAGTATATCCTTAATTCCTAAATGTGACAATCTTGAAAGTTGGAGTGATTTTTGGCCTATAAGCCTGTTCACCACTTTCAATAAAATAATTTCCAAAATTTTTGCTTCAAAGATGGCTTGTTTATTACCTAAACTTATATCAAATAATCATATGGATTTTGTTAAAGACACATGTATTTATGATAAAGTGTTATTGGCTTAGGAACTTCTTCATGATATAACTTTTAAGATACATGATCAAAATCTTGTTTTAAAACTTGATATTTAAAAAGCTTATGGTAATATTAACTAGGATTTTATTTTTAAAATCATGCATCTATCAAGGTTTGGCATACCTTGGAGACTAATTTGGATGTTAATGTGAGATCCATATTCAATAGCTGCTATCCCTCTTAGGGATTAGTTTAGTAGAAGACCTAAGGGCCATGTTATCACCAATATCCCTATGTTGGATTTATGGTTTATGTAGAAAGAGAGGAATAATTATAAATATAATGGGATTAAGATAAATGTTGAGGGCATTATCTATCTTATTAAGGATAAAGTTCTTCAATTATTTCAATCTAATGTTTTGAAGCCTTATAAATGAAAGAGCAATAAAGCTGCTTCTAGTTTTTTAAAAATGGGGGGAAATGCTAGGACTCATGGCCATACTAAGATCTTCTACTATATTAAACCTTTAATAAATCAATTTAAACTAAATATTATGGCTTTGTTTCTAATATTGGCTATAATTGTTGAATTATTATTCATGATTATAATGGAAACTTTTTAATGGCATTAAATTTTAATATTCCTAGTTGTATTATTTGTTTTTGCTAAGATGGATGCTTTTTTATACGGTCTAAATATTTTTTGGGATCATAATATTTTTAATATTTAGATTGAATCAGATTCAAAGATTTTATTTGACTTGATTTCTTCTAAAATCTATAATTATACTACTCTTTTTTATTTATTTCACAAAATGATGAGGATCATGCCTCGATTTGTTTATAAGATTACTCATATTTAGAAGGAAAGTGATTGTGTTGCTGATCTTGCAAAGACATGATCTTGTATTTCAACTTCTATAATTTTTAATAATTAATCTGAGCTTCATGTGGTTAAAGGTATATTGAGGCTTCATGCTTGGGTTTTTTTTACATTATAGTAGTTTACTAGTATTTGTTTTGGTGTTGGGTGTCTTTTCAAAGCAAAATCTAGGGTTAGTGGGGTTTATGGGCCTGTTGTGTTCTTGAACTCAAATGCTATATTGATATGTTGGTTTATGGTTTCAATAGATGTTTTGTATTGGGTTTAGTGATCTATGCAGGTGTTCTTAGTGTTTTTGCGAGTAGTGAATTTAAGATGAGTTTAATGGGATATTTGAGTTATTATCTTGATTTTAGAACAAAAAAATGAGGAAGGAATATTTCTTAGTCAGTCGAAGTATATTAAGGACATCCTCAAGAAATATGAGATTGATAATGCTAAACCAGTGACTACACCAATGAGTGTCTCTATGTAATTAGATAAGGACCCTAAGGAAAAATCTATTAATTAAAAGAAATTTAGAGGAATAATTGGATCATTGCTTTACTTGATAGCTAGCAGACTAAATAAAATATTCATTGTTTGTTTGTATATTAGATTTTAATCTGATTCAAAGGTATCACATTTGATAGCAGTAAAAAGAATTTTGAGAAATCTTTTGGGAACTCAAATCTTAAGAATTTGGTATCCTAAGTACAGCTCTTTGTTTAAAATTATTGAATATTCTGATTCAAATTTTATAGGTTGTAGGGTTGATAAAAAAGTACATATATAACTTATCAATTTATAGGAAACTCTTTAGGTTTTTAGTCTAGTAGGAAATAAAATTCAATAGCTCTATCTACTATTGAAGAAAAATACATTGCCTTATGTAGTTGTATGACACAAGTTCTTTGGTTGAAACATTAATTGATTGATTTAAGATTTTCAATTAACACAATTCTAATTTTTTGTGATAATACTAGTGTCATTTGCATTTCAAAGATTCCAACTCAACATTCTAGAACCAAACAGATATATATATATAAGGCATCACTTTATTAGAGATCATGTAGCTAAGGGAGAGATTGGAATGAATCACGTTACTATGAAAAATCAACTTGCAGATATTTTTACAAAACCACTGGCCTTTGACACATTTAGCAAATTGAGAACTAGGTTAGGTATGATTGATCTTAACGCTTAAATTAAAAATTCTGCAAACTTGATTTGTTATGAATATATGTTTGTTTTAGTTTATTTGTTTTATTCGTGTTGTGTGTTTAGCTTTGTATTTTTTTTATTTTGTTTTCATTTTTACTGGAAGCATATCATTTAATATAAAGTGATTGGTTTTTAAGAAAATTTTCTTATTGTCATGTCTTATTTGATAAGTATTCTTTTCGTACTACACAAAATTTTTTTATCTTGTACGAATTCTATAGCTTGTACATGATAGATTTTGGAGTTGAGCATGTAAAACATAGTTTTTATAGGGTTCGTACTGTACGATGACGTCATCATCCCATACGATATAAATAGTTTTGTCTATACGAGTGGGGACAGTTTTCCAGTTCGGGTCAATTATTAATTGCAGATCGTATGTACAAAATTGTCGTTCATCTGTACATCATGTTGTTAGTTTTGGTAGGGGATAATTCTAATAATATTATGATCATCCTGGATGAACACATATTCATTTGTACGATCGTATGGTCACAAAACCTGTATGAAAGGATGCCTTGAAAATGGTATTTTACAAAAAGCCGTCTCATTTTTGGCCATATCTGTTCATACGTATGAAAATATTTTCATCCTGGATGATTTTAAAATCATACTTACGATCAAAATTTTGTATTGTACGATAGGTCATTTTTCTATAAAAAGAAGGGTCTTTGGATTTATTTTTTCATCACTTTCTTATTTGTTCCAAACCTTCTAGAGCCCACATCTTAGGAATGGTCAGTAGCAGCAAACGACCCCGCTTTTCTAAGGGATCTTTACCTAGAATAGATAGGGATGATAACTTCTTATCAAAAGATAATGAGGATGCTTACTTCAGGTATTCTGCTGCTAAGATCACCCCTTCCCAACTTCTCATTCAGGGTGACATCCATTTCTCTATCATGCCCTTATTTGCTTCGACTCGGTTGTCATTTATCTTGACTCTTATTTATGTCTACCATAAAGAAATTTTCCATTTCTGTTTGGCCAACATGAAAGTTAATAAAGATCACACTAGAATTACTTCATATTTCTTTAAGCATCTAGTCAAAATTGAAAAGGATGATTTAGGCAACTCTCTTCATTTAAGAACCAAAATGATTAGGGCACATACTTTAATCTCTAGAGCTTATTTTGATTGGTCTTAGATTAATCAAACTCTTAGAGGTGTCGCCCAAATGAGTTATTTGGCTCGTGTCTACACTTTGAACCAAAATGTCTGGATCATCCAACATGTTTTGAGAACTTCTATCATTCAAAAAGCTGGTGATCGAATTAACATGACTCCTCTTTTGTCCACAATCACCTACTTGATAATATTTGAAAAATCATTTGATGAAGCCCAATTGACCATGGATTCTCTTTAAAATCTTTCTGAAATTGAACTTTTTCATTATAAAAGGAAGAAAAATATGGCTTTAAGACATCTAGTTGCCTATATCCTTGAAAAGAAGTATAATCTAATTCATCATGAACCTCCCACTGAAATTCCTATATCTTTATTGATGCCTCTTTTTGGGCACTTTTTGGGAGAAATCAACTTTTGAGTGATGATTCAAATGAAAAAGGGGAAGCTCCTGCTCCAGCACCTACACCTGCTCCTAGACCTGATCAAAATTTCTACTAAGAGATGTTCCAATGCTTTGATAAATTAAAAACTCATTTGGATCAATGCTTTGATCAAATTGAGAATAGCTTAAATCAGTAGGATACAAGGTATCATGAAGACATGGGTTGGATCCGAGGGAAGTTTGACTTAGTGAACACCAATATAGCTATAATAAATTGTTACTTTTCTGTGTTGAACCAACCACTTCCTCCAGATAAGGGCCCCTCTGATTTCTAGATGTTCTTATATGTTGTTGCTTATAAATAGTTGGTTTTGGTATTATGATATATTTTTTTTATGAGTGGAGTGTTCTCATATGTTATTTTGAAACTTTGTGATGATGTCAGTTGAATATTGTTATGTAGAAAGAAATAAGAAAAATGTTTGTATGTGCTTCTTAATATTAATGAAATGATTGGAATATTTTGTTCACTTGCATTAAATTACTTTTTTTGAAATGTTTAAATTTTTAATGAAAGAAAATATTTTGTAGTTGATCATTGGAATAGATTCTCAATTACTTTGCTCTACAAATTAATTTCTTTACACAATTTAATCTTTCAAAAGTTTAAATTAAATTATGACTAGATGTAGACAAGATTAATTTCACGTTCTTAAAGAAAAATATATTTAAACTATAATTATTACAAAATTGATGTCTTATTATTCTTATTTTCCTTTGCAATTTATTTATTTTTGCTATTAGTGGAATTAAAATTTAGACTACTGATATTAGAAAGACCTATAAAAAAAAGGAAATGCACAAAGCGTGCAAAAATAGAAAGATGTGTAATGGTTTGCAAAGTGAAAAGAGGTACAAAATTTGCCACAATAGAAAAGATGCACAAAGTGTACTACAAATTTTTGAAAAGATGCGCAATGTCGTCAATTGTAATCATTTGTATTGTTCTTTCCTTTATTATTCAATCTCTAATCTAAATTCATCTAATTAGCAATCATATTTAAATATTAAATTCGAACTTAACTAATCTTCATTTCATCATTTTTGTAATAATCATTTTTATTTAATTTGTCTACCATGAATAATGAACCTGGTTGACTTTTCTTATCTTAGTTGTTCTTTGATTTAAAATTTTAAAAATTTTCTTTTTTATTTACAAAGTTAATATTGTATTTGCAATTGGTTTAAAATCATTTTCTTCTTCAACTCTTTTGATTTATCTATAGAAACTTTTTATTTTAAGATGTACTTCCCTTTTTGTTGTTGTCAAAATGGGGAGTCATAATATTATTTGATAATGTGATGTGTGTATGTGTAATGTGATGTTTATATATTTTTAGAATGGTTGAATGTTCGTGTTTATGATTTTGTTACAAAATATCTGATTTTAGTAGTTGGTGTTTATTGTTTCTTTCTAGGGCCATTGTTGTTTGTAGTTTAGAACCCCTTATTTTTAAATGGGACATTCATTTAGGGGGAGCTAAGGAGAAAAATATATTTTAAATGTTAACTCAAACAATAATTATTTTATAATCATCATAAAGGGGGAGATTGTTGCATCTTAGTTTTCATGACTATATTTTCATAACATGTGTGTTTTTTATGATTTTAAAATATTATTATATTGATTACTATTTTCTCCTAACATATATTTGGAATTATTACTTTTATTGTTTGTGTGTATTAACGTTTTAGAGAAATTATACTCCAGACTACTGAAGACCTCAAAATCGAATAAATTAGGGTTTATTTTATTTGAAGTCTGTACTTTTTATATTTTCTTAAGTATAAGAAAGTGTGATTATAATTGAGTAAACGTGCACACACACACTAGGGGAGTGTAAAAATTTGTATTTTTTAAAACTAATTGTAATGTATAATTTTGGATCATACATGATGATTTTATTTAAGCGTTCCTCCAGAAAGCAGTTAATTGAATTATGAATGAAAAATATTTTTCTAATTGCTATTCGTATTGTACGAAGTTATCTTCGTGCAAACAACATCCATAGTACGAAATTGATGTGTATTATTACATCCATGCGGACAGGTGAATTTTTTGAACAGTTCATATTGTATGAACTTGGGTTTGTGCAAACGACATCTAAAGTACAAAATTGGTGTGTATCATTTTGTCCATACGAATAAGTGAATTTTTTGAACAATTTATACTGTATGAACTTGGGTTCATATTGACGACTTGTAGAGTACAAAATGGACTCCTCCTTTTTGTACCGAATGAAGAATGATTTGGTTAAAATAGATCATATTATATGATGTTAGGTTCGTACATATGACTTCTAGTATACGAAATCAGTTCGTACAGAATCGTACTAGACAAATCTATTCAATTTTGAATTGATCGTATTGTATGATGTCAATTCATACACAGGTTAAATAAAGTATGAAATTAGTTCATGTAGGATCATATGAATGAATTTTGTACTAATGGTACATATGATATGTGATTGTAATGTACGATCACGGACGATCAAATTAAATTTTTTAGTTTTTTGGATAATTTTTCAAGTTTTTCATTTATAAAGTCCTAAAAACTATCTGTTGACGAATGCTTCTTCATATTTTCTTTGAGAGCTGAGTGCTTTGGGAGAGTGTTTTGAGAGTGTGGAGAGCGATATTACAAGTGAAATTTGTGAAGGGTTCACAAGGTTGCTCAAAGGTGAGAATCTCTTTGTAAATGTGTCAAATCGCTTCCTTATTTCTTTGAAGTTGCTTGAGAGAAGGTCTTTGGAGAAGATCTGATTATCTGCCGACACTAGGAGAGCTTGAAAGGATGACGGTTCTCTGCCGACACCAGGAGGGTGTGAAAGGACAACGGTTCTCTGCCGACACTAAGAGGGTGTGAAAGGATGACGATTCTCTGCAACCACTTGGAGGGTTTGAAAGGACGACGATATTATGCCGCACCAGGGATTAGTGAAAGAGAGGTCAATTGTAAAGGCTTCTCTGCCATGTTGTGGGAGCAAAAGGATAGTCACTTTGGTAATAGTGCAATACCTAAAGTGAGAGTATTGAGGGAGTGGACATAGCTCTTGTTGGAGCGAACCACTATAAATTAATTTGTTCTTTATTTTTATTTATCGCATTTTTAGTTTTCTGCATTATTTTTGTGGTTGAATAGTTTAGTTTGATAAAAGTTTTATTGTGCTTAAAATTAAAAGAACAGTTTTCTAGCATACCAATAAATTTTTAAATTATCAATTCACCCCATTTTGGTTAGCTTTGGGACAATTATTTTAGGTCTAACAACCTATACGAACTTTCAATTCTTTTAATTTAACTCAATTTAAAATAAAGACTAATTTAATAATTAACTAATAATTACTTTAAACTTTTTGTCCTCAAATTCTCCATTATGAAAATTAAGGAATTTTCATTATTTTTCAAAAGTAGTATCAATTAATAAATTATAATTTTAGTTTTACATCAATTATTGAGATTTTGAAGTTTGTATACATTAATTTTATATAAATTTATTTAATAAAAGATAAGTAATTTATAATAACTTTAAATATTTGATTTTTTTTTAAATTCTTATGAATATAAATTATATATTTTTTAATTTCTAATATCTTTTAGGTAATTTATTAATTAATTAAATTACTTAAATTTTTTAATTTTAAATTACCAGTAATTAAAGTTACACAATTAATTAAAGTTATTAGTTAATGAATAAATAATAATTAATGGAATATATTTTTTATTAATGAATTATATTATTTTTAATTAATTGATAAAAGTTTATTGTTTTAAATTATATATATATATATAAAATGCCGTCTTAAGGTTTGAATAGATTATAAATGATTGGTTCTTCCTTAAAACTGAGGACAATCAAATTACAAGAGTCAACCGTCGGGTTGAAATCTTGTGACAAATGGAGATTATATCGAAATCCAAAAACGTTCAGTGGTCAAGTGAAAACCCATCATCAGTTGGCGGTCGGGCGATAGTCCGGTGACAGTTGGTGGTTACGTGGAAGTCCGGTATTAGTCAGTAGTTGTGTAGAAGTCCAATGATAGTCCGACAACGATCGATGGTTGAGTAGTGATTGAGGAGTCATGTGGCAAGAGAATTCTTGTTTTTCTTCATAACGTCTGACAACCTTTTATTTATTTTATTATTATTTCATTTCCATTTTTTTTTCTTGAGGGATTTTACATGTAATGAAATTTTATTCAAAATTTCCTTTCAATAAAGTTATTAGTTTTGTGTATTGGTGTTGTACTGAAACGAAGTCAAATTAGATACATTTAGGATCTGAAGAATACAACTTTTTTGAAGTTTTTAATTTATAAATATTTGAGTCTATTGGTGGTTTTCGGATTGTCGCACCCTTGAAGGTAGATATGCATGATCTCAAGTCAGTGCAAAAGTTGGAGTATCTAATTTAAATGTATCTATTTTAAAATTTTTATTTTTTTTAAATAAAACTCACTCATAGACCTACACGTTAATATAAAATAATAAGTATAAGTCCTTAAGAGGGAAGAATAGCTCGCTACTGCTTGAAAGAGCTACAATCAAAACAGAAATAAAATCCTATGATCCATAAATCCCTATCAAAATAAAATCCACAAAAAACCTACAAAATCTACAGAAAGCCAGCTGCCATCACTAAAAAAAATGGAGATAAAAAAGATTTGAGAAACGAAAATGAGCATAATCACCTACAGCAGATACTAACCACCTGAATCAAGAGCAAACAGAGCAACATGGAGAGTGTCCAAGGCCAGAATCAAGGATAACCCCAGAACAATAGTCAAACATCCAAGCACAAAATTTATTTTATCAATAGAACATCAAAGTCAATAATTCTTTTATAATTCTATCTCTTCCTATGGAATTCAAATATAATATTTTATTTGATAATCATATAAATCTTTTACAAGAAGCAACATGGAAACTATGCTCAAATCTAGTTAATAAATATTTATCAAATAATTTATTGAAGCTTTTTCGAGTTGATAAATATTTATCAAACAATTCATCAAATCTAGTTTACTCTCATGATTAATACTCATAGAAAAATAGCAAATTGATATTTTGATATATTATTTTCCTTTAGTTGATTTAATTTTAGTAATTTTATGATTTTCTTGATTATAAATTTAATAAATCATTTCTAATAATGTCTTTGATGAAGTCTAGGGGTGTCAATTTCGGGTCACGGGTCGAGTTCGGATCGAACCCGAAACTGACCCGGGTTCAAACGGGTCGACCCTAACCCGACCCGAGTAGACAAACGGGTCAGAAAACCGAATCCGGACCCGACCCGGCGGGTTGCCGGGTTGACCCGACTCGACCCGGTTTGGGTTGCCGGCGCCGGAACGACGGCGGGGGACGCGAGCGCGGCTAGCGAACGCGAGCACGGCGGGCGGACGCGAGCGGGGGCGGGCAGAGGCGGGATTCAAAATTTTTCGAATTAAACGGGTTCGCGGGTTGACCCTGCAACCCGTCGGGTCAACCCGAACCCGACCCGTTTTGAAATCGGGTCGGGTTCAACCCGGATTTTTCGGGTCGGGTCCGGGTCGGATTTTCGTGTCGTGTCAAATATTGACACCCCTGATGAAGTCTATGAGAACCCAACCTTTGATTTTATGATCTTTGTTGATTGTTGTTTGGCCATTTGCCTGAAGAATTTGAACTTGAATGATATGAGCAAAATCTTTTAATTTTTATGTTGTCATGATTTCCTATATACATAATATTTAATTTTTTTTTTACTCTCAATATCATTTAGGTAATTTTTTTAGTTATGAATATTTTGGTGGCATATTATATATTTCTCATACACAAATGTATTATATATTTTAATATGTTCTAAATTATTGACATTATTCCGAAGAGGGAATAATTACTAATTATAGAATATTTTCAAACACTCTAATTTGTGGCCCTATTTATTTAGTTTTGTTTATATTTATTTATAATATTATTCATGTACATATAGATAAGTTCTTATTTTGAATATCTTATCAAAGAACTACTTAAAAACTATAAATTATAAAATTAATTTTTTATTGTTATTTTTAAATAAAAATTTTATTATTTGATCGCATATAATATCGATCTAATAAATTTTATTATATAAGAAGAATGTGTAGACAATAATGAAGGAATTAACTATGAAGAGAGAGAAATATGAAAGAAGTTGGGGCATTGATGCTCTATTCATAAATAAATTGAAAAGCTACTTAAGCTTAGCTTTGTAGCACTCCATGTTATTTATGGGGAGAACAATATTAGGGTTTGACGTCATAATATTTCATATTATGGAAATTTAATAAATATTAAAGAAATATAATAGAATAATTAAAAATTTTATATCAATGTTATTTATCAAAAAATTGTTAAGATGAGTCTCAAAGCTCTTAAATTTTTTTTGATATTAGTATCGTATTACTTATTCATACATTGTACTATTCTTAAATCATATCTATTAAGGGTGTCAATTCGGGTCAATGGGTCGGGTTCGGGTCGAACTCGAGTTGACCCGGTTCTAAACAGGTCAACCCGAACCCGACCCGTTTTTATAAACGGGTCGATTATCTCAACTCGGACCCGACCCGTGCAGGTTGCCGGGTTGACACGACCCGACCCGATTATTTAAAATGGAAGCGGTCGCCGGCAGCGGCAGTAGGCGCGCAGCGGCGGACTAGGCGGCACTGCGGTCGTGATGCACAAATTTACATTAAAGAACATCAAAGTTATAGGGCAAATGCCATATATTAAAACAGATAAATAACAGACATAAAATTTTAGGTTAATTTTAAATTTAATGTTAAATTATATAAACTTTGCATTAAAATTGAGTGTCATAGAAATATGCTTACCAAAATTATACATTGAAAGTAAATTTTAAACCATATAAATTCTCCTTTATTACACACCATTCAACCTAGACAAAAGATAGCTCAAATATCTCTTTATGGCAATAAAAATAGCCAAGTGTCAAAACCATGAACAATAAGCCTTTGCTTGAATTATGCTCTTCCAAAACTACAAATATTTATCAAAATTAGGCCCACACTATTCCAATATAAATAACCATTAGCGATAATACCATGTATCATTAATTGAGATGGAATCTTCGAAGGAGTTAACTTGTTATCATGTATCATTCCCTATTATTTTCTTCAATGGCAACAAAGAGGTCGATGTAGGAAACATCCTTATATCCCCATCAACATCATATATGATTTTTAAGAGACTCATAAGCCTAAAGCTTGGGATCCCCTCACGTCAGATCTTAACTTATCTAGTACGCTGGAATAACGCGACATCCTCGGACATCCGTCGTAAGGTGCAAATAAATGAATTGTCTGATTTTGTTGTAATCTCCAAGGAGAGGGGTTGCTTCATCCTTGTCATTCTTAAGAGGTTTCAAAAAAAAATTGTGGAATATTGATGTTCCAATAGCAGTTGGATTACGTCATTGGAATTATGAAAGCAAGTTGGACTATATGCAAAGGCAGAGGGAAATGTACACTATGCTTGACACGTCCACATCACTAGCGTCAAAGGCGACGGATATTATGACTTCATAAAAAATGGTCGATGCAACAATGAAGTCGGTGGTTTGTAAGGAGTGCGTTTCTGCGGAAGAAGAAGGACGGACAATTGATTTCCATTGTTGTGTGTACGATGAGATCACAATGGGATTCCGTACAAAAGCAGGGCAAATCCAACGATAATTGAAGTAGCATTGTATAAGAGCTTGAGTTTAGACTAGATCCTCATTGGATTTAACGTCTATCTGTAAATTATTTATTTTAATATGTAGCTTTATATATATATATAAAAGAAAATAAAACACTTTCTTTCTTATTTTCTCTCAACAAAGAAATGTAAACATTGGGATGAATAAATGAGAAACCGGAAAGATGATAAATAATGGGTGAATTGGTTCGTTCTTTGCCCTCTTTTTTATTTTATTCTTCACTAAATAAATTTTGGTATCAATTTTGGCCTGAACTATGGAAAATTAATCAATAAAAATTAGTTTTATTATATATAATTTTTTTATTTCTTAATTAAATGTATTGCAAAGAATTTTTGGTGACTAAAGACAGAATTTGGAGACTCTCCTTGGCATATAAGTGATAAAGGGCACTTGAGTTTCTCTCCAAATATAATCTTAGTCATTCATTTAAGCTTTATTACTTTAAACAAAAAAAAAATTAAATATTGATACGTTACCAAAAAATAGGCTTGATCCAGCACGAATCTTGAGGAAAAATAGAGTTGGAAATTTTCAAAAATTAAATCTGGAAGCACCCGAACACCAATTTCAGCGAGCTTAATGTCAAACTGAGTGTCTTGGAAATACGAATCCAACGACACCAAATTCAACCCAATCCGAGCCCAAATGGATCCAAATCAAGGACCCGAAGCGCTGTTGGAGGTTCAAATGACAATTTGAGTTACCAAACGGTCTCCGGTTTTAACGAGCTTGTACTCGAATCGAACGGCTCGACGAGAAGAATCCACTGAGCTCAAGATCACTGAATTCTGACATCACCAAGGCCTTCAAATGTCCAACGAACGGTGCACGATCATGGGATTCAATATCGGCCATCCATTCAGCCACTCCCTATTTGCCACTGATCTCACACCTATTTACAAGCTATGCCACTCCAGAAAATCTATAAATAGACCCCTCATTCCTCATGAAAGAGAGGAGAAGCCAAGAGAGAAGAAGGAAGAGAAGGAAGAAAGCTCCTGCCGCCTACCTCCTCCTCGACCACCGTCGGAGTGCTGCCGCACCACCGCCGGACCACCAAGGGACGCCGGAGTGCTACCGCACCACCGCCGTAGTCCTGCCGCACCACCGCCGTAGTCTTGCCGCACCACCGCCGGACCACCAAGGGACGCCGGAGTGCTACCGCACCACCGCCGTAGTTCTGCCGCACCACCGACAGACCATCGAGGGACGCCGAAGTGCCATCCGAAGCTGAAGTACCCCCTGACACTGAAGTGCCACTACCGATCCACCGCCTGACACCGGAGTGCCGCCAGACCACCACCTGATAGTGGAGTGACGTTGGACTTGTGTAAAACTCTAAGTTGATATCTGTAATCTGGTCGTCTTCAAGGACGAGTCAGACCATTGTATTTCCCTCAAATTTTAGTGGAATCATCTTCAACTGGGCTAAGCCCCGTGGTTTTTTCCCTTTCCGGGTTTTCCACGTAAAAAATATTGTGTTCTTTGTGTGTGTTGGATATCCGTACAACGCTAAGACGTAGAATCATAACTCTATCGCCGCGTATATTCTAGCCCGCAACAAATATATTGATTTCAATTTAATTTTATTTTAAATAAAAAACATATAAATAATAATTTAATAATTAATTATTAAATTACTTTAAATTTTTATTCCTCAAAATGTTTGTTATGAAAGTTAAGGAATTTTAATTGCTATTAAGGAAAAAATATCAATTAATGAATTATATATATCAATTATCGAGATTTGTAACTTTATATACATTAATTTTATATAAATTTATTTAATAAAATACATAAGTAATTTAAAATTTTTTAATATATTGAAATAAAAAAATTACTTTAAATATTTGATTTTTAAAATTCTGTGGAATATAAATTATATACTTTTTAAATTTAAAAAATCTTTAATGTAATTTGTTAATTAATTGAATAACTTACTTTTTTTTTCTTTTAAATTGCCAGATATGAAAGTTAAGTTAAATGATTAAAGTTATTAGTTAATGATAAATAATAATTAATGGAATATCTTATTGATTAATGAGTTATATTATTAATTAATTGTTTTAACTTTTAAAATTTTGAAACTGAGGATGATCAAATTCCAACAATCAACCGTCGGGTTGAAATCTTGTAACGAATGGGGATTGGATGAAAATACAATGATGTTTGGTGGTCGGGTGGAAATCTAGCATCAGTTGGCAGCTGGGCGGTAGTCCGGCGATAGATGGTACTCGGGCGGAAGTCCGACGTCAATTAGTGGCGGGGCAAAAGTCCGGCGATAGTTCGACAACGATCGTTTTCCGAGTAGTGGTCGAGGAGGAGTCTGTTGGAAAGAAAATTCTAGTTTATCTTCATAACGTTTGACAACCTTTTATTTTATTTTATTTTTATTTCCCTTTTTTCTTGTGGGGTTTTACCTGTAATGAAATTTTATTCAAGATTTCATTTCAAAATAGTTAAGATGAGTCTCAAAGCCCTTAAATTAATTTGGTTTGAGGTTCATGTAATATTAATAATTCATACATTGTATCATTCTTAAATCATCTCCAAATTCTTTGAGAGTCTTCTTTATCAAAACTAATATTTTTTTTATTGAACACCATAAAAAAAAATAATATCAGATAACATTTTAAATTTTAGAAAAAAGTTTATTGAAAACATATAAAGTAATACACAAATATATGCTCAAAAACCTAAAAGTCCTATTGAAATGAAGTCAAATTAGATACATTTAGGATTGGAATAATGTAACTTTTCGAAGTTTTTAATTTAGAAGTAATATGACTACTATGCCCAAATCTAGTTGATAAACATTTATTAAACAATTCGTTGTGCTCTAATTTTGATGTCTCAATGGACATTTGTAGAAGTGTATATCCTGACGTATGTTTTTTGCTAATGATATTCTTCTTGATGATAAAACTAGAGAGGAAGTTGAAGAAAAACTAAAATTACGCAGGTCAACCTTAGCGTCTAAAGATTTTTGTTTGAGTACCTCTAAAATAAAATACATGGAGGGTACTTTAATATAAGTATAGTAGGGAAATGTGACTTAGGTTGATCAAGTCAATAAAAATAGTATATGTTTTAGATATCTTGAATGTACTATTCAAAGTAAAGTTAAAATAAATGAGAAAACTATTAGTATAATTGGAATTGGCATGTATGTAAATTCTGGTGATCTGGAATCAGCTTATCTTGCTTTCTCAGATATAAAAGAACCAGGATTAGCTTCTTGGGCTGTAATCATCAAAGGATATGCATTAGAAGGCCATGGCGAGAAAGCAATGTGTCTCTTTCGGAAGCTAAACTCTACTGGCTTGAGACCCAACGAGCATGTCCTCCCATCTATTCTGGTTGGTTGCTCCATGTCCCATATTGTTGAAGGAGGGATGCAGATCCATTCCCTTCTAATAAAGTTAGGATATAAGATGTTTTCTTGTGTTGGCAACACAATTTTGGATTTCTATGCAAAATGTGGAATGTTTAGGGAATCATTACTAGTATTTGAAGCCATGGTAGAGAGAGATGTTGTATCATGGAATGCTATTTTTGCTTCATATATCAGACATGGCGATCTTATTGGAGCTTCAAAACTTCTGAACGAAATGCTACTTCAATGCAAAGATCTAAATGTCTGCACTTACTCGAGCATTCTTAGTCTCTGTGCTGATCTTCCTGCCATAGAATGGGGGCTCGCCACGCATTGTTGTGTTCTTAAATTAGATTTCGATGCCAATGTTGTAGTTGGAAGTTCATTGATTGACATGTATGCAAAGTGCGGATGGTTGAACTATGCTCTTAGAATTTTTAACAGAATGCCTTCAGAAAACTTGGTTTCTTGGAACAGCATGATTTTTGGCTATGCTCAGCATGGATTCGGCATGGAAGCAGTAGAAATGTTTCATAGAATGGAAGCAGAAGGCATTGTCTCAAATGAGATCACTTTCATTGGAATTCTTTCTGCTTGTGCCCGTGTTGGTCTTGTTGAGCAAGGGGAGATTCTCTTCAAACTAATGAAAACAAAAGGGATAATTCCAAGGATTGAGCACTATGCTTCCATGGTTGATCTGTTTGCTCGAGCTGGGGAGACGAAGAGGGCCTACAACTTCGTCAAAAACATGCCTATGGAACCAAATACTGTAATTTGGCGTTGTCTTTTGGCTGGCTGTAAGAGCCATGGGGATTTAAACATTGGAAAGCTTGCAGCTAAATGCATTCTCAACGATGAGCCTAATGATATTTCAGCTCGTGCCATGGCATCTGCTCTTTATGTAAGTGCTGGTTTGTGGGATGAGAGAGCTAAAGTTAGAGGTACACCAAAGAGGGAAGCTGAGAAGGTGCCAGGCCGAAGTTGGATTGAGGTGAAGGGCAGATTTCCTCATGCAGTCAATGGATTATTAACTTAAGGTGATGGTTTTAACATATTCACAGATAAGTAGAACAAGGTGACATTGGCCAAAATAAAGAGCTTTAGCAGTAGTGATACCCTATAACAATGGAACAATTTTGCAGCACAAAGCACAGCAATGGTTAACACTGGTGTTATATTGTTGCAGTGGTTTTTACCACTGCTATGTAGTAATGGTTTTAATGGATGCTACATAGTAGAATTGTTCTACTTATATCTGTGAAGTAAAATGGTGAAAACTGTCGCTAAGTCCTTTATTATTATTTTTTTAATGTCAACAATACATGTAAGGGTGGTTTTCTCCAGTACTATCATCTAGCATAATGATTCAATCGCAATTCATTCAATATTATTAAACGTACAAAATCATTAATAGCATTCATAGATAAACAACATCAATCATCAAATATAAGTGAAGCAATAATATATTTAACAAACATGAAATTTCATATTTTAATAAATAATCAATGCAAGTTTTCTAATGCCTTAAATAAGCATTACAACAACAACAATAATAAGCCTTTTATCCCACTGTGAGGCTGATTATATGAATCTTTTTTCTCTATTGCATTCTATTAGGAGTGAAATTCTCTTTTAAATCTAATAAAAATATCTTTTTAATACTTTCTAACCAAGTCTTTTAAGCCAACCTCTACCTTTATAAACATAGGCCAGATACAATACATCTAGTCTCCTAATAGGTTCATGTTAGGTTGGAAGTAAAACACTGCAACGAAACAAAAAAGAAAATAGAAATGCTGCGGGAAGAAAAATGGACACAAAGATGTAACGTGAAAAAACCCGAATATGAGAAAAAATCATAGAGTCATACCACACAAAGAAATGTACAATAAAAATTGGGAGAAATGAATATAGATCTCTCTTTCTCTCTCTCTCTCTCTTGCTTCTATTCTCTTTGGCACCATTCTCACACACAAAATATAAGAGAAATTCAAGTAAAATAACACCAAAGGACGCCACCCTCGAAGCACTGCTGCGCCTAAGCCTCTATCATCGGTCCATCTGATGATGTTGCGGCACTCAAACCCGCAGCGCTGCTTGTTGCATTTCACAACATTGCGGTGTTGAATCTAGAGAGTTACGGTGACCTGCTCTCTATTATTTCTCCAAGCAAACTCTACAACACAAGGATACTCGAGTACACAATGTCGAGGAATTATAGCACACAGTGCCAGAGCATTGTACGAAAAAAATGTGCCCTTGATTATGTATAATAAAATGAGTTGATTTGCTTCATTAATTAGAATGATTTGGTAAGAAGTCAAGTAAAAGAAGCAAGTAGGCACACAATTACACATGTGTCCTTGATTATGTATAATTAAATGTGTAAGAAGAGTTTCTGAGTAGTAGGGAAGGATCTTAGAGGATCTCAAGCTCTAATAGTACTTGTTTTCCCTCATGTCAAAAACTTGGAATAATGCTTACTCAGTAAACTCAAACATTTTGTTTAAACATTTTTACCACAAAACCAAAAAAAAAAAAATGAAATTACGTTAGTTTGAAAAAAAAGAACATTTCCAATCACATTAGATAATTATAATTGATAATTCCTTGAATGATTATAATCATGTATATATAGATGGAGGATCACTTTATAATATTAAGAAAAATGATAGACATTATTGAAAATAATTCTAAACCTCCGTATTTATGTGGTATCAATTTTCCTTTTCAAGATTAAAAAAAGAAAGAAATCATAACTAGAACCAAAAAACATTTTCTATTGATTTTTTTTAGTCCCATTCTGGTTGTAAGCCCAACAAAGAAGCAAAATTAAACCTAAAATTGCACTTGTTTAATCCCCAGCTCTTGAACATTTGTCATGATTGAAGGTGATGAGGTTGTAAAGGAGGAATTTTTACTCTTGAAAGCTCCTTTTTATTAAATTGACTGATGGGAGTTGCTACAAATAGCATAGCAAGATCATAAGAATTACCTCCCCCAAACATGCTAAAGAAAAATAATTCATAGCCTTGATTTGTGTGCAATTTCTACGATCTATCATTAAAAACAAGTAGCTTGTGAATCCAACTAAAAATTGATGTTAGGAAAATCAAAAGTATTGCACTATACTAAGATGATAAAAAAAGAAATGATTGTTGTATATCATTTATCAATACTTCTTCTACTAAGATACCACATCTCTACAAATTTTACCTGTAATTTAAAAATGAATACAATTGTGGGCTTCAAAAATTCGGCCCTCGCCTCCCTCGATTGCTTTTCTTCAGAGGAGTTTTAATGGAATTAGGTTCTGGGGTAAATTTTGGAAGGCAGATGGATTTGTAGATAAGACACTGCCCAGAGATTTCATCCTCAGTTTGCGAGGACTTTATGATCTAAGTTCTGGTTTTCTATAGGCGCAAGCCCCAATTGTTAATTACCCCTCTTGATAAAAAGAAGTTAGTCGTCAATCAGATAAATTATATCTATAGATACGTAGTATCATGTATATAGTAGAAGCATAGGCATTTGAAAATTTGAAGATTTGATATTTAAAATAGAAATTTCACCACCTTGCTCTTAAAGTGGATGGTGGGGGAATGAATGATGGACCCTATCAAGATCCCATGGTTCTGTCATCCCGGGTCATTGTGGTCCCTAATCTACTTAGTCAGAGGAGGTAGTGGACCCAACCTGATAGAAGGATCCTTGTCAGCAGCCAATGGTTGCTTCGTCCAAGGGTACCTTGTATACCCGGGGTGGAGGTTTGTCTTAGGGGACAAATTTGAATCCACCTTAACTAACATAGGGCTTTGTACCATATCAATTATACCCTATTGATTCATATCTCAAAGATTTGATGCCTTTAAGGAACACATTGGCTTTAGACATAATAGGTATCTCGTGGTACCATTTGGCAGTAAAATCATTTTGTTCAGAGGGCCCTGGGTTATAACCATTTATCCTACAGTACCATTTGGCGGCAAAATCACCAGTTAGAGGACATGTATCACGTCCTTACTAGTAGGAGATTATTTGAGAATAGATCCAATTGATATTTTTGACTAGGCATTAGCTCTGTATGAGCTAAAATAAATTTTAATTTGTCCACTCGGACAAACTATTATAGATGATGGATAGATTTTGCTTTAAGTTATTTAATAGAATATTTAATTTTAAATATTTGGGTTTTGATATTTTGGATTTTCACGGGTATTTGGGAAATTGTGAGGCATTTGAAAGTGTTTGTAAACCCTCCATTTGAGATATAAATTCAACATGACTATCATCAGGGTGTATGGGATCATTCACTGACTAAACCTTATCGACTCTATCAGTCTGTCGATAGAGGATCAGATTTCATAGGCTTTATGCATTTGTGAATGAATTTTCTTTCTTGGAAGCCTTGAAGTCCATATATGAATGTATAAAATTGATATTCCGATCGACACCTCGACCATATATCTATTTAATAATTCGAGCTGTGTCAACTCCTATCATATAGAAGGATCGAGCTTAAATTATGCTCATTTATTAACCTGCACAGCATCACTAGATGTCACGTTCATATCCAAAATACTCTCGTCGGGACCCATGCGGGTATATGATTGTATTTTCCCCTTTTGTGTACTTATTTGTATACATATTATAGTGTATTTGTGGGGGCATTTTGAACATTTGACGAGTCTTCTACGACAACTTGTAGAAGTTTCCATTTGTCGTAGTCTTTTAATATTTATTCGTAGGAGGCATGTTAGATGGACAACCATTGTCCATCAAGAAACTTACAAGCCTCAATAGTCTTATCCAACTCAATGTTTAGGACTTGGTTGAACAAAGACTCATTCACATCATCTTTGAATGTGATTTGATCTAGTCTTCTCTTTTGAGAACTCATATGAGAATCAACAAGCAACTTCCAGATTATGCCATCATCATCATTTTTTTTGTTGTCTTAAATAAATAATCAATTATTTCAACCTTGGATGATTGTGTCTTTACTGATGATTTATACTTCAAAATTAGTGGCCACTTCCTTGAACTGACAAACTATGGCAATTGAATGTACGTTAGACCGTTTAGGAGAGGTATGCGAGGCATAAATTCCTCAAATAAATGTTGTGGCCCTTGGAATGATTGGAATAACATGTATATTTTCTATTTATAATTGTGAGTTTGGGCCATCAAACTTTGCATTGATCTTAAACAACACATTTGTTAAACATGGATCATTAACTCTAGTGGGCGTGATGCATTGTGTGCTAACATTCACTTGAATACATCTAGATGTATCACGTTGTTACTTCCACTGTATTTCAATTCCCTTTCGCTGCAACTAACACGTTGAATATGGGATAGGTCTCTTGCAATACATTCACTACTGTTATAGGTAGTTAGGTAGTTGTATTCATTCAAAGACTAAAATTGACTACAGGATACTATATTTTACCGAGGTCTTTCTTTATCTACCTACAGATGAGTGGTAGTGCATACACCTACATTCCTAGAGGACCCTTATATGTTGCAGATCTTGCATCCTTGATTGCATGCAGGTCAATGTGCAAGTTTGTATTTTGATGTTGATTGCTTACTGAGTTATATCCATCAACAACTTCTTCATGCATATTAGCTAGAAATTTACTATACTCATAGCACATCAATCGTCAAAACTCGAAAGAGATTGTAATCTTTTATTTGCTTGACATTGCATTATTGCATGTGGTAGAGATGTTGCTACATTCACTGTGTGTGTCTTCTAGTACTTGCAGGGACTATCATATGCATCCCTAAGATAATTTGCATTCGCTTGTAGAGAGATTTGTTGCATTTATAGTTCATTTTTCATCATCATTGCTTGCCAAGATTTGTAAAATTTATGCACCCAACATATTCGTGTGTCATCGGTCAAGCTACATTCTTCACCAATGCTTGTGGGAACTATAACCTTCATTTGTCGAATCTTGCACCTTTCAGTTGTCAACTAACTGATGTTGGTTGGAAGAATGTTGCAACATTCGAGGACCTTTATGACGACCAATAACTATACTTTGAACGTGTCATGTGTTTTTAAGCAAGTTATTTCATTCATTAATTATCTACTTCATACACTCATGGATGTTCACATTCATTGTGAGTTCTTGATCTTTGCTTGCAAACTCTACTTGCCCATTTTCTTTCACTTGAATGCATTTTCCCGAACTCCTTGCATACACTTGTAGGTGGATTATTACCCATTGGCAGTTGCACTTTAATTGTCATAATCATTATGAATGAGTTGTAGTATTGTGGAAGCCTTCGTGTTGTGATTTCCATGCAAGTCATGTTTAACGTATTTTATTAAATACAAGTCCCAAACTCACTCATCTGCATTTGATCAAGAATTCATGAAGGTACTTTGACATTCATTTGAAATTTCATGCCATAGCTTATAGGTAGAGATCTTGTTGATCTCTTTTTGCAAGCAAGTTGTGTTATCCATTTAGAGAATCATATTATGTTATGAGATTTGATTGTGTTGTTGCTCAAGAGAAATTTCTTTACTGCCCCTTCATCTTAGTTGTGTTCAACTTAATTCTTTCTTGCGTGTTGATTATGTTCAGATATCCTCCTCCACGAGTCCCCTGTAATTCATTTGACTTCAAGCTCCTTTTTTATTTTGTTTGCATTGAGCTTGTCTTCCGCTTGCTTGCTTGAATAAGATTTGAATGACTCAAATCTTTCATAATTAAAAATTTCATCCAAATTGAAATGATAATTTTTTAACATTTCATTGGAGTTTTATGTTATCATCAAGTTAGGCTCGTGTTTGTTTCTCATTTGGATTTGAGTCCAAGTCCTTTATAGTTAAATTGCAAGTCTTTGCTTGTATTCAAATTGTTCAAATCTTGCCTACTTAATATTTATATCGAGTTCGAGTTTGAACTCATTTTGTTATCATTTGCTTCAAGTCCAAATTCATTTTATGTTTGGATTCACTTAAGTTATTTTAGTCCAATAAAGTTCAAGTTAAGTCCATTCAAGTTCTGAGTTCTAGTCCATGTCCTCTTCTTTTTGTCCAAGTCCTTGAATCTTCAGTCCCAATTTCAGCACCTTCATGGCATCTCCCCCGTTTAGGAGAAAAACCAAGAGGGAGCATTCCCCTCCATGCTACATAAGCGCTTCAGGTAGATGTCAGGTGACACTGTGGCTATATTTTCTTTAATCCCAATGATGCTACATGAGCGTTTAAGGGTCTTTGGCACCTGTTTAAGAAAAGCACAGTGATTTCTCCATGTATGGGTACTTAGTTTTTGTCCGAGTCACGCTACATGAGCGCTTAGGGGATTGCCCGCCTCATTGCGAGCATCGTACCGGTTTCCCTCCCACCGTGCTACGTGAGCGCGTAGGGAGGTTGTCGGCTTGTTGCAAGTCTCGAGAGCAGAGTTTTTGAGTTAAAAAATTTTATACCTTTGTGGGGATGATGACGATGGCGAGATGCACAAAATCATTTCATTCTCTCTGTTCACCTTTTTTTATTCTTTTTTTTTTTTTTTTTTTTTTGCAACTCTCACTTTTTTTATACTCTCTTACACACAATAATAATAATGACGACGACAACAACAACAACAATAATAATAATAATAATAACACATAAATAACATCAATAATAATCATTGTTATTGTTACACTTATAACTAATAATAATAGTTATAATTTTAACAATAATAAAGGTATTATTACATTAATAAATAACTAGGTTAAATAATAATAAAAAAATATAGGTTTAAGAATTAAAACTTATGTTAGGAGTTGGATCGGCCTAAGCTGTATGAGGTCAACATATATGAAAATCGGGTAAGAGGGTTGGTTGGATCAGGTTAGGGTCTGGACGATTTTTAAATGGGTTAGGTTTTTGAATGGTTATGCTATAGACTCCAAATAGGGAGCAGCTGAGAGGGGTCACGGTTGGGGTTTATAAGGAGGAGTTCGGCTATGAGAGGGGATAAGTCTAAGGCGTGGTCGGATTGAGTAGGTTGTTCTGTGAGACTAAAGGAAATGGAGGTAAGGATCGGTTTATGGCTCGATTTCTTCACGGCAGAGGGAGAAGGGAATGGATTTGTTCGGGAGCTCGACTGGGTCTGAGGGTTGGTGGTGTTCAGTGGTAGTTAAATAATTTCAATAGCACTAAAAGCCAACATAATGCCTAACAATGTTGGCATCTAACATTATTATGAAGTTGAGAATCAAGCTTTATCATTCATGTTAATTGAAATATAACATAGATCTGTATGAGATTGGAAAAAATATATATAAAAAAAAGTAAAAAAAAAAAAACTATGATTAAAAAAATTAAATTAGATAATAGATCACTCAATTATCTGCCCAACAAAAACAAGTATGTTGAAACATTTATTCATTTGATGGCTCAAAAATATTTCCTATGATGATGCAAGAATCATCGCCTAACATACACTCAATAATTTTTATAGAAAAATTACTTTGAGATTCCTTAAATTTTTTATGAAGAAACTGCACATCCATTTGATGTTTATAATAAATTTGAAGGCATTTTGATGTGGGAATAAATCATAATGAATTAGGAAAAAGGTTTCTACCCTATCAAATAATATCTTTAAATGAAAAAAAAAAAAAACCATGAAGTTTTGATATATGGAATAACATTCACAAAAAAACCCCCAAAATTGTTTTATGATAGGTGTGATCATAACAATTCATAGAACATAAAAATATAATAATTTTAATATTAGGGCAGCTAAAAATCAAAATGACATAATTTTGTAGCAAATTTTTTTTGAGAGAAATACATATATGCACATGATAATCCAAAAAAAAAAAATGTTAAGAAAATAATGCAAAAATTAACAAGATAATTGTCCAAAAATAAAGAAAATATTGAATTGAATAATTGTTTTTGATATTTTAGCGAACTTTCTTTATCATAATCCTCCAGTTGTAGCATCAAGGACAAGTCATTGTATTAATCATCTTCTCTTACACAAACATATCAAATATTGAGACAAATAATTCTTTTTCGAGGAGAAAGTTGAAGTATCAAAGTAAGATGGAAAATTATATGACATAGGATCTAATATGTCTGAATGAAGATAATAGACTCCTTAGAGATGATAAGTGCTCCATTGCAAGGATTGAGAATCTTGGGTACTTTGTCTTCCATCCATCTAAATGGAGACAATCACATTATTTTTCATGAGATAGCCTAAGTTCCATTGTAGAATTATAAATGTTTGTGTGAGTTTTTTTCATTACAATATGAGGGGTGATACATAATACATCAGCAAAAAATCACCTTGATCGAGCACAAATCTTGGGGCACATTTAAGTTGGAACCTTTTAAAATTCAAATTGGGCCATCCAGACTCCAATTTCAACAAACTTATAGTCAAATTGAATGTCTCAATGAAATGAATCCAACGACACCAAAATCAGTCCAATCCAAGCTCAAATGAGCCCAAATCAAGAGCTTGAAGCATATATGAAAGCTTCAAAGTGTTAATTGGATGACTAAATGATACCAAAATATGATATGCTTATAATTGAATTGAGCGGTTCGATGAGATAGATCCATTTAGCCAAGGGTCACTTAATTCTGACATTATTAAGGCACTTAAATGCTAAACAAAAGCTCCATGAATGAGGGGGTTTGTATGGGCCGTCTAATGGAGCACCACGACTATGGTCCTTTCCACCTCCTTCGCCTACCGACTACAGTCCCTCCGACCACTGTTGCCCAACTAAGGTCCTTCCAACTAGGTCTCGCCAACCACAGTCTCCCGACTACAGTCCTTCTGATCACCATCGTCTGAAAATGGTACCTTCAACCTTCTTTGCCCAATGACTACAGCCCCTCTAATCTCTATCACCTGACAATAGTCCCTCTGACCACTGTTACCCAAATAAGGTTCTTCCGATCTCCGTCACTCAACTACGATCCTACCGTGGGCTATGCCCTATAGGTTTTCATTTTTTAAGATTTTCCGCATAAAAATTATGGTGTCTCTTATGATTGTTGCACCCTCTCTCTAATTTGTGTGTGAGCTAAATTTTGGTACAAAATTAAGATGCTAAACTCTATATCTCCTTACCTTCGTGAATGATCTGGCATGCAACAAGGGGTATTTATTATTGAAGGGAAGAAAGAATATGAGTGAGTTAAAATATTTTTAAAATATTTAAGAAATATATATAGTTTTTTAGAACTTTTATGAGAGGAATCCAACGAGCCTATGACCACTCGATTTTGAGATCATTAAAGCACTAAATATTAAAAGAATAATATATAATTTTTAAAAAATAAATATTATACCAAATATATATATATATATATATATATATATATATATATATATATAGATCCTTATGCTTTATATTAAGAGTGGTGTCTTGACCTTAACTTAAAATTGGAGAGAGCTTGAAGGCCTCAAGATCTTTAGAGCTTCACATAATTGTCAATGCCGATGACCACCACTAGGGCCCGATATCACCAATATAGTTGACCGTCAATTGTCACTTGTCCAAACTCACCCAACTTTTATTGTTCGATCACCGTCACCCGACTTCTAACATTCAACTATCATTATTTCATCATAATCATCTAACTGTTATCGTTCGATTGTCATTGCCTAATCACCATCTCCTAACCACCATCGTCTATTGTACAACGCTTGACCATTGTCTCTTAATCACCAATACAACTTTTTATTTCTATTTTTAATAATCTCTATTACATATACAATAGACAAAGCTATTATTCTCAAATTTGTAATGGCCTCTTCTCCAATTGAGAAGAATAACATATTTTTATAAATCTTATTTATATAGTAGTTCATGATAAAGAAAATTAAACAAATTAAGAAATAAAAATGCATATGAATTGAGCTTGTATATTTATATAACTTAAATAACTTTTATTATATTTTGATATATGTATTTATGAAATATTTATTTTTACTAGTGATGAAATATTAAAATATAATAATAATAATAATAATAATAAGTAATTAATCAATTAAATTCAAAGCCAAAATCTAGGGCGACCATCATGAGAAGTCAACAACCGTTCGATTAAAATCAAAGCGCTACGAACGCACAAAATGCAACAGAGCAGAAAAAACCCACCTTATAAGCCCTAACCCGCTCGGTTCTTCGCCCTCATTCCCCGTGGAGCTTTTGGGTTTGTAGCGTCGCTGAACCGCTGAAGGTGAGATCTCTCGTGCGTTGCCCTCACTTCCTTCTCTCTCGAGGATCATGGAGACGATGCCTGATTGATCTTATTCGAAACTCTAGGTTTTTGTGGAATGTTTTTTTTTAACCTTCGTTATAAATTACAGTGATACTCTGACCACTTATTTTCATTAAGATTTGTGTTTCTTGTGTTAGATCTGGAGTGTTCGGTTGATGCCTGGTGGCTAGGTTTGTGAATTTTAATGTGTAGGCATTTTATCAAAATTTGACTTCGAGATTGCTATTATTGTTTTGTGTTTCAACCCTGCTAAATTCTGATTCGTACTCGCGTCTTCCTTAATGTTGTTGAAGTTCCATTGCAGTAATATATGATATTGTTGTTTAAAGGAAATTTTTTTGACTAATAGCTTAGTTAGCGAGTTTTCAAGTTAGCTTTGGATGTATGAAAAATTTATTTATCCATGATCACTTATTAGATGTTGTTTGATGAATTGGAGTTGATATCAGGCACAACTTTTATGATAGTAGTATTGCAATATTGTTGTAAGGTCAGGATGCCATTGTCCATTATTTTGGTTTAAGTCATTGCTAGATATATTCGTGTTAAAATTAGGGTTGAGATTTTTTTTTAAAGATTGAATTGATTTTTGGCTCAGTTTGAGACCAACGACTCAAGCCACTAGCCAAATATTTTGCTCTGAACAATTTTTAGCCTATTTTAAGTTGGTTCTTGAATTGGATTGAGTCATCTCAAAATTGGGTTGAAATATAATATATTTAATATTTTAAAAAATTAAAAAAGGGTAAATAAATATTTTTGAGTTGACTTGATTCAAATTTGAGCCGGCTTGAAATTGAGCCACTTCAAGCCAAGCTAGCTGGAAATCAGATCAATTTGAACATGAACCAATTTGGAGATGGCTTATATAGGTTCAATTTGATTGCAATCTAGCATTGGATCGACTCAAAATTAAATCATTTACACCCCTAATAAGAACCAATGGGTAAAATTACGTTGTTGGATTTATTTTGCAATCTATATGTTGTTTTGTTTTGTTGATATTCTTGTAGTTTGAGAGTTGTTAAATGAGAAATTTGATCTTAATTTGATTAAAAAGGTGGCAACAGACCTTATTAAATGTGTTATCTTTTGGAAATATCCATTTGTTCAACATTTGCCTAATATTTTGTGCCCTTTTTATGGATATTGTTGAAGCTTTAAAGATGTAGTGTAAGAGGCAATTTAAAATGCTGACCCGCAAGGTCTTGTCTTTTTCTAGTTGTAGAATTTTGGTTTTTATCTTATTGATTAATTATGCTTTAGAATATCATTTTCTGATGGAATATTTGTGCTGTTAGGGGAAGAGTTTCATCATCTTAGCATTTATAAAATAATTCATCTACACATATAAGTTGGGAGAAGCAAGCTTGTAATAGTTACAAAATATTTTAGATGGAAAACTTGTGAATGAAAAAATCATAGGGTCTGGTTCAGTTGATCACTAGTATCATTTCCTGTAATTGGAGAAGATAATAAATAATGCAATGAAGTTAATACAATTTGTGAAAACATCTTTTTTGGGTGACAGGAGTTTTGACGTTTATGAATTATCATAAAGCCATGACCTGTGGTTTGCTTGGCCATTCTTTTGATAGTAGAAATGTTTGGGTGATCAAGAAGATGTGAACTAGATACTAATCGTTAATTGATTGGTGTCATTGGTGTCATTGATAGTCGATGTGGACTGTTAGAAGTTACCAATGTTAAGTGGTTGGCATGGTTCAGTATTCTTATAAGAGGGGATCAAGTGGT
Source organism: Dendrobium nobile (assembly GCA_022539455.1). Lineage (NCBI taxonomy): Eukaryota > Viridiplantae > Streptophyta > Magnoliopsida > Asparagales > Orchidaceae > Dendrobium > Dendrobium nobile. The sequence continues at coordinate 45,975,541 of CM039718.1, read as the reverse complement.
CGAGAAGATGAGCATCAAATGTTAGTGGGCAACAAATATCAAACATTTTTCTTTGGTATGCATTTGGCAATGAGGAATGTTGGAGTTCAGAGGTCTTGTCGTCTGTCTAGTTTGTTATCTCTGTAAGGTGTGAGATAAGTTAACTAATAAAAGAAACTTGGAATATTGGTGTCTTACAGATTTTTGATGTCGTACTTTGGTATGCATTTGGCATCAGTTGAGAAGGAACGTAGGAGGTCGTTGCATCAGTAGTTTGGCTCTATTGTTCTCCTTATAAAAAGGAGATTATAAATTTGAGAAGACTTTGTGTTGGATGTTGGATTTTGCTATTTAGTATTTATAGGATGATGATCTAAGAGGAACGTTAGAGGTTTGGTGATGTCAGGCTTGACTTGGTCATTCTTCTTATTAAATTGGAGATTGAATAACCAGTAAGGCTTGTGTTGGATGTAGGTAGTTGATGGACATTTGATATTGCTCTTTGTTATGTATTGAATATTTAAGGATTGTTAGAGGTTGAGCAATGATAGGCAAGTTGTCTTAGTCATCCTGCTTATAGGAGGGAATATCGGATGACCAAAAAGGCTAGACTTTCATCATACATTGATGGGTAATGGGCATCACTCTTTGGTACGCATCAGATGATATTCTTTGCAGGATGTTAGTGGTTGGATGGTTTGACTCACTCACTCTCGAGGAAGGGAGGCAAGATGATTGAAGATTTGTGTTGGACATCAATAGTCGATAGATCTTAGATGGACGGTGGGCATCAATATTTGCCAATAGTTGTCTTTTGCCATTGCAATGGTGCATGTCAACATTGATTGGTGAACATCTAGTGAGAGTGATTGTAGGTGTTCAGGTTGGTTGACGATTGATATTGAGTGGTGAAAACTAAAGATTTTGAATTATATGATCAAGTTTTCCTATCTAGACAACCATTTTGGCTATAGGCATACAAACTTATAGGAGATTTTGTATAGCATAAGGTCTTGTAAAATTTCAATATGGCTTTTGAGTGTTTGATTTAGACCTATGATGCACTGACACGGACACGTCGACACGGACATGACACGACATGGACAAGAGACACGACATTTTTTAAAAATATAGGACACGGGTGCGGCGTGAACACGGCATAATCATTTTTTAATATAATATATAGAAATTAAGGTGACATTATATTAAAAATGACAAGCAATAATAAATCAATTTAATGATAACTTGTTTAGCTTATAACATAAAGATGTTTAGTACAAAATGTCTAGTACAACCACAAAATATAAGCAAAAAATCATTTAGTACAACATGAAGGTCCAACTACTCAATAAAGGGAATGATAGAATTAGATTCAGAGGTTGATCTTTGGCCTTCAATATCATCATCATTGAATATCATTGCTTCCAACTCTGATTCATCTAGAGAAAGATTTGCAACCTCCAATAATCTCATATCATCAAGGCACTCACCTCCAGCAACATCCCACATCTTGTTATCACATGTCATATAAAGTAGGATTTTTCTTGATAGAAGACGAAGATTTGTATGCACATAAACTAAGTATGCACATAAACTAAATCTTCAGCACGTTGTGGAGTTATTTTATTTCTCTTCATTGATTGAATAAATGAGTATGTGCTCCAATTTATCTCACAACAAGAAGAGGATGATATTTGAAGTTCTGCTTGTTTTTAAAGTTCGTAAGTTATTTGTATGGAAAAATACCGAGCGGTACCGAGCATGTAGCTAGCGATACCGAGCATGTATTGAGCGGTACCGAGCTTGTACCTAGCGGTACCGAGCATGTACCTAGCGATACCTAGCGGTACCGAGCATGTACATTAGCTTTTTTTTTGGTAAGTTTAAAAAAATAACAATTAATATTTCAGGCGTCAAGAGTAAGGCATCGATGCCATTTATCAGTCACCGAGAGAGGAGATAAAAATATCTTCACTGCCAAAAAGAAATGAAAATGAGAATATTCGATGATTGGGAATTAAGTGCGGACGTTGATTTAGTGTTGTGGATAGGAATAAGAAATTTAGTTTAAATCCCGCAAAATACAAGAAATTATATTTTAAAAAATTAATAAATTATTTAAGATACGCGTGTCCGACACGCGTGTCCAATTTGCATTTAATATTTTTTAATCTGACACGTTTTTGGCGTGTTCGACACGTGTCGGAGGAGTGTCGGACGAGTGTCGTGTCGGACACGGTGTCGGACACTGCACGCCTCTTTGAGGAGAAGTGTCGGTGCATCATAGATTTAGACCCTATTGTTCGGAGATCCAAGGATTCTTTGTATAATTAGATTCATCTCATAGAACTACAGTATGTAGATTATAAGTTGTTGAAAATTGAGTTTAATGATATCATAATTAGTGTTTGGTGATTTTGACCCAAATATTTAGGTGTTTTGGGATTTTAAAATTGTGTCAAACTGTGTGTTTGATGAGATAATTTTTTTTAATGATGTATCAAGTATTTTAGACGAAACAAGTTTGAATGTAAGCATTCAAAATGGATTTCCATCCAGGAAGACAAAGTAATGTGTTTCAACAATCATTCATGTTTTTTTCTCAAACTTAAGTGAAAATTTTATAAGATGGTTGTGAGACCTGTCATGCTTTATGGCATAGAATGTTGTCTATTAAAAGCGAAGAGTAAATCAAGTTAATTGTTGTTGTTGTTGTAGAGATGAGGATGCTCAGGTGGATGAATGACTTTATACTTAGAGACAAAATGCAATATGAGTATATACATGAAAAGGTTGGCGTTGCTCTAGTGGCAAATAAGATTATTAGAGAGTCTCCTTAGATTTTATTTGTCACATAAATATCGGCCTTCCGATAACCTGGTTAGGAGAGTAGATGTATTAGATATGATATATGTTAAAAAAGACATGGTTAGAAAGTATTAGAAATGGTTTTTTTAATTAGATTTAAATGAGAATTTGACTCTTAATAGGATATAATGGAAAAAAAATTTTATGTAGCCACCCCATATAGTGGGATAAGGCTTGATGCTATTGTTGTTTCTAGCTTTCCATTGTAAAGAAAAAAAAATTCAAAATTTTTTATGCACTTGAGTATAGAGAATTAAGGAAATGCATTTTTGTAAGATAATAGCATTTATAAAAGCACCGTCTTATCTTGATATGGTTATTCAATGTTGAAGGTAAGTTTATAATTCATAAAATTCTAGCCTCAAATGGGTTCAAATTTAAATTGGCGTTGTTTACTTGGCAAATAATGACATTTTTTTAAATCAACAAATTAAATACACAACTCTCATTTTGTGTTAGACTCATCATCTTTCCCATGTTTGGAAATAAGAGAATTTATTTAGATACGAGGTATGTTAGAAAAGAATAAGGTATTTCCCTAAGAAGTGTAGGTATTTCACTTAGTCATGAATCTCTGGTGAATTGTTTTTTTTTCCTGATTGAAATTTCTTGTAGCCGTGTGAAATGTCTTGATACTGTGTTAAATTCTTTTTAGGGTCAGTGAAGGTCTTGGAGTCTAATGGGGCAGACTATGACTTCAAAATTAATTTGCCATATTATGCCATATCAGTGGCCTCTAAAAAGTTGATGCCATCTTCCATTTTTGCAATTGATGTTGTAAGAAGTTGGCGTAATATTCCATGCTTACAATTGATGTTGGATCAATTTAAATGAAGATATACTTGGTGAACATAACTACTCTATAAGATATTATTGTTATTTGAAGATTTAATTTAGAACTTGCAAGACGTGACTTGCAGATTTAGTTAAAAAATTTGTAGTGCTTTGATATTAGCTTCTTTTTGAGGCTACATTGTATTTTACTCACTGAAACCTCTCCACTCCAATGCATAATCATCATTAACATTACTATTACCCCAATTATTTGGGGCTGGCTTAATGAATCATCATTTTTCATGCATTCTTATTAAGTGCTAAGGAGTTAAATCTGCTCTTTGAAAATCATTTTGCACTTCTATTCATGTAATCTTAACTCTATCCCTACTCCTTAATCATCTGACAGACTGACACATTATATTTGCTTGTCTAATGAGTGTATTTTTTCCCTTTATTGTATATTTTCATAATACTTAAATCTATATATTTTTTTAGAAAGTTTGAGTGAAAGTCTAAATTTGATTTTAGAGGGATTTGATCTCAAGGCATTGGCAACAACTTCTAAGGTTTTTACTATCTAAGCTAGCTTGCACCCTTTATTTTTTCTAATGTAATCATTTCTAAATTTAGCATTTGTAATATTGTAATCCATATTGATATATATATATATATATATTCCATAAGTGACTAAGGAATACTATATCAACCATGTTGATATTCTCTGATTGTTCTTCCAATTTAGGTTTTGTGCTATTTATTGTTTTCCTTATTACTTGTTTCATGTGCAACGAACTATTTAGAGTGCGATGACATATATTCTGTTTCCTTTTCAAATTTTACACCAAACAGCTTTGATGCCTTGTTTTGCAAAAGTGATCTCTATCTTAGCCAATTACCTGTAGAAAAGCTTTTTCAGTGAAGTTGAAGCTAATGGAAGCTAATTTCATGATAACCAATGCTCGATCTTCCCCAAGTTGGCCGAGTCTGTTACTTCAAAGTAGTATATATAAAATTGAAGTTTCTGTTACCCCTTGTTTTGCCTCTTATTAATTTAACGGTTATGCGATGTTTTGTAAGTAGTTTCTTTCTTCTAGCAATAGGTCTATATCTCAGAGCTTCTCTTGACAAGTATGCTAGAAATCTTCTTGATAGGTTAAAAAAATTTTTTTTATTCGATTATATTTGTCTTGATAATAGTTTAATTATATATTTATATTCTATAATTTATGTATGTTTTAAATAGATTTTATGTTCCTTGAATAGGTTGTGTTCAGTTTGATAAGTTAACCAAACGAACAAAAAATAGAAATTTTTGACCCATATAAATAATTTTAACTTCATTGTATTGAACCATTGGACTGACTAGATTTTGTTTGTATACTTGAGCTCTCGAAAGATTACTCTTAATTGTTTGTGAGATGTAGTACTGCCATACAGGAACCCTTGATTCTCTATTACTTCGGCTTCATTTGGTTATCCGGTACTTTTATAAAAGGTAGTTTTAAAAATATCAGTTAAAAAAAAAGGAGTTTTTTTAACAGAGAAGCACATATAAAAAGCTTTCTTAAAACAACAAAAAAATAAAAAAATAGTGTTATTGGGAACGTGGGTTGACGAACCAAACAGTAAATTTATAGATTTAAAAAGGAAAAAAGCACCAAAAACGCCCAATCAAATTAGGCCTTCATCTTATTTTCTCTTTTTTCTCCTTTTTAGTCTCCGCGAAGATGGTGAGAGTCAGTGTTTTGAATGATGCTCTGAAGAGCATGTACAATGCTGAAAAGCGTGGGAAAAGGCAAGTCAAAATCAGACCATCTTCAAAAGTGATCATCAAGTTCCTTCTGGTCATGCAGAAGCATGGTTAGCAACACACAAGGCATTACTGTTTTAAACTTTCTTTCATTCATCGCAAGCTGCAAATCTGTGAATCATACTCTCTTGATTGCTGGTTTATAGGCTATATCGGCGAGTTCGAGTATGTCGACGATCATAGATCAGGTAAGATTGTGGTGGAGTTGAATGGGCGTTTGAACAAATGTGGTGTCATTAGCCCAAGGTTCGATGTTGGTGTGAAGGATATTGAGCCATGGACTGCAAGATTACTTCCTTCACGTCAGGTATGTTTCTTCATTTCAGTCTTTTTGCTTTCTAAAACAGTTTTTCAATATAGAAATTTCGTGAATTTGAAATTTTTGTGCTAAAAAGCTGCTTTAAAAAGCATTATGAAAGCTGTCTCAAATGAAGTTTAAGGTTTCGTTTGGGACAGCTTTCTTACTACTTCCTGAAATAACTTTTTAGTGCAAAAATTAAAATTTTTGTACTAAAATGCTGCTTGAAGTAGTAAGAAAACCGTTCTAAACGAAGCCCAAGTCATTTTTGTATGTTATAAGTAGGATAAGTTGTATTTGTTCTTCATTGTACAGTTTGGGTATATTGTGCTGACAACATCAGCAGGCATCATGGATCATGAGGAAGCTAGGAGGAAGAATGTAGGAGGCAAAGTTCTTGGATTCTTTTACTAGTCAAAAGTTTTGGAATTGGTGTTTTCTGTCTTGGTATCTTGCAATGATTTTCGAAGACATTCTTAAGTGCATTTACCTATGTTTGCCTGGATTTGTTTTGTAGTTTTAAAAGCTATCATGAACCTTTTATCTTTACTGTTTTCTAATTTTTTTCCTAAGAATATTCTCAAATATTATTGTTTTTTATATTTAAAATATGTTGTTTGGTGTATTTTTTTTTTAATTTTTTCTTTTTAAAAAATAAAGTAATTGTTAAAAATATTTAAAATATTTGTTTGGGACTTTTGAGTTATTTAAAGTATAATCACATTCATTATATATGCAAAGCTGATATATGCGTTTAAATTAATTTTTAGATGTTGTTAATATTTTAAAAAAATATATAACGGTTAATTGTAGCCATTATTGGCCTGTATATTTGCCCATTATTATTTACCACCAATGATGTATTAACCTCTTTAGGTTGCTATGGCCTCATTGGTGATTGCCATAAGTAGGAAAAAATATTTTTAAAGTATTAAACATATTTTAATTTAGAATAAGATATTAATTAAAATAGAAAATAGAAATAATCTCAGTTGGCCTAAGTGTTATTGGATCATTTTTATCTGTTATTTATTTGTAGCTTTAATATATTACATTTTTAAGAAAAATAATAAAACTTGAATTTTATTTATAGGTTGTATGCAAGGTTGAATTGGATAATGGTGCGAATAAAATTTAGATAATATAAAAATTGTATAATAATAGAAATATTTTATTAAAAATAAATTGAATTTTTATTAATTTTTAATTTTTGTAAACTTAAGAGTTAAAAAGTAAGAAATAATAGCTTTAAAAGCTTAATCTCTCAAAGAATACATGGGTATATTTAAAAGCCAAGGAGAAGAAGGAATCTAGTCAGCCCAAGGCTAATTAACAATGAAAAAGCAGCAGAGACACATTGAGATTATATTAGAATTTAAATCATAACAAAATGTTTAAATTAATTTTAGAATCTATCAAGAATTTTAAATCAAATCAATAAAGAAGAAAATTTAAATATTTAATTTTCATAAATTTCATGTTTGATGTGTCAAATTTTATTAAAATTTGGAGCATTAAATAAAGTGACATCAATATTTATTTATGAAATAGAACAATGAATGAAAATGTGAATAAAAAAATAGGCCTCGTGTTTGCAAAAGGTCCTCTTAAAATTAAATAGGCTACACACTTTTAAAGATATAAATATTCAACTATTTTAGATATTTAAAATTCAGGTTTATTTTAAATATTAGGCAAAGTGAATAAAGCGTGTATTTGGTTGTAAAACAAATCTAAAAAATTATTTTTTGATGTTTGGATCTAGCTAAAATGAATTTATTTTTTCTATTAATATTCATTTATAATATATATATTTTTTAAATTAGGGCATCAGTTGACCTCATGAGATTAGTGCATTCAATAATGCCATAGGGGATGACAATGATTTAGGGAGTTCATTAGGCACTGAGATCAAGTAGTGGTGAGTGTGTTGTCTACGAACAATTATTACGTCTTCCGACCGGACGTAGAGGAACATCCGGTCGGAGGCCAAATCGCGTCAAAAAACGAGAAATACCGAGCAATATCACACAATAACGAGGAATACAATCACATGAAGACCCAATACTGAGTTATACCGAGCAATACCGAGTTATACAAAAGTTGTACCGAGTTTTTCCTAGAAAAAACTCGGTACAACTCGGTATTGCTCGATATAGCTCGGTATAACTCGGTATTGCTCTTCACAGAGCGGTATTCCTTGTTATTATCAAATAATACCTAGCAATATCGAGCAAATACCGAGTTTTTTGGCTGAATTTTGCCTCCGACCGGACGTTCCTCTACGTCCTTACACCGGAACTAATAAAAGTTCGTTGTCTACATGGGGACTTTGCAAGCAAGAGGTTGATACATGGAAGGCACAAGCATGAAGTTGATTTGGTGACTTCGCGAGCACAAGGTCTACTTAGGGACACATCAAGCATATGGTTGACATAGAGGGTTTGCGAGAGCGGGGTTGATGTGGGAGCTTCACTTTACAAGAGGTTGAGTGGGGTAGTAAGGTCACAAGGCTCGATGAATTTGAAATTCGTTCAAATTGGGTGAGTTTCAAATTTATAAAAAATGACTTGCTTGAGATTTTCAAAATCCCTTGAACTAGTTCCTCTTAACCTAGCACTCAAAATTTAAAAATCTCCACATTCAAATGTAGTATACTCAAGATACTTGAAACCAAATTGCCTTCAAATAAAAAAGAGAAATTTTATTCAAGTCAAATAATCACAAACACATACCTCAGAACAATTATTTGGATCCATAACTTAGCATACTAAATATAGGATTATCTTAATCCAAATATAGATTAAATCTAAAATAAAACAATCCAATAAGATTCTTAAGTTCAATTTCTATAATATAGGTCAACAACCTCATTTCATAAAGAAGTATTAATCAACCCCAAATCAAAGCTACTGCATGTCTAGTACCCAACACTCTAACATGAATTGTTGACAAAGCCCACACTTACTCGTGTTACAGCTATGATGAATTAGGATAGTGGCACAGATAGTTAAAGAAACTAATCAAGGGCACTTGGGGCGGCCCTTACGTTTCATCAAGTTAGCATAGCAGGGGCATAATTCCTTATTGCCAGAAGTTCCAGGTGGCACACAATTACAATGGTGGCAGCACGCAAGGCAGGCTCTATTGCACACATTATGCCTTGCTTTGCTGCATCGCCTCGCACAGTTTGATGGGCAATCTGTATCATCAGCAAAACATCAAACAGATTAACTACGTGAATTAAACCGATCAATATACCATAAAAAAAGTATTTATTTTAGTTTTTGCTACTCTTCCATATACTGCTCTTATAGTTTGATTTTTTTTTTATTTTATGATTAAATAAATTATATATAATAGTTCATTTGAATGTTTGATATGTAATAGACTGAGATCCACTAACTCATAATTTAAAAATTCTTCATTACCGTCTACATGAGCTTACCTATTGCCTCCACTCCTGTCGTCGATGATCCTGTAAAAATTTCCAACTGCAGCCATTGCCATCAGAAAAATAATTATAATTCATCTGCTATACATATAACACACTGAATAATTTGATGTAGACCTTTCAGAAAAGTCTATCAAATAGTTTCGCTCGATCTGAGCTGAAATTTTGCGAGTTTTTTATTTTTATGAAGAGAACGATTGCTTAAATGGAGCAAATATATATCTCACCTCAAGCAGCAGAAGCAAGAAAACTACCATGATAATTAACCTGTCTCTGGCCATTGGAAAGTAGTAGAGACAGATAGAGAAGCTGAAAGAGCAAATGTTTGGATAGAAATGCCTAATGGCCTTATTCTTATAGAGTTGCAGTAACAGACAAAGCCAGGCGCGGGCACTTAATGCGTGCCATATTGCGTGCAACTGTGCAAGTCTCTCTGGACGCTGATGCTCTCCGCATCAGGCATTTCATGCTGCTGTGTCTACTGTTGTTTATTTAATATTTTCTTTAGTCGCATCCAACCATCAATGGATAACAAAGCTCATTTACAACCAAATTTCATGGGCTTAAAGATATGAAAGTTCAAGGCCCATTATATAGCCATAGAGGGTCTATCTTATTATACTAAGAGAGAGCAAAAACAATACAAAATGCCTTTTTTACATTAGTTGATAGTGACGGTTTGCAAACTGTTACTATAGTTTTAATTTGATGGTCTTCTCAAAATTAATAAATTAGATTGGTCCTACTTACTAGAAGGTTATTAAACTAAGTATTGGGAAATAACATTAGACTAAATAATAAGGAGAAATCACAACCAAACAATTATGCAAGTTTGCAATTTAAATCATGCCAAATCAAAATTTTGATTTGTTTTAATGCAGGTTGCATTTCTTTTCAAAAAAAAAAAAAAAAATCAAAATTTTGAATTTCTGCAATGATTTTGAATTTTTACAATGATAAAGATGAATAATGGTTTTAACTGCTATTATATTATAACAAAGAAGCGGTTAAAACTGCTACTATACTACATAATTGTAACAATTTTAACCGTTGCAATTCTATACTATAGCAGTGGTTTTAACTGCTATAAATGAAAACCATTGCCAAAGTCTTTTCCAACCAATATAAATATAATGGATTTGTTGCGGTTAGAAAATTGCTGCATGAAATTTAGTAGCGTTTTAAATTGCCGCAATAGTTAAAAAAAGCGTTGCTAAAGCCTTATTTATTAGAAGTGAAAGGGGATCCTTCACCATTAGTGATGATGACTGATGATAGTGATGGTTGTTTAAATTATGAAAGAGCTTATGTGTGGCACTTTGTTATACTTAACTAAGTTGTTTGAGAGGTTAGTCATTATGAGTTGCTTGAGATTTTTTATAATGTTAGTTAAAGGTTAAGTTCAAATTTTTTTTTTTAAACTTGAAATAAGAAATGTTCACTTGCATGAATGCAGGGTGCCTCAATTAAAGGAACATAGTGCAAGAATAAATGATGATAAATCATTACTGTACATGTTTAACAACTTTGATAGAATTAGTAGTACTTAACTGGTCAAGATATCACATTGCATTGCAATTTGTGTAATTTGATATCAATTTATTAATAAGTGGCAAAAGAGAGATTAGACTAGATATGAGAAAGAAAGAGAGCTTGTTGACCTATAATTGTCGATGGGTTTAATGATTTTATATGATCTCGAATTCTAATTATTTAATTTTTGAAGTACCATCTAGTAAAGTCTTAAAGGTTTCAACAAACCATTACTTTATTGTCTATTTGCATTAATAAAATTATAATTTTTATAATTAATAGACAATTTTTAATGAATATATTCATTTCAGTATGTTAGATTATGAAAATGGCTAATATGATATAAGTAATTAAAATATTAAAATACTAATTAACATCTATCTTATGGGATACTAATGAAGACTTATAACTAATTCTTAAAAGATGAGATGATACAGTAAATAAAAAATAGACAATTCACACAAATATGATATAAGTCTATAAGAACAAATAATTTTTTAAATAAAATTAATCTAAATGGCTTAGAGATCAATTATGATGAATTATGCACGGATAATTAACTTGATAAATGAACTTTTAAACATTAGGATTTTTTGAAGGCATTCATCATTAAGAAGATTTCTCCATGGGTCAAACAAGTGGCCAAGAAGATTTCTCTCACTCATGCAGTTGGCCAATCCCTATCCAATCCTTTGTATAACACATGAAAACTTATAGATCATAATCTCTCAACTGCCATCTACTCTATAACAACTCTTCCAATTTTGCCAAATCCTCATACACTTGGTCCATAATTGAATAGATCAATCTAATAGATCACATGTGATACAACTCAAGAATTAGCTTCATCACTTTGCAAAGAACAATAGGATCATGATAAAATACTTATCTGATGTCAAGCTCTAGTTGACAACATTGTTGTACGTGAAGCATTCCTAGATGATGATGATGATGACGACATAATGTTTCATATCGTCAACAACTTACCCACTTCATATCATGCCTTCAAGAATGCTGTCCACACCACTCTTCATCCGATAAGCCTAGATGACTTCTTCTCTCTCTTATGAAGTGAAGAGATTCATACTGCAATTGATAATACAAAAGAGTGTACCACAGATTACACCGTCGACCTTACCAGAAATAGATATTGAAGGTCTTCTTTCTCATATGGCATAAGGGGGCATGATGAAGCAGAGGATCTCTATATTACTCAAATGAGAAACGAAAATCATGCTTTAACACCATATTTTGCCAAGTCTATGCTAAATAAAACCTTTTATCCCTTCAATGCTGACATAAACTGAACCCAACCTTCACACAAGCCACTCCTATGCCATCCCAATGGGCATTGGTCACAACATTGCAACCCAATAACTCTAAATGATACCTTGATTCAAGTTCCATTGCTCACTTAACATCTAATGTTGAGCATCTGTAGTAAGCAACCACTACATTGGACCATGCAACAGTCTTGTTGGCAACGATACCTCTCTAGCACTTCCCCATTCTGACCAAGGTTTGCTACCAACTCCTATCAATAAGCTTTATTTGTCTAAACTCTTTCACGTCCCAAAAATCTCTCACAATCTTATCTCCATAACTTAGCTGTGGATAACAATCACTCTATTTCTTTTGATTGCGTTAAATTTTCACATAAATAATCTAGCAAAAAATATCCTCCTCCTTCAAGGTATGTGTCGGAGAGGTCTCCATTCCCTTTGTAAAGCAAGAGCTTCGTCATCCCTAGTTACTTTGACTTTTGCACACAACACTCTAATCTTTGGCATCAATAACTTGAACATCCACATCCTCCACCATTGCAACCTTCTCTACACGCAACAAAATGTTATGTATTCCTTCTTCATTTTCTTTTTGCAAAGCATGTAATGAAGCTAAGGCTCATTGTATTTCATTTACTTTATCTATTATTCACTCTTCTAAACCTCTAAACTACTTCACTTCAATGCATTGGGACATTCCACATATATTTTATCCACTACAGTTTCCAATTCAATCAAGCAAATCCTTCTTTCTTACTATACAAGCATAACAGTATAATTTTTTTTTTCTAATTTATGTTGATGAAATCTTCGTGATATGAAATGATCCAACTAGCACACAAAAATTGTTTCAAGACCTATAACAGTGCTTCAACATGAAAAATCTCGGCTCGATCTCCTACTTTTCGGATATTGAAGTCATCGAAAAATTCCAAGGGTAATTTCTATGTCAATCTCAATATTCAATTGATTTTCTACAGGAATTAGACCAGACATATTGCATCTCCATTTCTATCCCCTGTTTTGCATCTCCATTTCCATCCCCTGTTGAAAACATGGTAGAAGCCTACAACACTAACTCAGCCCTTTGGACCAAAAAATTTTTGGAAGCTCACTCAGGCGCTCTATACTTGACAATTAGTTGCCCAGATGTAGCCTACATTGTCAATTAACTCTGTCAGCATATGCATGAACCCTATGAGTATCATAATCAAGAACTTAAGTGACTTCTAAGTTAGGTAAATAGTACCATTGAGTTTGGCTTACCCATATAAAGAGATACATTGAGTCTTCATAGCTATGTAGATGCAGTCAACTGATTCTATATGCTGCAAATCCATCTCAAGTTTCTGCTCCTACCTAAGAAACACTCTCATTTCTTGGACTTAAAAAAACCAACCCAGAGTGGCAAGATCCTCCAATGAGGCCTAGTATCACACTCTAGCATTGGCAACTACTAATATTATTTGGCTATGATGCCTCATTTAGAGCTTTCATATCACTCTCACTGAGCTGACATCTATTCAATATTGAAACATATCTATCATGTCTGTCACCAATAGTCCCATATTTAGTCCCATATTTCATGCTAAAAAAATACATTGAAATTAATTTTCACTTCATTCACCAACACATTCACTCTAAGGAGATTCAAGTTCAACACATCCACTCACATGACCAACCAACTGACATTCTAACAAAGTCTATATCCATTGAATGCTTTGCAAGATCAGAGAGAAGCTAACCATTCGTTTTGATTTAGTTAGCATATGGGGAGGTAGTAACTACCCAAATGATGAAAAGGTGAATGGAGTTACCATCCTTACTACTTTATGATCTCAACCATTCAAGCATAACCCAACACAAACATCGCCACTCAAGCATTAGTGTGGCTATAACATAGCAATTGTCTACTTCTACATTCTATAAAATATGTATATTGTTCCATATATTGTGAGATGCAAAAAATAATAAATAGCTTTACTTTTATACCATTCTACTTCCTCTTCTTCTTTTTTTTTTTTTTTTATTGATTTCTCCGTAACTCTCTCTTAGCTCCATTCTATCTCTCTTGGCTTTTACAATTATTGAAGGGTGCTCAACTTGTGAGAGGAATTGAGATCAATTGCCTCTCATATGCACATTGAATTTCCTTCTTTTTTATGATGAAAGCTCTATTTCTCTCTTCTATGATCTTTGATTAGATGGGAATTCTCTAAGAGAATTTTTTAGGTGTAACATTCATCATTTTTTTATTCTACCCATCGATGCTAAATTAATGAAATATTATTGAATGGCCTGTGTTTTATCTAAAATTCATCCTAACTTTCGTCAGCTGTGATGATTTCTTTGTTTAATGGCTTTCCATATTGGAGTGGATAAACTTATATGAATGGAAAAGATTAGTTTACATTTAATGAAGCCATAACAGCTCTTTTTGATGCTTTACCTAATTATAACAAAGAAGCGGTTAAAACTGCTACTATACTACATAATTGTAACAATTTTTACCGTTGCAATTCTATACTATAGTGGTTTTAACTGCTATAAATGAAAACCATTGTCAAAGTCTTTTCCAACCAATATAAATTTAATGGATTTGTTACGGTTAGAAAATTGCTGCATGAAATTTAGTAGCGTTTTAAATTGCCGCAATAGTTAAAAAAAGGGTTGCTAAAGCCTTATTTATTAGAAGTGAAAGGGAATCCTTCACCATTAGTGATGATGACTGATGATAGTGATGGTTGTTTAAATTATGAAAGAGCTTATGTGTGGCACTTTGTTATACTTAACTAAGTTGTTTGAGAGGTTAGTCATTATGAGTTGCTTGAGATTTTTTATAATGTTAGTTAAAGGTTAAGTTCAAAATTTTTTTTTTAAACTTGAAATAAGAAATGTTCACTTGCATGAATGCAGGGTGCCTCAATTAAAGGAACATAGTGCAAGAATAAATGATGGTAAATCATTACTGTACATGTTTAACAACTTTGATAGAATTAGTAGTACCTAACTGGTCAAGATATCACATTGCATTGCAATTTGTGTAATTTGATATCAATTTATTAATAAGTGGCAAAAGAGAGATTAGACTAGATATGAGAAAGAAAGAGAGCTTGTTGACCTATAATTGTCGATGTGTTTAATGATTTTATATGATCTCGAATTCTAATTATTTAATTTTTGAAGTACCATCTAGTAAAGTCTTAAAGGTTTCAACAAACCATTACTTTATTGTCTATTTGCATTAATAAAATTATAATTTTTATAATTAATAGACAATTTTTAATGAATATATTCATTTCAGTATGTTAGATTATGAAAATGGCTAATATGATATAAGTAATTAAAATATTAAAATACTAATTAACATCTATCTTATGGGATACTAATGAAGACTTATAACTAATTCTTAAAAGATGAGATGATACAGTAAATAAAAAATAGACAATTCACACAAATATGATATAAGTCTATAAGAACTAATAATTTTTTAAATAAAATTAATCTAAATGTCTTAGAGATCAATTATGATGAATTATGCACGGATAATTAACTTGATAAATGAACTTTTAAACATTAGGATTCTTTGAAGGCATTCATCATTAAGAAGATTTCTCCATGGGTCAAACAAGTGCCCAAGAAGATTTCTCTCACTCATGCAGTTGGCCAATCACTATCCAATCCTTTGTATAACACATGAAAACTTATAGATCATAATCTCTCAACTGCCATCTACTCTATAACAACTCTTCCAATTTTGCCCAATCCTCATACACTTGGTCCATAATTGAAAAGAGGCTCCAACAATCTAATAGATCACATGTGATACAACTCAAGAATTAGCTTCATCACTTTGCAAAGAACAATAGGACCATGATAAAATACTTATCTGATGTCAAGCTCTAGTTGACAACATTGTTGTACGTGAAGCATTCCTAGATGATGATGATGATGACGACATAATGTTTCATATCGTCAACAACTTACCCACTTCATATCATGCCTTCAAGAATGCTGTCCACACCACTCTTCATCCGATAAGCCTAGATGACTTCTTCTCTCTCTTATGAAGTGAAGAGATTCATACTGCAATTGATAATACAAAAGAGTGTACCGCAGATTACACCGTCGACCTTACCAGAAATAGATATTGAAGGTCTTCTTTCTCATATGGCATAAGGGGGCATGATGAAGCAGAGGATCTCTATATTACTCAAATGAGCAAGGAAAATCATGCTTTAACACCATATTTTGTCAAGTCTATGCTAAATAAAACCTTTTATCCCTTCAATGCTGACATAAATTGAACCCAACCTTCACACAAGCCACTCCTATGCCATCCCAATGGGCATTGGTCACAACATTGCAACCCAATAACTCTAAATGGTACCTTGATTCAAGTTCCACTGCTCACTTAACATCTAATGTTGAGCATCTGTAGCAAGCAACCACTACATTGGACCATGCAACAGTCTTGTTGGCAACGATACCTCTCTAGCACTTCCCCATTCTGACCAAGGTTTGCTACCAACTCCTATCAATAAGCTTTATTTGTCTAAACTCTTTCACGTCCCAAAAATCTCTCACAATCTTATCTCCATAACTTAGCTGTGGATAACAATCACTCTATTTCTCTTGCTGGCGTTAAAATTTCACATAAATAATCTAGCAAAAAATATCCTTCTCCTTCAAGGTATGTGTCGGAGAGGTCTCCATTCCCTTTGTAAAGCAAGAGCTTCGTCATCCCTAGTTACTTCAGCTTTTGCACACAACACTCTAATCTTTGGCATCAATAACTCGAACATCCACATCCTCCACCATTGCAACCTTCTCTACACGCAACAAAATGTTATGTATTCCTTCTTCATTTTCTTTTTGCAAAGCATGTAATGAAGCTAAGGCTCATTGTATTTCATTTACTTTATCTATTATTCACTCTTCTAATCCTCTAAACTACTTCACTTCAATGCATTGGGACATTCCACATATATTTTATCCACTACAGTTTCCAATTCAATCAAGCAAATCCTTCTTTCTTACTATACAAGCATAATGGTATAATTATTTTTTTTCTAATTTATGTTGATGAAATCTTCGTGATATGAAATGATCCAACTAGCACACAAAAATTGTTTTAAGACCTATAACAGTGCTTCAACATGAAAAATCTCGGCTCGATCTCATACTTTTCGGATATTGAAGTCATCGGAAAATTCCAAGGGTAATTTCTATGTCAATCTCAATATTCAATTGATTTTCTACAGGAATTAGACCAGACATATTGCATCTCCATTTCTATCCCCTGTTTTGCATCTCCATTTCCATCCCCTGTAGAAAACATGGTAGAAGCCTACAACACTAACTCAGCCCTTTGGACCAAAAAAATTTTGGAAGCTCACTCAGGCGCTCTATACTTGACAATTAGTTGCCCAGATGTAGCCTACATTGTCAATTAACTCTGTCAGCATATGCATGAACCCTATGAGTATCATAATCAAGAACTTAAGTGACTTCTAAGTTAGGTAAATAGTACCATTGAGTTTGGCTTACCCATATAAAGAGATCCATTGAGTCTTCATAGCTATGTAGATGCAGTCAACTGATTCTATATGCTGCAAATCCATCTCAAGTTTCTACTCCTACCTAAGAAACACTCTCATTTCTTGGACTAAAAAAAACCAACCCAGAGTGGCAAGATCCTCCAATGAGGCCTAGTATCACACTCTAGCATTGACAACTACTAATATTATTTGGCTATGATGCCTCATTTAGAACTTTCATATCACTCTCATTGAGCTGACATCTATTCACTATTGAAACATATCTATCATGTCTGTCACCAATAGTCCCATATTTAGTCCCATATTTCATGCTAAAAAAATACATTGAAATTAATTTTCACTTCATTCACCAACACATTCACTCTAAGGAGATTCAAGTTCAACACATCCACTCACATGGCCAACCAACTGACATTCTAACAAAGTCTATATCCATTGAATGCTTTGCAAGATCAGAGAGAAGCTAACCATTCGTTTTGATTTAGTTAGCGTATGGGGAGGTAGTAACTGCCTAAATGATGAAAAGGTGAATGGAGTTACCATCCTTACTACTTTATAATCTCAACCATTCAAGCATAACCCAACACAAACATCGCCACTCAAGCATTAGTGTGGCTATAACATAGCAATTGTCTACTTCTACACTCTATATAATATGTATATTGTTCCATATATTGTGAGATGCCAAAAATAATAAATAGCTTTACTTATACCATTCTACTTCCTCTTCTTCTTTTTTTTTTTATGATTTCTCCGTAACTCTCCTCTAGCTCCATTCTATCTCTCTTGGCTTTTACAATTATTAGAAGGGTGCTCACTTGTGAGAGGAATTGAGATCAATTGCCTCTCATATGCACATTGAATTTCCTTCTTTTTTATGATGAAAGCTCTATTTCTCTCTTCTATGATCTTTGATTAGATGGGAATTCTCTAAGAGAAATTTTTAGGTGTAACATTCATCATTTTTTTATTCTACCCATCGATGCTACATTTAATGAAATATTATTGAATGGCCTGTGTTTTATCTAAAATTCATCCTAAACTTTCGTCAGCTTGATGATTTCTTTGTTTAATGGCTTTCCATATTGGAGTGGATAAACTTATATGAATGGAAAATATTAGTTTACATTTAATGAAGCCATAACAGCTCTTTTTGATGCTTTACCTAATACTCTATTCAAATCTCATTGGTTTAAGGTATATTATATTCTCACTCTAAACTTAAATTACTTGTATTGCTGGCCTCAAAACTATAGAAAATCACATTCATTGCGACATTATTATTAAGAGATTATGCTTATTTTGTTATAATAAAAAAAATTCCATACACATAGTTTTTGGGGTTCCCTTTGCTATGCAGATGATTAAAAAAGATCTATATGATGGGCAAAAATTCTTATTTGATGTTTTGCTTACAAAATATTGGAAAGGAACTCTAACGAAGAGTACTACATGGATTAAAGATTATATATTTTCATTGTTGTTGCTCTTTATTTATAACATATGAGAAATGAACGTAAAGTTGCATAGAAAGGGGAATTGCCACTGTCTGGCTGTTCACCCAAAAATAAAGAGGAATGATGATTAACCATTGGATGTTACCAGTTCAGTAGATTCTTGCAAGTTTTGAGTTTGCTCAGGGTTGCCTGCAGTGCATTGTGGTGATGTATTTACAAGATGTTTCTTTTTGGCTATTATAAATTTTGGAGACTTTGAGAAGATATATGGGTTGATTGGGCTACCTTAAATCATTGATTGGTTTTGCTATATACTGCAATTTTTTTTAAATTAGGGAAGAGCTCAAAATCATTGATTAAGAAAAAAAAAATTACATGGAAAGTACAATAAACTTGAAACTCAACATCTAGTGATCCAAAGAAAAATTGAACTACAAACAAAAATGTGCTAGACTTAACAAGAAAATGAAGAATAAAGGCAAAAGTTTCCAAAACAGGATTCAGAATGAGCAAAATTTCAATTAAACATAATATAGAATTTTATCAATAATGATTGAAAAGCATCACCTGATTGCCCGTAGATCGTCCAAGAGAATGAAAGGCCATATGGGTGCAATGATGCTCATCATTTCCCTACAAAAAAGAGAACCCCAAAGTGTCGAAGGCAGCAGAAAGATTTCTGAACACCTCCCAAAAAGAACAACATCCAAACAAACAAAAGCTCCACATAGATGAAAGAAACCACCATAAGAGAAACACAAGAAAAAAGCAAACTTCTCCGAAAGGAACAAGAGAACTTTGTCTGACAGAAACATCCAAGTCCAGGGAATTGAGCCAAGCAGAAGAAACATTTTGGCCACAAACAAAATAAGCAGGAGAAAGAAGACCAGCAGAATATAACAGAATCCCAACAAAAACATCTCAAGAGATGAGGCGTCCAATCCCATAGAAACTCTTCCAATTGGATGCTTCAGAGAAAATTCATTTTTAAACCGTCCATTGAAAACTCAAACCAACATGAAAATCATATAAACCAACACAGATTTTAGAGAAGACAACTCAAGAGAACCATCTATTATATGAATTATCAAAATAAAATAGAAAAATAAAAGCAATAGCGAAAAATAAAATAATATTATCACTAGTTGTATTTCTGTTGAATATGGACTTCCAGATTTGCATCATATTTACTCAAAACTAACATGAATTTCCACTCTTGTAAGTTAGACTCATACAAAAGAAACGATAATATAGAACCTTTCTATAATATGAACTTACATTATGAATAAAATATGCTTTACTGACCAACAAATCTGAGACCTTTTGATGCATGAACTAATATCTTCTACACAATCTGCTGATAAATTTACTAAAACCGAACCCAACATCTAGTACATTTAGCCATACAATCACCTTTGCAGTCCACATTATATCCTAACACCTTAGGATTGCGAAGAAGAACATTTCTAAGTGTTTTTCCTTTGATTCCCCATTCCCTTTCTAATGTCTGAACATTGGCTTTCAACTCTTCATTAAGACAACACCCCAGCACCTCAGGAAACTTCTTCAGTATCTTGTGGAGATCATCATCAGAAAGGCTTAAACTCTTCAAGTAATCCAACATCTCTTTTATTGAATCTAATTTAGGAGTTTCTTTTCTTCGTTCTTCGCCCCAATAAGGTGAATGAATCCAGCCAAAAGCTTTCTTGAGTATCATATCGGCTTCTTCTGTGGTGAAATTGAACGCATAGAGTGATTGTTTACTTTCTTCCCACAGATTACTATCCTTCTCTTCTTGTATAGTGGTCTGTGATTGATTAGTTGCTAGTAGTTTGTATGTTCTAACTGATAACTCAGAGCAAAGAAATCTTTCCTTTGAGGGCAATTTGATCTGCGATGTAATTCTGTATGATGGATTCCATTGAACTAGAATCAAATTTGTTGAAGATGAAACAATAGTCTGAAAGGCAAAGTGCAAAAATTCAAATTAAAGAACCAACTCAACTTTATTACTTCCAAATGTAATTCACCAGGCCATAGAAGACTATAAATGCTAAATGTTATATTTGATTCGATCACCAAATTTTGGTTCAAATATGAAGAGAACCTAAACTTAATGTTTGAACAAGCAATTACAAGGAAAGAAGAGGTAAAATCTCAAGTATGAAATAAGAAATCACCCTTCCTAGCAATGTGCTCAAGTAACATTCGACAAGTGAATAATAATAATAATAATAAACACCTTTTATAGTAAAGGAACATTGCCATTTCCGGATAGTACACATTTTAACTGATGGAAATAACTTCAATAGAAGTGACTTACAGATGGGAAGGAGCACCATAAGGCAGTTTGACAAGTAGAAGATAATGGCAATGAATTTACCAGCATCCCTATTCAAAAAAATGCAAAACACAACCAAATCAATGAGATTCTGAAAAAAAAAAAGCATCGATCTCCTATCGTATTCTCCTTTATAATTAGATTCATGCAATAATATATTAAGGAAACCTTAAAGAAAGATATAGATGCGAAAACTACATATTTAAGAGAGGCAAAAATAGATATCAAACTTAGACAGTATTACTACTGATTCAGCTACTTCATCCAAGCTACAAGTCTGAAGTGTAGGTCGCTGTTAAAGACAGACATTACCAGTCTTTGGTCCAAATTGATCAGTTATATCACCCCTCATTTAGAATTGGGTAGTTGGTTGGATCAAATCGATAATACTCAAAGGATGCCCAAACAATTTTCCTATTGTTTTATCGTTCTCACTCAGTTTTTTTACTGTGCCACCCACTAATTACTGTTTTCTAAAACGCTCATATATTATCCTCGCAACACTCTATCTCAGTAATTGGCTTCTCCACTTCAGTTATATTTTACCATTATTAAATGTGAACTATTACGTTCAACTAATTCTTACTGATTTATCATGGTTTAGAATTTTTCCTTGGGCCCTAATCTTTCATGTAACATTTGACTAACTACAAAAGTAAATTGCTTTTAATGATTTTGATCTTAATGTATTTCTAAGGTGATTCAAGCATAAGCATTATAATTCCTGCACTTCAGTGTGTGCACTGTTGACGCCATCAGCCCTAAGTTTATGATTAGAATTTGATGATCATAGATATCACTAAGAAAGCAGAACTGATGGTTTCAATCTAGTGAATGCAGGAAATAGGTATACCATCAGAATATTTCAAGTATAGGAAGACAAGTTCAAATAGACTAGAAAAAAATTTGTGTAAGAGCAAATCAAAATAAAAACGTTGAAGACATGCAAGGCAAGCAAGCTAGAACGGCTAAAAATATTCTTTAGAACTATGTTAGGTTTTCACTTAGTAACACTATTAAATAATTTAATTCTCAATCCAAATTTTGTTTTAAATATTTTTTGAGATTTTATCTGAAATAAAGTAAATAGATAATTTGATGAAAAAGACCCTAAATCTATTCAAGAAAAATAATTAAGAAATAACATATAATAAAGAGTTAACGGAGTTCCGTAAAAGTTTAATAGGTTGCTGTAAAGTCTTTGTGGGCAGCTGTTAAGGCTTGAGAATTGCTGTAATGATATAGAACTCAGGGAACCAGAAAAAATAATTAGAGTCTCTTTGCAAATATTTGTGGGGCCTCCATAAACTGTGCTTGGCGAGCCACTACAAAGTTTAGCAAGTCTCTGCAAAAGTCGACTTCTTAAAGGTTTTAATGGTGATTCTAGCATTTTTAAACCCAATGAATGCCATATTTCACTCCATTTTTCAGCATTATTGGTTCATGAAAACGTGGAATTAATGGTTCTAATTCATTCAATTAACTTTAGAAGGCCGTAGGTGAAAAATATAAATAGTAATTTTAAACACTAAATCAAGACTATTGCTTTTCACTCAAACCCTAACCACTCATAAGAAATTCATCCACCAAGCCCTATTGTAATTCAATGAGAGTTTTTTTGTAGATCCATTTGAGAGAGAATGAAAGCTTGCTTGTCATGATGCTGATATTCAAGGTTTAATATTTGATGTCCTTGATTTCTTCATGCTCTTGAAATCTTCATGTAAGAACTCATTTTTCTTTTGTTTTGATTGATTTCTATTCGATTGCTCTTGTATTGCCTTGGAGTATTTTGGAGGAAAATGCTCATAAGAGGTTATCCGAGTGAAAGGAAATATTGTCGGGGAGATAATTCGTGTAAAAGCTTCTTTGCCAGTCGACGTATAATGATTTTATTTTAGTGCAGATTGCGCATAAAATTCTACATGTGGAGAACACCTAAATGTGGACATAGGGTACGACAAAAATAACATAAAAATGGTTACATGTTCGTATGAGGCTGCACTTCTTATTTATTGCTTATGTTGATACTTATTTTCCCTTTAAGCTTCATGATATTACTGTGGTAAAAATAGTTTTAAATTTGCCTAATAAAAAGCTCAATTTACTCCCTTTCCCACTTTGACGCATGCAAACCAACATGCACCCTCTCACAAATGACAATGAAGATGACTATTGAGAATTACCTCATGACCAACATCGTCGGCATACAAACAGTTTCATTAACACAACATCTTACCCTTTACAAGATAATTACCTTTCATTTACATATTGACCATTAACTTAATAGTTAATAGTATTGAGGCAAAAGAAAAGAAAAAACTTTTCTTATAAACAAAATAGTTTTAAGAAATTTATATTCAATTCCAAGTTAATTAGGCAATGCAGAAATACAGCAATACATCCACTTATCTCTATCTTGCTAGCGCTCATCTCAATTATCAATGCACCCTTCTAAAATAAATTCATAGGAAACTACATTTTTTTCAAATAATTCATATCATAGAATTGAAATAGACACAAGCATAAATAGTTGCATCTCTTAGGATAGCACATCAAAGAGTGTGAGCCCGAACAATCTTAAATATCATTAAAGACAAAAATTTGTGTCATGATATCCTGATAAAAAATTATTAAGATGGGGCCCTAATAGGAAGTGGATGAAAATTTTGAAAAAACTAGGAAGAACACGGAACTTTTTATTGAAAGATATATGAAAGAAAAAGTAAGATACAATTGGATCTTCAATTGAAGAGGAAGATCCGGCTCTCCCAAATCCCTAGCTGCTGGCTAGAGCCCTCTCAAAAAAGACTATAGCAAACACAAATCAGCTCACCCAAAATAACAACATAGTTAGCCTTAAAGGGCTCCCATATTTCCCTCCTAAATCAGCTCACTTTCCCTAAATAATTCTCTCTTAGATCTTGAATTCAAATTAGATCATTTGTCCAAAATAATTCCCTCCCAATTATAACTAAAATTTTCCTAAACAATTCCTTCCCTCTTTCCTTAAATAATTCCCTCTTAAATTTTGAATTCAAACTTGATCTTTTTTCCTAAATAATTCCCTCTCAACTGTAATTAAAACTTCTCTAAATAATTTCCCCTTTGATTAAGAACCTTCCTAAATAACTTCCTCTTGATTAGGAAACTTCCTAATTCCTTTCCAATTAAATCGATCGGTCTATCAATACTCCCCTCCCAAAGTGTCACATTATCCTCAAGGTAGAATGAAGGAAACTGCTGCTAAAGCACTGGACTAATAGCATTGAACTGAAAAATGAATTGTTACTAGTCAAATGATCTCTTCCACCAGCATCTCTCAAATAAATCTCTCGATCTCATCCTTCTAAAGTTGGAGAGAACGATACAGACGAACACTGATATGTCAGACTCATTCCTTCAAAATGATAGCATGCTAGCGTTCTCGCGGAGGAGGCAACCCTTGAACAAGCTGTAACATCTCTCGATACAGCTGTGGGAGTGCTTGAATCTTGTCTGGTGTTTTTATCTTCTCCTCATCTTCTTCTCCTTCCAAACTCTAAAGCTCCACAAAAAATCTCACTCCACCCATTCCCCTCCTTGTACGTTGTTCCAAAGGTGGCATCACCTCTTCTTCCCCCAAAATATTCACCTCCCAATTCTCCCTCATTATCCCTATGTGGGCTCCGAAAATTCGGCCCCGGCCTACCTGCTGCGCGATTTCTTTTTTTGCTTTTTAATCGGCGAGGGGAGTTTTAACGGACTAAGTTCCGGGGTAAATTTTGGAAGGCAGATGGGTTTGTAGATAAGACACTACCCAGATATTTCGCCCTCATTTGGTGAGGACTTTATGATCTGAGTTCTGGTTTCCTATAGGCGCAAGCCCTTATAGTTAATTACCCCTCCCGATCACGAGAGAGAACTTTCGATTAAGGCTAGTCGTCGATCAGATACGTAGGATATATACGTGTTATCTGGCATATAGTAGCAGCAATGGGTTTAGGATATTGGTAGAAATTAAATTTGGAAATTGAAGAATTTGGTTTGGAAGATTTGGGAAAATTTTATATTTAAAATAAAAATTTCACCATCGTTCACTTAAAGCGAATGGTGGGGGAATGGATGATGGGCCTGATCAAGATCCCATGGTTCCATCGTCCCGGGCCATCGTGGTCCCTAGTCTACTTAGTCAGAGGAGGTAGTCGACCCAACCTGACAAAAGGATCCTTGTCGGCAGCCATGGGTTGCTTCGTCCAAGGGGACCTTGTAGACCTGGGATGAATATTTGTCTAAGAGGACAAATTTGAATCCACCTTAGCTTACAGAGGGCTTTGTGCCATATCGATCATATCCTATTGATTCATATCTCAAGGATTTGATGCCACTAAGGAACGTATTGGCTCTGGCCATAACCGGTATTTCGTGGTGCCATTTGGCGGCAAAACCACTCGGTTCAGAGGGCCCCGGGTCATAACCGTTTACCTGCAGTGCCATTTGGCGGCAAAATTGCTGGTTAGAGGACACGTACCACGTCCTTAATGGCAGGAGATTGTTTGAGAATGGATCCTAGTGATATTTTCGACTAGGCATTTCGCTCTTTGTGAGCTGAAGTTATATTTAAATTTGTCCACCTTGACAAACTGTTGCGGAGGATGAATGGATTTTTGCTTTAAACGTTGATGGATAGATTTCCATTTTAAATATCTTTGGATTTTAGGATTTATTTTGAATTTCTTCTGAGATTTTGGTTGGAACTTTTTTGAGGTATTTGAAAATATTTGTGAAATTAACCCCTCCGGTTGAGATCTTCAATCAACACGGCCATCATCGGGGTGTTTGGGGTCATTTCTATTTGTAGCTTGAACCCTGTCAACTCTGTCGGGCTATCGACAGAGGATCGGGTTTCGTAGGTTTTATGCCCTTGATAGTGAATTCTCATTATTATAGGCATTGAAGGCCTAATATGAATGTATTAAGACAAATATAACGGTCGCCACAACCGTATATTTGTTTGATGGTTCGAACCCTGTCGACTTCTATTAACCCGTATAGAAGGATCAGGTTCGAACTTGAATTCACTTGTCAACCCGCGCAGCATCCCTAGACGTCACGTGTGTACCAATAACACGCTCGCCGGGGCCCATGCTGGTGATTTTTATATACCCCATTTAGTGTACCTATGTGTATACAGTCTCTAATATACATGCAGGGGTATTTTAAAGTAATTGTAGTTGTGTAAGTATCTGTCATTTGAGTGCGCACAACATTTTATTTGAGGGCTTGTACACGTCTTCTGTCCGCTAGCACGAGTATTGCGGATCCGGTGGCGTGCGTAGTAGATCGTAGACGCCTTCTGTCTGCTTTCATAAGTGTTGCAGATCTGGTGGCATTGCGTTGTAGATTGTAGACGCCTTCTGTCTACTTGTATGAGTGTTGCAGATATGGTGGCGTTCTAGTCTTGATATTGACTCCCCCCTCTCTCATTCACCGGGGGAAGGACTTTCTGAACTCTGGAGTCAATGACTGCTGATTTAGAAAGAACATCCTTTTAGGATCTTCAGTATAGCAAACTTGTTATTTCAGGTATTTGTGGGTATCAGAGCTGTTTTCTTCTTAAATATAAAACTAAGAAGAGACTTTGGAACACCAGGAAGTTTGGTTCTAATTTGTTCAAACTTCCTTTCTGATTTTTCTAGGGAGTGTACCTTTTGTACATCGAGTCGCCCTTGTACCCGAAAAGCTTGAAAATCTTGATCACCGATGTCGTAGGTGATATTAATACTTGTGCCCACAGTGGTTCGTTGTACCTACGATATATCCACTGTTGTTATCCACAAGTTGCTTGTGTTCGCTGGCGGAGAACTATCGTATCCACTACGACCTCCTGAAGGTATTTGTAGAAGAGTCATTTGCATCAGTATCATATTCATCTTTCACCTACCTCAGGTGGTCTGATGTCTGTACTTGTGCCCACAGTGGTCGTTGTACCTACGACTTATCCACTGTTGTTATCCACAAGTGTTCATTTGCAAGGATCTGTTGTACCCGCTACGACCTCCTAGAAGTATTCGTAGGAGAGTCATTACTCCTGCATCCTACCCACCTTTCACCAATCTCAGGTGGGTTTGATGTCCATACTTGTGTCCACAGTGGTTCGTTGTATCTATGACATATCCACTGTTGTTATCCACAAGCGACTCGTAGTCATTTGTATGGGACCGCTGTATTCACTACGAGCTCCTAGAGATGTTCGTAGAAGACTCAGTGTTTCTGCATCATATCCACCTTTCATCAATCTCAGGTGGTTGTTATCTCGTGTGTATCTGTAGGGACCCGTTGTATTTGCTACGAGCTCCTAGAGATGTTCGTAGAAGATCCATTGTTCTTGTATCATATCCACCTTTTCATCAATCGCAGGTGGTTGATAGTTGAATTTGTTTGTAGAAGATGGATCTTTGATTGCTGGTCTCCAGTATTGCCCTCTCAATCAACAGACACATGCAGGCATTGTCGTAGGATTTCATGCATTGGGGTCTTGTAACGTACTTTGTGTCACTTTTGACCGTACGAGTGCTCTTGTAATTTGAATTTCCTCGTGTATGATCCGAGTTTTGTTCTTTGCACATGTTTGAGTCCAGGTTAAATCTCATTTAGACTCGGGTTCATTGAGTCTACAACTCCCACTTGATATTATATAACACGAATTCAAGTTCTTTGGCCGGATCAAGTGCAATTCTCATCTGGATTCCTTGTTCCCCTCTTGATTTCTGACTCCATTCAAGCTCAAGTTTTGGTTCAATTCGAGTACTCGTTCAAGTTCAAATTGATTGTCCAGGGTCCTTTGAAATTCTTTGCAAGTTCATTTTCTAGTTCAAATTGACTTGAGTTTGGTTCAAATATGATTTTTATTTCATTTGAATTTGATCTTTAGAAGTCATTTGAATTTGTTCAAATTTAGGTCCACGAGTTCACTGTTCATCGTACAGGTCCTCTGCTCATTTTAGTTCAAATTCTGTGCATTTTTGTTCGAGTACAGGTCCTCTGTATTGTTGCCCAAGTGAGGTCTTCAATTTGTTCAAGTTTTGCGAACTTCAGTGAAAATTTCGGCAGTACCCCGGCAGTACCCCCATTTGGGAGAAAATAGGGGAGCTGGGCCATCCCACCACGCTACTAGAGCGTGTATGGTAGGTGTCCTAAGACACCGCGGCCATAGTAATTTTCATCCCACCACGCTACAAGAGCGTGTATGGGGCCTTCAGCAGTACCCGTATAGCAGAACAACAGTGACGTACCAGAACAACAGTGACTCCCCACCACGCTACAAGAGCGTGTATAGGGCTCTCCCACCTCGTCGTATGCGTCGCACCGGGCTCCCTCCTACCGTGCTACAAGAGCGCGTATAAGTGGTTCTCCGGTCCGCTGCAAACGTCGAGAATGGGATTTTGGAACATCATACCTTTCGTAGCAGTCGTCGGCGGTGTCGGTGTCGAGATCGAGGACCGTCCCCACCATGCTACAAGAGCGTGTATAGGGCTTACCCGCCTCGTCGTATGCTTCGCACCGGGCTCCCTCCTACCGTGCTACAAGAGCGCGTATAGGTGGTTCCCCAGTCCGCTGCAAACGTCGAGGACGGGGTTTAAGTTAGAAATTATACCTTGAAGTCCGGTAGTGGCTTGTGGACCGAGGTAGGGGGGTACAGAAACTAAGGCAGAAGGAGTAGGCATTTCTTTCTTTTTATGTTGTTTAGACATTAATTAATTATAATTAATTATAATTATCCTTAATTAATCATATTCATTCATAATTAATTATATTAATTAAAATAATTAATTACACTTAATAAAATTAATTAAAACATGATTAATTATAATTAAATTATAATTAATTCATATTAATTAATTTTAATAAATGATAATCAATTAAAATAATTAATAATAATTAAAAATTATTAATTAAAATTAATTTTAATTTAAAGTAATTATAATTAATAAAAAATTAATTATAATCATTTAATTAAAATCAAATATAATTAATAATAATAAATATAATTAATTAAAAATATTTATAATTAAAGAAGATTAATTAACACTAATTACATCTCTCCCTCCCCTCTCTCTGTAATTCGGCAGACTTACGGGATTGGGTCTAAGAAGCGCACGAACGGGAGCAGCTTACCTTCACAGACGGCGAGCTCCCTTGTTGCTTCCGTTCAAAATGTCCTGGCTCCCGGTCCGACTGGAAGGGAAAGTCGGTGGAGGGGCTAAGTCGAACAGCCACGAATGGGCCGAAGAGGCGTGCGAACGGAGGAAAGTTATCTTCACAGTCGTCGGGCTCCTGTTCTTGTTTCCGATCAAAATGTTGGAACTTCCGCTCCAACCGGAAGGAAATGGCGTCGAACGAGCGAAGTCGAACAGCGGGGAGGAGTCGGAGAAGCCGCTCAAAAAGGAGAAAGCTGCCTCTGCAGCCGGCGAGCTCCCGCCCGTTACTTCCGATCAAAATTGCGTAACTTCCGATCCTACAGGGCAGGAATGCCGTGGAAGGTGCGAAGTCGAACAGCCAGAAAGGAGCTGAAGAAGCGACCGGAAGGGAGAAAGTTACCGTCCCAGCAAGCGAGCGAGCTCCGGTGTTGCTCCCGATCAAAATGTCTAACTTCCGATCCAAACGGAAAGGGAAAGTCGTCGAGGCGAGTCGGACAGCAGCGAAGGATCGGAGAAACGTCGGAAGGGAGTAAGTTGTCTTCGCAGCCGCGAGCTTCCGTTGTTGTTTCCGTCAAAATGGCGTAACTTTCGGTTCGACAGAAAGGGGAGAAGGCGAGAGAGGTAAGAGCGAAGGAATGAGAGAAAGAGACGAACGAGGCCTTCGGCCTCATTTTCTTTTTTTATTTAACGACGCCAATGGGTCGTGTAGACGACGTGGGTGAAATGACGGTCGCGGGATGTTCGCGATTTGGGCGGCGACGACGTGCGGGCAGGTACGATTTTTTTTCTTTTCTTTTCTTTTTTTTTTTTACAGAGAAGGGTCAACACCCTATATTATGGTTTCCTCGATTTCCTTTCCCGTTCAATGATACTCTCGCCTCCGATATTCTCGGTTTGGTTTGGCCCTCGAGCAACTCCTGCCTCATCTCCTCTATGATGGCAAAATTTTCACCGATTTTCTCGTGGATTGCAGAAATTTGAGTTTGAAAATCTAAAATTTCAATTTCAATTGTCTGATCTCCCTTTCCAACATTTCTATCTTTCTTCCTACCATAGGAACACGGATCTAGGCTCTCATGCCAATTTGATAGGAAGTAGATGCCAATTTCAGCAAAACCAGAGAATGACACAAGAAATATAAGAAGAAGAACAGACAAAAACTTTTTTTTATTGAAAGAATTAAGAAGAAAAAAAATATACATTTGGATCTTCAATTAGAGAGGAATATTCTGGTCTCCCAAATCCCTAGCCGTCGGCTAGAGCGCACTCAACCTAAGTAAAACTAATTCCAGCAAAATCAAGCATAATCTAGAATCACCCAATAGTTAGCCTTAATTAGGCTTCCCCTAATTTCCTCTCAAATCAGCCCCCTTTTCCTAAATAATTTTCTCTCAGAATTAAATTCAAATTAGATTTCTTTCCCTAATTAATTTCCTCTCAATTGTAATTAAAACTTTCCTAAAAAATTTCACATTTATTCCTCCTTATATAATGAATATTATTTGCCCTGGATTTTTCTTAAATAATTCTCTCTCAAATTTGAATTCAAATTAGATTTCATTCCCTAATTAATTCTCTCACAATTATAATTAGAACTTTCCTAAACAATTCCCCCTCTCTCTCTTCTTGCCCGCCCACCCTAGTGGAGCCCCACGGTTCAGCCGCCGGTCCATTCGGCTCAAAGCCCTTAGATCTACTTTGATATTTCAATAATACTAATTACCTATATATTGCACTAATCTCACAGCATACCCAAGGTCTCTAAAGTCCATTCAAATAAAAATGTTGGTCAGCAAATCCTAGCAGAATTTCTCCCCATAATTAAATTGGTATCAAGAAAAAGTTAAATATTGGATAATAAAACAATTCTTGATTAGGGCCTTATAAAAACAAATTGGGCATCTAACGAATTACAAAAATATGATGCTTAATGCTCCACATAAAGAGTGCCAACAAAGCACTTCCTCCACATAACTGAAGCTGAATTTAGTTCGCATTTTGGTTGCTTGTAAAATGTTAATAGAGAACTTGCAGAAAATGAGGATTTTCTTTGTCTCATTTGAGCGAGAAATTGAAACCCTCACTTCACATAGAGTTTTGAGGATGTTTGTGGAGTTTGAATCAATGTTAGTAACTAATTACATACAACCAAATGATGCATTAAACAAACTTCTTCATTTTTCGAAATTCAAGCCACCAAATAAGGCCTTAAAATCAATAACGCCCAAGCTCCAATCAAACAAAATAATAATAAAAAAGACAAAAACTGCAATTTTCGGCCTTTACAAAACCAAAAACTAACTAGTTCCGCTAGCTAAAATCGGATTATCTGCTAATCATCCTGTTTAAAACAATTGCTTGGAAATAAATAAGAAATAAAAGTCACCTTGGTAAGGACTTGAAGAATCTCTGCTAACTTAAGCAAGGGTTGAAGAATCTCAGTTAACTTCAGCAGAGTTTGAATCATCTAAACAAAACACTCCGAACTTGCTGATATGATTTGGCCCTTGCCTTGTGGATGCTGAAGAGATTACAGATAGCCCTGATTCCAACCAAAGAAATTCCTATCCTATTGGAATAAACCAATAACTTATTTGCCCATAAGAAAGGCTGAAATTGCGTTTTTTCCCCCTCATGCTTGCTTTAGAAATAGGAGGAGAAAAAATTCTTTAAAATATGCTCGTTCGG
Source organism: Dendrobium nobile (assembly GCA_022539455.1). Lineage (NCBI taxonomy): Eukaryota > Viridiplantae > Streptophyta > Magnoliopsida > Asparagales > Orchidaceae > Dendrobium > Dendrobium nobile. The sequence goes on along the minus strand of CM039718.1, from coordinate 45,943,312 downwards.
AACAAAAAAAATTAAATAGAAAGCTATTTGATTAGCTAAAAAATAATGCAATATAAAAGAAATACATAGTAAAATAAATATAATATAAAATAAATATTTTGAAGTTGTTTGGATGAGTTTAAAATAAATGCATGTGAATAAATTTTTTTTTTTTGAAATAAAGTGAAGGTAGTGTAAAATCCAAATAGGGTGATGGTTGATGGCGACGATGGTGGCCGGCAACATATGGCTATAGTGGTGGCTGGTGGTTAGGTGACGGCAGCCGGTGGTGGTAGAGGTCGTCCATGGGTGGTGGTGGTGGAGGCTAACAGCTAGTGGAGGCAACCAACCGTAGTGCAGGGCAACCGACAATGGTGGTCGGGGCGAGTGGCGGCAACGGCTTGCGGTGGTGACAGGTGACGAGTGGCAATAACAGGCGGTGGATGGCAATGGTGACCGGCAATCAAACGAGCTAGCTTGCAGTGTAAATAATTCTGGCTCAAAATTAAGATAGTTTATTTTACTTCAAAAATGAATTAAAATAGTTTACACTACATTTACTTCTTTACTTTGCATTCTTTTTTCATACAACCAAACATCAATATTTTCAAAACCCCTACATTCGGAAAACATTACACCCATTTTACTTCCAACCAAACAACCCCGCAATCTCAATAAAGTATAAACAAATTTCGTTGAAGTCCATCGCGATCAAATAAAATCCAAATAACATTGAAAAAAAATTGGTCAAAGCTAAAATCATATGTAATACAAATTCAATCATCGAACTTTTTTGAAATTCTAATAAAAATTTAATCATAATTATTTAAATTTGTTTTCAATTAAGATTGGAATATAGTTCAAATAAAAAAATTATTAAATGATTGAGTAATAAATTTGAATGAGATTTGTTCATTGTATGAAATGACACATTAAATTCATAGACCGATCACAACAAATATAACATAATGAATTAAACTTTAGCAAATTATCCATTACTACACAAACCATGTAGCAACAATATTTTATGAATTATAATTGATTCATGTAATAAAATAGTTGTGAAGAAAGGGGACACTTGGTCCTATATAAGTCGATTATGGCCTCTAAATTAGCATGGGTTATGCCTACATTGGATTTCACCCTTTTCTCCCTTTGAAGGCATTCTGTTATTTTTTTTTAACCTCGGAAGTATTCTTTTTTTTTTTTTAATATATATATATATATATATATTCAGCTTTATGTAGTTAACCATGCTTCTAAGACATAGAACTTTAAATACAATTAGTTAACCATGCTTCTTGACATTACTAGCACCTGGAACTTATTTGAGAAAGGAGAGAAAGCAAATTACTAGAAAATATGAAGAGAAATGCTCAAGTGGCTCATAATCTCACCCAGTTAAAAAAAAAAAAGATCAAGAACTGAAATACTCATTTGCACCCTTTATTTATAAGGATACAAATGCTACATGTGTCACACCCCGGGATTTATATTAAAAGAATTATATTTGTCTTTCATTCTAGCGATTTAACTACAATTTACCAATTTCTTCTGAACAACAGAAAGAATGATGTAAGTTGCCGGAGCCTTATATCTATGTCCTTATCTTTTCCTAAAAATATGTAAAATTACGTAATAAGCATATAACCCAATATATATTCTAAATATTACACCTGAAATTAATGCAAGGTAAGGATAAACAATATGTTGTAAATCATATAAAGAAATATATGCATTAATATATCTATGTCGATTATCTGTATCAATAATCAGCATATAACATATCATATATTCGTTAGTTCTATTTCATTCTTCAATCATAAACTTTAATCAATTAGTTAGTCAATCAATCTTTATCACTCATTCAATTCCATACAATTTTATCATCCATTCAGTTCATATCAATTTGTTAGTTATAATCACAACATCAATAATAATATTTAGTATTAGTAACAGAACTATATCAATAATCAATATCAATATCAATATAAAAAATTAGTAATTAGTGTCAATATAAGTATTCATATTAGTAATTATGTTCAATATCAATAACAATTTCATTATCAATATCAGTATCTTACATTAATATGAGGGTATCTTGAGTTTATGGGTATTATGTGTAATCAATTATACCAGTGAATCAGTGTTCTATCAGATATTCATATGAGGGTCTTGTTACGGCTCTTATGAATCTCAATCAGTCACCCTCATGATACCCAATAAGTATACTCCTTATAACTCCCCTTGAACCATGTGAATTAGTTGCTTTGACTTCTTATAACTCATAATCAATCTATAACTCCTTATGACACCCATCCATTGACTCCTATCAGTCATGAAGACACCTAATCAACAACAACAACAACATCAAGCCTTTATCCCACTACGTGGGGTCGGCTATATGAATCCTTTTTCTCCATTGTGTCCTATTAAAAGTCAAATTCTCATTAAAATCTAATAAAAAAAGGTCATTCTTATATTTAATATCATATCGGATTTAGATTAATAGTAAACATTCTTACATAACTCAATCATATTAATCATTTCAATACATATTACCTTACAGTCATATAATATAAAATCACAATATAACACTTTTCAACCCATTTCCAATGTCTTTTCCCTACTCACTTTACCCAAAAATTCTTATACACATATTTAATTGATAAAAATATAATAATATTATGTTATATTGTTCAGAATGATTAAATCTATACATATCAAAATTTATAAGATGAAAGCTTATAAAATCATGATATAATATATTTTTGGCAGATTTGTGAGAGATAAACTCGTACAAATCAAAATCATCGAAAATAAAAGTAAGAAGATACTTACTTATAATAAATTAAATAAAAATTATAACAAAAATGCTGAGTAAATATGACCCAAATACCTTTCTCTCTCCTTTCTCTTCTTCTCTTCATTCAATTTCTTTTTAGCTAAGTAACCAAGTGAGGAAGGCGGTGGGGTGAGACACATATATTTATAATAAATATATATATAAATACTATTAGTGGCTTAGTAGCATAGTGCTCTACTTTAGAATTTTCATATTTTTTAAAATAAATTTATTTTACATTTCTATGTTATTATAATCTCTCCACCTTTAAAAGATATTATCCTTGATATTTCCATATCATTAAGTGTGTGTGTGAAAGAGAAAAAACATGCTAAAAATAAAAATTTAAGCTTAAATCAACTAATTATAATAAAAATCACATCAAATCACCACAAAAAAAATTGTGTCAAAAAAATAACTTAGGGATGGATAAAAGAACACAAGATCATACCCGTGGATTCATTTTCTTATGCTTGAACAATTAAATAAATTATTAAGATGAAATGCATAGAAAATCATGTTTGCAACTACTATTCATGCATGTAAAACAAAATCTCATTTCTATTCCACTCATACACTCTCTATTACACTCATAAGCTCTAGTTATATTTCAATTATTTTAATAACCATTGCTCTGTACCATTTTGTTATACCTCGGGATTCACATTAGAAGATTTGCATCTGTCTTTTATTTTATACATTTAATTAGAACTTGTCAATTTTTAATAAATAATGAAAATAATTATGCATGTTGTTCGAAGCCTCATATCATAGGATCCTTATATTTTTCTAAAAATATATAAAACTATGTAATGAGCACATAACATAGTAATTAATCAAAATCTTACAAATGAAATTAATACAAGATAAAATAGAATAGTATGTTGTAAATCATATAAAGAAATATATGCATTAATGTATCTATAATGGTTATTTGTATCAATAATCAGTCTATAACATATCATATCTCAGTTAGTTTTATTTCTTTTTTCCATCATAAACTCTAGTCAATCATTATTACTCAACCAATTCCATCCAATCTTATCATCCATTTAGCTCACAATAATTCTTTAGTTACAGTCATAGTATCAATAATAGTATTTAGTATTTGTAATAAACTATACCACCAATAGAATTAGTATCAATATTTAATATCAATATCAAAAATTAGTATTTGGTGTCAATATCATTATCCATATCAGTAATCAGTATCAATATCAATAATAATTTTAGTATCAATACTAGTATCTGATATTTAGATGAGGGTACCTTGAGTTTTGTGGGTATCACATGTAATCAATTATACTAGTGAATCAGTATTCTATCAGATATTCATGTGAGGATATCATTATGGCATCTTACTCTTACACTTATGACTCCTAATCAATTGCCCCTTATGACTCACAATTAGTATAATTCTTGTACTCCCCTTAAACTATATGAATCAGTCTCCTCGACTACTTATAGCTCCCAATCAATCTTAAGGATATCACATGAGGTTACCATATCATATATATGATATTAATCAATACATCACATCCATATATCATATCAAATTTAGACTAGTAACAAATATATTTTGCATAACATAATCATATCAATCATTTCAGTATATATTACCTTGTAGTCTTATCATGTCAAATCATAATATAACACTTTTCAGCCCATTTTCAATCTATCTTATTCCCTACTCATTTTACTCAGAAATTCTTATAGATATATTTAATCGGTAAACATGCAATAAAATTATATTATATTATTTAGAATGATAAAATCTATAATATATCAAAATTTATAAGATGAAAGCGTATAAAATCATGATATATTGTATATTTGGCAGACTTAGGACAGATAAATCCATAGAAATAAAAATAATTAAAATTAGAAGTAAGAAGATAGTTACATATAATGAATTGAATAGAATTCATAACAGGAATGGTGGGAAAATATGATCTAAAGACTTTTTTTTTCTCCTTTCTCTTATTCTCCTAATTCAATTTCTTCCTGGCCAGGTAACAAAGTAAGGAAGGTAGTGGGGTGATATATATATGGACTTTAATGACTCTCATTATAAACTATTCTAGATATGTGTCACCTTATAATTGGCTGGAGGGGGCAACACTGATTGACCTTTAATGATTTACTTTTGGGGTGAGTTCAATAGTGTCAAGTAGGTTCAAGTGAGTATGCTCGAGCGACTCCATTATAGAGTGCTGAGATGAGCAAGCCTGTGAATGGAAACCTTGAAGGGGTTACCAACAACCTCTGTTGAGGGCCTCATATTGCTTTAAAATAAAGAGGCATGTGAGTTGTTGTTTTAGGAATGGAGAGATCTAAGTTGGATAATAATGACAAGATGAGATGAAATCTCCATGAGTAGGCATTATCTTATATTCAAGCTTGGTGTGTATGTCTAATAACCTAAAACTGTGAAAATAATTTTAAAAAATCTGGGCTAGACCGCTATGGCATTGTCCATGTGAGCTAACGACTTTATGAATCATCAAAAAAGCGCCATTGTCGTGCTGAGTTGTGTATTCTATAATAACTCTTGGAGAGGCATGCAGTGTTGCAGCACCAGATTTTGAATGTTGTGGTATTGGTCACTAAATAATAATTTTTAAAATAAATTTCTCCACTCATCCATTCCTCCCCCTTCTTATTGCTTGGCTTGTTGGGTAAGGAAAGGAAGAGAGGATGAGGGGAAGAGGGGAGGAGGAGAGAGAAGAGAGAGAAAGACATTCGAGTCATTTTTTTTCTTCTAGTTATATTCTAAGATTTCTTCCAGTCGTGGCCAGTAACCCGAATCCTACCTTTATTTTTAATGATTTTAGGTTTGGCAAATTAAATCTCCCCAAAATTATTAAAACTATTTTTTTTTCAATTTATTAAATTTCATCATGTAACTTCTTATATATGATAGATATGATTATATTGAGCATTTTGACAGTGATATTATTGATTTTCACCAGATAAATTGATATTTATGATTTTTTGAAATAAATGAATAGTGTATAAATTTTTCTATATTTCATTAGCTAATTACATTTCATACATCATATTGAATTTATATTGAAAATGATATGACTAATATAAGATAAATGTGGCATTGTCTTGAAATTAAGAAAGGTTGGATAGTTATAAATAATTAAAGATGATTAGAGGTAGATATCTTATACATTACGGTAGATCGATAGGCTTTCCTTTAAATTATGGTTTATAGGATAATACATATATAAGATATGTAGTGATAAGGGGACAAGATATGTCGGTGGGTAGGAGTAATGACTCTTACAAGATAATCACATAATACCAGACACTTGATACTTATACAATACAAAGAAAAACACCATGTAAATAACTTGATGTCTTATCTTACTATTCATAATTATATTCATATTTTCATGCATTTACTTAGGATTATATGATTTAATTGATTTATAGAATTGATATGAAACTGATAGAACCACTATTATCACTGATATAACATATTGATACAACATACTGATATGACATACTAATATGACACACTTATATAATACATAATGATTTATTAAATAAGATAATAAAATCATTGGCATGAATATAACTAATAGATAATCTTATTATATTGATTCTTATAATGATTTTATATAGTATTTACTATATATACTGATGATTACTAGTTTAATAAAGATAAAGATGAGCACGCATATTAATTCCAGAGACCTTGCATTAAAAGAATTGGTAATTTTGGTTGCATGCAGGGCTTTATAAACTTATTATATGGTTTTGATTTCAGGTCTTGGAAAGGGTCAGTATCCTACAAAGTGAGCTTGATTAGTGTTTTCAGGTTTTATTTTATTTTGTATTTTTTATTCTTCCTTAATAAGGAGATAAAAGATAGATTAATGTATTAAATGATATCTTGGCTATTATAAATCACATTTTGATGCATGTAATTTTATTGAATTTTCACTTAAATTATTAAATTAATGAATAATTAATAGCTATCGTCATAATTAAGAAAATAAAAAAGATACAATTCTTCCAATTAAATTTTTTTGGGTGTCATAAATTTGGTATCAGAGCAATGGTTATTAGAAGAATTGAATTATAAGCTAGAGCTATATGATTGATTATGAGTGGGAGGTAGAAGCTGGTACTATAGAGTTTATTCTTCAAATTTGATTGATACATTACATATGTGTGTGTATTAAGTTTATATATTTGATTGAGTAGGGAAGAGAATCATATTAATGGACGAATGGACCCTACTGATCAGAATGTGTAGAATGAACAAAGTATAACAATAGCTTTACTACCTTTTGATAGCATGTTACCTACCACTTACTAGTATGGTTCCTTAAATAGTGAGTGCTACTCAAAGTAAGCAATCAAGAATCAGGTACAATGATGAAGATTGGCACCTTTAAATGTTTTTAAATTGAAGCTGCCATTATTTAAGGGAGTTCTAGAACCCCATATAACAGAAGATTGCTAGCTAAGAATCAAAAAAATATTGGATAGCATGTAGTGCCGAAAGGACAAAAGATTACCAATGACAGTATTTTTTTGTTTGAAGATGAAACTTAAAGATGGTGGGTTGAACAACAAAGAGAGAAACTCTAAGGCAAGTTGCCCCTGATGAAGTGGGAAGAGTTCATTAGTACATTCATAGATTAATTTGTGTCCCCATTAGCAAAACATCAAATATTGGAAATTTTTATAAGATTGAAGCAAGGGGATACAATAGTTATGTAATATGAAGTTGAGTTTATAGCATTGACCAGGTATGCCTCTCAATTAAATAGTTTTGCTAAAAAAAATATTATTAATTTCTATGCAAACTTTGAGATGAGTTAAGATATCCATTATCGCCTTTCAAGATTAAAGAGTTTTTGGAGCTTGTGGAGAAAGCAAGGGTGGTAGAGAACAATCTTGCGATTCTTCAGTTTAAGTAAGATATGGTTAGCAAGAGAGCAGGTGAAGAAATGAGTTGGGAGAGTGTTAGTGAAAAGAAGAGTTTTAGAATTAGTGATTATCAAACATGATACATAATATCTATTGTTAGTAATCTAGAGTGTTTTTATTGAAGAATATATCCAGTCAATGTTTTTTATTGATAAGATAGTGTTTCAGGTGTGGACAATATGGTCCTAGAATTGTACATTTCCTGAAAAGATTTGAAGAATGAAGACTAGTGTATAGAGCGAAGCAATCTAGGCAGGGCTATAGATAAAGGACCGTTGGGCCTAGAGGATACAATGAAGGATCTGTGAACATGACAAATGAAAGAAGAGCTAGGGAAAGTTAGAGAGAACCTACACATTCTGTTATGTTAGTACTAACACCACTATGACCTAGAGTTTATAATCTAATTCAATAGGAAGATAAGAATACACCTAGATGATCCGCTAGTAAAATTCTCAATCCTATGCATTTAATTTTGAGTGATTAGTATTGCATAATATGTTGAATTATATATAATTGAATGACATACATTAGTGTGTCATTGATTGATTTAACTAATGATTATTTGAATGATTTTTTTTAAATAACGATTACTAGTTATTTGAATTTTATTGATTATAGAATTAATATCTTACCAATTTGTTTTGAAATCATATTAATTTATTTAATGAATTGATTGTTTAAAATTGCTTTGGTTTTATTTTATATTAATTATACTTTAGTATTTATTGCATTTATACCGACTATAAAAATATCGAGGGTGATAATTTTTATGGTGGGCAGATTGTAATAACTTAAAATTATGAAAATAATTTTAAAATAAAAATTTCAAAATCTATGGTGGAGCACCATGGTGTTGTTCTTACGGGCGCAACAATGCTAGAAAACATTGGGAAAGCATTTTTATGGTGTTGAGCTCTCTATTCTATAATAACTTTGAGAGTAGCATGCATCTTTGCGGCACTAGATTTAGACTGTTGCAGTGCAGGGAAATGAATAATATTTTTTAATATAATTTCTCCACTTGGCCATTCCTCCCCCTCCCTATTTCTTGGCTTGTCTGGTAAGGAAGAAAGATAAGATGAGAGCAAGAGGAGAGGAAGAGAGAGAGACGGATGAGAGAAAGTAATTTGGTCATTTTTATTTGTTGGTTATATTATGAGATCTCTTTTAATCATGGTCGGTAACATTAAGCCTTCATTTATTTTTAGTGATTTTGGAGTTGACAAATTTAATATCCTCCAAATTGATAAAAATATATTTTCTCCTGATTTATTGAAATTGAGTAAATTTCTATATGTGGTAGACATATTTCTTATGAGTATTTTGACTGTAATATTATTGAATTTCACAAGGTAAATTTATAGTTATGATTTTCTAAAGTAGATGAATAGTGTATAGTATTTCCTACATTTCACTTATTAATTACATTTAATATATGATATTAAATTTACATTAAAAATGATATGATTGATTTAAGATGAATGTGTCATTTTCTTGAAAGTAAGAGAAGATGGCTAGTTGTAAAATAATTTAGGATGGCTGTAGCAAGATGTTATATACAGAAGGGTGGACTAACAAGCTTTTCTTTAAACTATGTGTTTTGGTGTAATTATGATACATGTTAGGGAATCAAAAGGGATAATATACCCCGATAAGTTGGAGTGATGACTCTTACAAGATTGCCACCTAACACCTGACACTTGATACTAATACAAGTTACAAGAAAATAACATGTAATTAGTTGGATGTCTTGCCTTGCTATCAATAATTATATTCATGTTTACATGCATTTACTTAATAGCATATGAATTTATTAATAAAAAAGATTTGATATAGAACTGATAGAATAAATATTAAGACTGATATAATATATTGATACACTTTACTAATATAACACATTGATATGTGGTATAATAATTGATATAAATAGAAAACCAATTCATTGGCATAAATATAATTGATAAATAATCAATGTAAGCTTTATTGTATGACACCTGACATTATTTCATAGATTGTTTTTTCTTATATGTTGACATATTCCTATACTTAATGAGATGCTATCGATCTACTGATCATGTTAGGTCTTATAGTGATTTCATAGATTGTTTATTGTATATACCGATGATTACTGATTTTTTAAAGATTGAGATGAGCATGCATATTAATTTTAGAGATCTTACATTAAAAGAATTGGTAGTTTTGGTAGCCTGCTTGGCTTTGTAAGCCCATCGTGTGGTTTTAATTTCAACCAAGAAAGGGTTAAGATCCTGTAGAGTGAGGTTGATCAGTATTTTTAAGTTTTATTTTATTCTAAATTTTTTTTTATTCTTTTATAGTAAGGAGCTGAAAGATAGATCAACATATTGAATGTTTTCAAATTATTTTTAAATGTACATATCTTCTTTTTTTATTTCAAATTGGCTATTGGGTAGATGATCTTGCTTTAAACCTTACTTAGGAGTTTTCCTAATGTTCTTCAATTTTTCATAAAGTAACTTCTTTACCCACTATAATGTTGCATCTATTGAAGTACCTGTTGACCTCATTTTTGTATGAGGTCACTTTTAATTCCTCCCTGAGTTCTAGATCCTAGGATATTCCTAGTTCCTAGCCCTTAGGCTCAACCCAAATCTTAATCCAATCCAAACCTAGAACCCTTAGGCTAAAGACTTAGGTCCTAAAGCCTTTTCTAGGTGATTCTTCCATCACCTTAAAACCCAGTCAATTGACATCCGATTCAAGGTCTATCAATTTCATATTGACGTGGCATGTCTCTAGTGTCAACCCTCCAAATTTGAACCCATTTGGATGACTCTAACCTCAGAAACTTGATTAAAATCCAAAGGCTGTAAAACCTTCAAATATTTACAATCAATGCCACTGGACCTTTCACCTAGTGGAACTTGACCCGTTGAGCCCTCTCCAGACCCTTTGATCACCTCTAATGCCTTGATATTGATTTGTTGAACAACACTCTGCATCTTTTCTGACTCAATTTAACCCAGAATTGACTTAAGGCCAAAATGACCAAAATGTCCTTTAAGGGGATTTTTGGACTTTTGGCCTAAACTTGATTTGGTATGACCACCAACCTTTGAGATCTCTCTTTAATGCTTCCAAATGACTCTTGAAATACTTTTGACCCAATTCCAACCTTGGGTCAACCAAGTTTGACTAAATGACCCATACACCCTTTTCATTCAAACTCTTGGACCAAGATCATTTCAAATCCTGTTGAATCCAATGGATGATTCCTTGGGCACCCAAGAGACCCCTCTTGGAGATCCAAGTCTTGGGCTCACTTGGGTTAGCCTTTTGGCTTGACCCAAGTGACCAAAGAAATGTCTTCTTTGAACCATCTCTCAACCTTAATCAAATTGAATCCAAATAAAGGTGTCATTGGGTCCCCCTTGACCCAATGCACCTCGCTTGACCAGCCCAGCCCTTGGGCTCACTTGGGTCAAGAGTTAGGCTAACCCAAAGTGTCCAAAACCACTTGGGATTGAGCCAATTCTTGTCCTAAGTCAAATTGAACTTGACCAACACTTCCATTGGGTCTCCCATGATCCAATACATATCCCTTAACCAGCTCAGCCTCTGGATCCACTTGGGTCAAGAGTTAGGCTAACCCAAAGTGTCCAAAACCACTTGGGATTGAGCCAATTCTTGCCCTAAGCCAAATTGAACTTGATCAACACCTCTAATAGGTGGCCCTAGGTCCAACACGCCTCCTCTAGCCAGCCCATGCCTTGGACTGACTTGGGTCAGGTTTTAGGCTAGCTAAAAGTAGCCAAAACCACATGGACCCGAGCCATCTTTGAATCCATATCAAATTAAACCCAATTGCCACTTACATTGGGTGCACCAGACCCATACTCACTTCCCACATAAAGCTCAGGGTTTGGCCTAACCTGGGTTGAGCCCAAATCGACCTGAACCGAGCAGATTTTGGTCAACCCGAGCCATCTTTGAATCGAGATCAAATTAAACCCAATTGCCACTTGCATTGGGTGCACCAGACCCAGACCCACCTCCCACATCATGCCCAGGGTCTGGCTTGACCTGGGTTATGCCCAAATCAATCCAAACCGAGCAGGTTTGGGTCCAGCCAAGCCACCAGACCAAACCAAGACTCCCCAGGCTCAATTGAGCTCACCCTCGACTCCAGCACGTCTCCATCGACCTTCCCAGGTCAACCCAACCCAAACCCTTGCCGGCGGCGGTCAGAACCAATGGAAAACAAGCTTCGATGGTCCCCCCAGCCAATCCTGATCCAAAGCCTTCCAAAGAATGTGGCCTGCTGGCTTGACCCTTACGAGCCCCTGGGGACAATGTCCCCTTCCACCTGGCACAAATCCGCACCCCCTCCAGCTCAATCCTAGCCGTTCAAGCTCGCGGGAGGTGGCTGTATAGGCTCGAGCTCTCCAGACTTCGCCATTCGATCCCAGGCTTTCAAAATCACTCCCCAGAGCTCCTTTGACCTCCTAGCATCTTCCCTCAGCTTCACAGATGGTTCCTTCGATCCATTCGAGCAAACTCTGGCGAAAGCTCTTGGCGTCCCGCTCGAAGTCGTACCTCCGGCCATCCTCCAGTCCTGACGTCTGAAGTAAATTTGCTCGCCATCGCACCCTAAAGCTTCCTGATAGAGAAGCACATCCGTTGAGACCTTCTCTGTGGTAATCTTTCGATTCCGAGCTCCCTAGTTAGGCAGTTTGGTCAAGTGTGAAGGAAACCTTCACCCCAGCGGATCTCCACCATTGGATTGAAGGTTTCATCTACCCTGATCCTCCTTGTGAAGTTTCATCAAAGTTCACCGACGGGATCGTCCGGATCACGCCAAAGAAGGTTCACGGTCTCGGGTTCGCGCGGGAGGTTCAAGACGAAATCCTGGCCGTTGATTCCAATCAACGGCACGGATTAGATCCCGCGGTCTCGGAGCACTTTTAATCGTAGCCATCCGATTCTCCATCTGACGGCTACGATTAATCTGACCGTTAACAGTCAACGCCAATGATTGCCCAGCCAATCACGGCGCGCCGCGTGTAAAGCGCCGGCTGACTGTGTAATGGCTGGATTAAATTTTACAGAAAATTAGGTAAACATAAAAAATTCATATCTCCCCGTACACTTGACCAATTTAGGTGTTCTTAGGATCATTGGAAAGGTCTTAGGGAGACCTACAAAAGCCCTATGGTCTCAGGTCCTGATTGCATCTGTGTTGAGTTTAATTTCAGTATCATTGTTTTCTTAATTATTGTAATCATTGCTTTATTTTAATTCCCCAGGGCCTGGAATTTTGGGAGAATGAATTTGGGCATGTCCCTGACATGTCCAAATTTTCCCCCCTCTGTTTGAAATGTTTAAGGCCATTAATGTTCAATTTTGGATTCAAGGGTCATGGTTTGACCCTTAAATCCAAATTAAAACCATGACCTATCCAATAAGACTTAGGTTGTAATTTTTTATGTGCTGATGATGTGTAGTATAGGGAGTGTAGAGCCAGTAATTTTGCCCCAATCAAAGCTTAGGATAGCTCCCTAGGATTTTTTGAAGGTGACTTAGAGTTCACCTAAGGTGGTTTGATTAGCCACCTTAGAGTATTCCAATTGAGCCCAAATTTGGTGGGTTTAGGCCTTGGGACCAGGTGATTCCATGGTCCAAATTTCATTAGGTTTGGAGCTCATTTGGTTCACCAAATAGGATCCATAGTATTCCTCTTTAGAAATGGCCCTTAACATTAATGAAATTCTAATAAATCACCATTAATTCATCAAATTCTTTAAAATACTCCTAATTGACCCTAATTGATCCCTTAATCATTAAAAATTCAAATTCCATCAATTTAGCTTTACAATCCACCTTAACTTAATTTTAATCAAAATCAATGCTTAATCAATATTAATTATTTAAAAATCATTAAAAATCCCAAAAAATATTTAAACACTTGATAATCTCTCCTTAGATCTTCTGTGATCTTTGAGATTGATTTCAAGAAGTTTAGAACTCATTTGGGTTCAAACCATTAAAAAGGACCCTTTAATTAAGCTAATTAAAAATTCTAGTAAATACCTTAACTTGTAAAATTCGTTAGAAATCATAGAAAATTTCAAATAAATCAAACTCAGTGGCTAATGACTCTAATTAAAATCTAGTATTTTCTAAAAATACCAAACCTCAAATTCTGGTCAAATTCAAAAAGTCAACTTTTTGGTCAACCCTCGGTCAAAATCGGGTTAAAGTTTCTAAAAATCATAACTTTTGAAAGAAAACTCCAAATTGAGTGTGCCACATGTCTAACAACTCATAGTTAAGTCTAGTATTTATGAAAAATCTAAAACTTTCAAATTTCTCTCTAATTCTAAAAATCAATTTTTGACCCCTTAGTTAACATATCCAGATAACCTTCTAAATCTATTGACTCCCCTAAACCCCAAAATTCTTTAAGTAGGTTAATAAAATTCTCAACCAATTTTTTAAAATTAGTAACCAACTTTTTTTTATATCAATCCACTCCTCTTAATCTCAACCAATTTAAATTAATTTAATCAACCCCGATTACTACTTGGTAACACAGGCCTACGAGGCTATTAGCTTAGCCTCAAGGAAGGCGAATTAAACTTCACGGCCTCGGTGTGAAACAAAGGTAGTAATTAATTAACCCTTAAAATATATTTAAATAAAATTCTTAATATATTAATATTTAAATTCTAACATAAATTCCCCTTAAGTCTTAACAAATTAAGAATTTTAGACAACTTTAACTAATCACCCATCTTAGGATCCACTCCTGCCACACGACCTTTTACACACACCTTAGATGATTTGCTAGGACAATCGACTCTAGATTTAGGTTAGGCCGGTGTTTATTTTACTGTTGTGTGCCGAGTTTTTTGTAATTTTCACTGCATGTTGTGAATGAAATTGCTTTGTTGTGTCTGCTTACTTTTTACTGCATTCTGTGGATGGTTGATGTGTTTGGCGATTAGATTACCCTTAGGATAGGTACGATCTAGATGTTCACACAATTTTCTGCAGGTGGCCACGCTCATGCAGGGTAATAAAAAGGGGGCTAAATCAATAAAAATATATCAATTGTTATAAATGCTTGCACAGGTGCTTCAGCTGCTAAAGCCCTCAAATAAAACGAGCGTGCCCAGCGTGTTTACTTTCTTTTCTGTACATATATAACTGCTTGGGAATAAATATATTTTGATTTATTAACTGCTTAGGATAACCCTGCAGGTGAGTCTAGATTTTTATTTTCATATAAATGTAATTTGAATAATTATTAAGTGTTGTGAAAGTTTGTTTTGAGTTGGGATATATAGGTCCAAAGCTTGGACTCCGAAGAGAAAAGGATGCCCCTCAGGGGGTACTCCTTTTCTATTTGGAGATCCAAATTTAGATCACACTTCTTCCCTACCCAAAGAGGAAAGAGTGGCCTTCCCCTTAAAGGAAGTGCCCTCTTATCCATTTGGGTAGTCTACTACGAAGAATCCAAAGAGCTTGAAGAAAAGGAGCTCAAAGGAGAACAAGACAGAAGACTTGAAGATTGAGAGTATCCCACTCAAAATTATTTGCGTCATCACTAGGTTTAGAATCCGGGTTGTTGTCAGTGGTGCCCGGACGACTGTGGTCCAGTGTCCAAATTAGATTTAGGATCCGGGGCATATTTTTGATTATAAGACCCCAAATTTCGGGAATATAATCCTAAATTTTTAATAAAATGCTCAACTCTAAATAAAGCTTCATTTCAATTCTAAAACATAAAGCTTCATTTCAATTTTTAATAAAGGCATATGTTAATAACTGCTCAATCTTGATCCATTCCCTTTTGATCTTCTAAAATTCATTCATTTTTGGTATCACTCCTAGAAGATCTAACAAAATTCTGTCACTATTTTAATAGAGAGTTTTCGTAGGGGACTTTGTCTCCCTACGATATAATTAACTAGAAGGGCTTACGCTCGTAGGAGATTTGGAACTACACACGCACCTAATTTTAAAATTAATTTTTCCAAATTCTTATTAGATTTCTTTGGGAAAAAGTCAAAAATGATCATCGTTATTACATTAGAAGGATTATCATTGAATGATGATTATCTCCCTTCGGGGAGATACACCCTTCTTTGATAAGACTTTGGATGTGAATTTGACGATCGTACTTCTTGAATATTAGAATTGGATATTTAGTTGAATTTCACATTGTTCCCTTGGGACCATACGAAGTTTTCTTTAGAATTCGGTCATAATATTCATGATGAGTTCCATAATTCTAAGCCTGAACACCGTTATAAAATTTTATTTTCATCCTTCGGGGTGATATACTTTTTCTAACAGGTCGATTCGACTTTAGAATTATAATTAAATATTAATTTCAAAATTTCCAAAGAAAATTAATATTTTTCAAATCCTATTTTCAAAAATTCCACCAACAAAAAAATGGCATGCCCGATGAGACCAAATCTCTCTCTCTCTCTCTATCTTTAATAGTGACGAAATTTTGTTCCATGGGTAGTTTTAACTATCATTTCTTCTGTTGATCTCTCTACCCATTTCTTTCTTGGGTGAGTGTGGCCAACATCTAAAATAAAATAAACATTGAAAAGAGATGTCCTACCTCCAAAAATTTTTTTATATACATATTAAGTTTTTGTTCTGATTTTGACCTTCTGCCCTCGGGCTAACCGGTGAGGCGATAGTGTCAAATCAGATCTTTGGGATATCTTTCTCAATCCTATGAATTTATAGTTAAGAAACTTCTCATTCAACATATAAATTCTTAAGGTTGAAAGGAATTTGAAGGCCCTTATCTTGGGTGCTTCAAAGTACTTCAGTCTTAACCCCCTCACTTCTTTTTTGACCTTTAGAAGTGGGGAGGGTTAGACTACTCACTTTACTTTAATTTTCTCACAAGTTCCATAAGCCTTCGGGTGAGGGGAAACTCTGTCCGTTGTGTTTTGGAGTTTGTAAGAAAATCCACCTTAAAGTTCTCAAAATTCAAGATTCCTTCTGAAACTTTCTTCAAATTCCAAGTTGTCATATGTTACCCCATACGATCTCCTTGTGGGCTAATATATGTCAAATCTTTTTTTAGAAAATCTCTCTTTTGGCATGTACTTAGTCTCTTCATCCCATTAATGTGTGTTGGGTGATATTTTCTACCACTCAACATATGTTGGAGGGTTGAGATTATCTTACAAGCCTTAATTTTAAAAAAAAAAAAAAAACTCTCTTTTGTCTTCTTCTTAAAAGAAATCTAATTCCAATCGTCTCTTTAACTTTCAGAAAATTTCAAATGGCTGGCCAATTGATTTTCTCTTTCGACCGAGAGCTGTTCTCAGCTGTTAATGACCAAGGAAGCACTATCATCTTCGGGATGGGATTCAATACCCTTGAGCTCTCCATGGACGGACACCAGATAGTTAGTTTGGATGCTAGTAAGCAAGTTCCCCAAGTGGTTGAATTGATTGTGGGATCTGCACCTACCTTGCCAGTAGTCAGTGATGAGCAAAAACAGTCTGAGCCAATTGTTGAGCCCCCCACTGAAGTTAAATCTGTTTTTGAGGAAGGGACTAGTTCTGGACTTAGCTTTGCCACTAAGAATCAAAAGAAGAACTATTTGAGGAGACTTAGGAAGATCTCTAAGGCTAAGAGAGTCGTACCTTTTAAGACTTTAGCTCAAGTAGATCCTGACGCTGCTGAGGAGCTACCTATTCCTGCTTCCTCTCCCCTCCTAAAGGGGAGTCGCTTCTACCCTCTTGCTTCTGCTTAAGGGGAGGAGAGGGCAGCTAGGATAGCCCATTCCCCACCATGCCCAGTCCACTACTCGACTAAGAAGACTCCGAAAGAAAAACACCTCTAGAGGATAAGGACATTAAGGAACATAATTCACACATGCGTTGCACAGTCTGGGCAGACTAAGGAAGAGTTTGTAAAATAATTAAAGGGAGTGATCTCACATCACTTCTATAAAGAAGTGTTGAAAGAGGAAGTGTCTGAGGCAAAGAATTTGACCCCACAACTTGTTAGGAAAAATAAGAAGTAGACAACCTGCTACTTCGGTGCTAGTTGATGGATACCATTGGGTGCCACGCCCTCCGTCCTCTAAAACGGAAGGTATTGTGTTGACTAGGTCCGAGAGAGGCCACCATTCTACTAGTAGACCCCTGGTACCCCCTCCTAAACCTGTAAAGTTGGCCTCAGTGCTTGTTAAGCCAAAAGGGGTTGAAACTCAAAAATTTGTAGATGTTAAGGGCAAGAGACCCAAGTCTCCTGAGAAGAAATTTGTGCTAAAAAGAACTAAGTTGGAGAATCTGCCACCACCTCTTAGAACTTCTAAGTTCATTCTGCAGCTCCAACGAGTTCCAGTCAACCCTGCTCCAGTTTTAGTTGACTTGATGGATGTTCAGGCTAGCACCCCAGTGGTTATAGTTAGCAGTCCTCCCACAACCAGTTTAGTTCAAGATCCAGTAACCACCGCCACTACTGTCCCAGTTAATAACCTCCAAGATCTGAGTGTCATTCCTAGGCTCCCTAGTCAGGTGTTTGAGGACCTTACCTTGCAAGATGTAGAAGCCATAACTTTACAAACTCATGCTTCGCCCCTCGAGGTATATGTCCCTCACCTTATAGAGGATGCCACTCTTCTGACTGCTAGTTCTGGGATAGTCGAAGAGGATAGAACAGACCAGGATCTAGAAATGAAAGATGAACCAATTCCGGAGTCTCAGTCGGATCTTAATCCAAAGCTTACAGAAATCATTGCCAGATTGGATTCTGAAGAACTGTTTGACATGGCTGAGTATAAAGGATACTTGCCCCTCGATCCCAAGTCAATTGGGAATAGACTGGTCGAGGAGGTAGTACAAGAGATAAGGAACATTTTGTTGAATAGAGAAGGAATGGTCTCTTTTGACCTAGATCTGGATGATCTCCTCGGAGATGAAGGTGATTATGTTGGTAGCATTTAAATGGTTGAGACTAGGGGGTCTAATAAAGAAGCTGAACCTAGCAAGCGTCGACCCATTAGAGATGAGGATTCACCTACTGTCTAGTCAGATTCAGATGAGTCAATAAAAGCTAGAGATGAGGAGCACATAAGAAACTTGGAGACTCAGCTTGCTAGCATGATGTCACAAGTAAGGGAAATGTAAGAAAGGTTGGATAAATCACAGCAAGAGTCCCTTAAAATCTAGCAATCAGCTCTAGAGATTACAGAAAAGGCTAAACGGGAGAGTCTAGTTCCAAACCCCTCGAGTCAGCACCTGTGATTCTTCCTTGCCCATCAGAAGCACCTCCAGTTCAGCCCACAGTTTCCACCACTCCTCCAGATCCGCCCCAGAAAGATATTAAACAATTGATTGAGGACCAGGTAAGGGAGGCCTTGGCCCTTTCATAAGGGACCGCGTCTATTCCAAAGGGTAGACCCTACCCTGAGGAATATGACTCAGTTACTTATCCAAACAGTTTTGTGCCACCATCCTTTAAAATTTTCACTGGAGTTGAAAACCCGATACAGCACCTGGCCCACTTCCGAGCAAGTTGTTGCAACGCAGGAGGGTCAGATGCTCTACTATTTCGCCAATTTGTAAGTAGTCTGTCCGGCATTGCTTTTGAGTGGTACGCCGATTTGCCCAATTATTCAGTAAGAACCTTTTGCGATCTAGAAAATCTTTTTCTAAAGAAATTTTTTGGAGCACAACAATGCACCACTGTGGGCGATCTTGTTGTTGAAAAGTAAAAGCCGGGAGAGTCTCTGGTCGAATACATCTTGAGGTGGCGAAACCTCTCGATGAAGTGTGAACCCTAGTTGCAAGAGAAACATGCCGTGGAAATTCTTCTTAAGAACATTCATGGCCCGATTGCTTTTCTCCTGAAGGGTTTCACTATTAAAACTTTTGAGAAACTTCTCAACAAGGCTAGCAATTTACAGGAAGAGGCTCCTAAGATGCCATTCTTACGAGAGCAGTCTGAAGATAAGAAGGGTCCCAAGTTGGTGAAAACTTTTGAAAAGAAAGCTGTGGTCTCAGCAGTTGATAAGGGGAAGAGGCCAGTGGTTAGTCAGCCTAGCACCCCACCTCCACCACAGCCACCTCAGAAGCAGCCCTTTCAGATAGTTCCTCAGCATACCAGAGATCCTGCCTTCATCCCTTTTAGAGAGCGATTGGCAAAGCCTTATCCATTTAAAAGGCAGTCAGTTAAAAAGATCTTTAAGAGTTTGTTAAAGAAGCCTGATTTCCAGTTTCCAGAGGCTAGGAGACCCGAGGATGAGAGTAAGAAAGAAGATCCCAAGTATTGCCCACACCATCGGATGCTTAGTCACCCACTTGAGGACTGTGTTGTGTTCAAAGATTGGTTTGAGAGGAACTACATCTAAGGTAACATTATAATTCCTAAAGAATACTTGGTCGATCCAGAAAAGGCCTCAGTCAAAACTATCTCAGGTAATCTTCTTAACTCTTCTCTTTCTATTAAAGATGGTTGGGACATTGCTTTGTCCCGGGCATTTAAAAAGCTCATTAACAAATCTTTTTGTCTTTCTCAATAGCTGACTATGATAGCCCAGGGCCCGGTGTGGGAAGTTGACCTGGATGCTTCGCAGAAGGATGTTGAGCCACCTCCCTCTCCAGTAGTCGTAGGACTACTGAGAAATATATAAAAGAAAAGAAAGATGATTTTGTAGAGAGGAAGTGTGTTGATGAGAGATGTATTAAAATGACGGATGGTGATGTTAAAACCGTTTCCCCTTTTTTGTTATCTGACTTTTACTTTACCCCATCAAAGACGAATAGTCAAAAGATGAATAAAAAATATCTTTCTACTTCTGTCTTGATGATTGGCCATGAATCTCAAATGCAAATTGATGACTCTCTTATTTTAAATCAAAATTCTAGTGAAGAAAATCTCAACGTCAAACAAATTGACCTTCCCGAGTCGACTACTCAAGAAGATGTCGAATGTAAAGCCTTATCAGAAAGTGATTTCCCCCAATTTAATTTTTAGGGAAATCCTATCGAGATAGAGTTTTCAGATTCTGACTCTCTTTCAGGAAAGGATGATCCAAAGCCAACAGTAAGTGTAGACACTGCTCTAGTTTGCCCGCCTGAGGATATCGAGCAGGTGCAACTCCGTGGCGGTAAAGTCTTACCTCCTAGGCTTCCCCCTCAGGACAAAGGCAAGCAATCCCCCTTCAAAGATCTAAATCCAAATTCCCCTCAACAATCTGAATTCCCTTTAATTCCTCCGGGTTTTGAGTCCGTCGTTTCTAAGGTTCAATATAATGTTTTGGCTCATCTTAGGAAGTTGCCAACTAAGTTAAGTATTTATGACGCCCTCCTTCTTTTTAAAGAAATGAGGAAGTCTTTGGTCAAAGCACTTCTCAACCCCGAGATTTATTTAGCCCAGTTGGCTTCAACTTCACAAGATGAGGCCCTCTACTTCAAAGAGGTCCCTGGAGTTACCTTTTCAGACGAAGATTTGCTCTTGGGAACTGTCGACCACAACCGTCCTCTTTACATTACTGTAGATGTGGGAAACTTCAAGTTATCAAGAGTCCTTGTTGATCCGGGTGCATCGGTCAACGTGATGAACGTAAAGACCCTCGCTTATCTCAGAGTTGATACTAGCAAACTTTCGACCGATAGGTTGGTGCTTCGTGGGTTCAATGAGAAGGGAGAGAGAGCTTTAGGTTCAATCACTTTACTCCTAGAGATATGAGGGTTGAAAACTGAAGCTAAGTTCCATATAATTGATTTGGCAACGTCCTTTAATGCTCTTCTAGGTAGACCTTGGATTCACGAATATAGAATGATTCCATTTAAGCTGCACCAATGCGTTAAGTACCAGCGAGACGGCATTGAACATGTGATTAAGGGTGATCTACAACCATTCTCAATTCAAGAAGTTGGGATCTACAAAGATGCTGCATATTTCATACCAAAAGGGTCCTCGTCCCGTTCTAAGTTTGAGATCAAAATTAAGGAGAAAGTGGTTGGACAAAAATCCAATCAAGAGAAAGAGAAAGATAAAAATATCCATGAAGAAATGATACAATCGAGCAGTGAAGACGACCCTGATATCATTGTCCTTAGGCCTCCGAACACATTACCTCAAAGGGGTGGGAGGATGGCTTTAAGGGTACGAGGTCGAGGTCGTGCTTCATTAGATAAGAGAGCAACACCTGTATATATTGACTTGGAATCAGATTTTGATGGTGAACTAGAAAATCAAGGTGTTTCCCTCTCTCTCGATTATAAGAATCCAAATGCTCCTTCAAAATTTGATCTCACCTTAGACCTGGACAGTGACCCTGAGGAAGATATCTCAAAAGTTAAAAGTGACGAGCCTGAATTAACAATGTACGAAAAGCTCAATAGGAGGATTGATGCCCTTTCTCTGACCCCACTATCGGCTGGCAGGATTGTAGGGTTAGAAGTTAAAGTGGCCCCCAATCTGAACGGTGAAGTAAAGAAAGTCCAAAAATTCTTTCCTGATTCCTCCTCCGTAAGGGATAAAGGTGATATAACCCTTGAGGAGGCAGATTTTAATGAATTAATGGAACTACCTTTTGGCTACTTCCCTATTTGTGTAAAAAAATACTTTCTCTAAAGGTTCTGTACCATATCGATGGACTAAGGGTCAAGCTAGATACCACAAAAATATTTGGCAAACAAAAATAAAGAAAAAATCCAATAAGTGGTATCGGCTTTGGAACCGTTAGTTCATTTGATGATGATGAGTATTGCCTAATGATAACTTACCACCTTAAATCTCCAAACGTCCCTACGGAACCATTCTGTCCCCTGGATGGGCTCTATTTGGAGACTTTAGACGATCCCAATGACCTTCAAGTTTGGGATGCACCCCCTGAATTCGAAGAGGAAATTAAATCAACAGTCGATGAGTTAAGAGAAATTAATCTGGGAACCGATGATGACCCCCTCCCTATTTTCATAAGTACTCTGTTGAGTGAAAGTGAAACCCAAGATTTAATTCAATTGCTGTCTGAGTTCAGGGATTGCTTCGCCTGGACATACGACAAAATGTCAGGTTTGCCCGCTGAGGTAGCGGTCCACAAACTTTGAGTTCGGCATGATGCCATTCATATTAAACAAGCTCCTCGATGCATGCGCTTAGAGATCGAGCAACAAGTCGTTTCCGTAGTTACGAAATTAGCCGAAGACGGGTTCATTCGAGAGGAGCAATATCCTTCTTGGGTGGCCAGTGTCATGCCAGTTTGAAAGATAAACGGTCAGATTCGGATTTGTGTCGACTATAAAGATCTGAATAAGGCATGTCCTAAAGATGAGTTCCTCCTACCAATACCAGAACTTATGGTGGACATTGCCTCCTCATATGCTATTTTCTCATTTATGGATGGCTCATCAGGTTATAACCAAATCAAGATGGCCCTAGAAGAAGAGAGAAATACTGTATTCAGAACCCCTATAGGAATCTTCTGTTATAAGGTGATGCCATTTGGCCTAAAGAACACTGGGGCAACCTACCAGTGAGCCATGAATCACATCTTTGACACTTAATCCACAATCAAGTTGAGTGTTATATTGATGATTTAGTTGTCAAGAGTAAGGTCAAAGAGGCTCACCTATATGACTTAAGGGTTGTATTTGAACGGTTGTGCCGCTACGATTTGAAAATGAACCCCTTGAAATGTGTCTTTGGCATTACTTCAGGGAAATTCTTGGGATTCGTAGTGAGGCACCGAGGAATTGAGATCGACCCCGCTAAAATCGAAGCCATCTTAGATATGCCACCTCCTAAGAGCCTTACTCAGTTAAGGTCTCTACAAGGTAGATTGGCATATATAAGGAGGTTTATTTCCAATCTTTTTGGGAGATGTCAACCCTTTTTTGTCCTTGCAAAAAAAGACACTAAATTCGTATGGGATGAGAAGTGCCAGAATGCATTTGACGATATCAAACAATACCTTTCTAACCCGCCAGTTCTAGCAGCCCCGATTCCAGGGAAGCGGTTAATCCTCTACACTGCAACTTTAGACGAGTCTTTAGATGCCCTGTTAGCTCAAGTTAATGATGAAGGGAAAGAGAATGCTCTCTATTACCTTAGTCGAAGACTTCTCCCTGCTGAAATTTGATACCCATCAATTGAGAAGCATTGCCTTGCGTTAGTTTTTGCCGCCCAAAAGCTAAGGCATTATAAGCTTTCCCACTAAATCAGTTTGATTTCGAGAGTTAATCCTTTGCAGTATCTTATGACCCGACCTATGTTATCAGGACGTCTAGCCCACTGGTCTATGATACTACTCCAATTTGAGATTACTTTCATTCCCCTCCGTGCTGTAAAAGGGCAAGCCGTTGCTGACTTTCTGGCAGCGCACCCACTGCCGACAGATTCTCCTTTGAACGATGATTTACCTGACAAAAAAATCATGAGTTTGAGGGAATCTGGAGAGGCCATCTTGGAACTATACTTTGATGGTGCAGCATCCTCCTATCGGGATGCGACTCAACAATCTATAACCCCCAGAAAGGCCGGATTTGACTTAATTTTTATAATGTCAGAGAAGGGGATGATGCACTTTTCTACCACTTGTCGGAGCCTTGTATAAATAACGAGGCTGAATATGAAGCTTTGATAACTGGTTTGGAACTTGTAATTTTGATAGAGATTAAAGTGATTAAGATCTTTGGTGACTCTCAATTGATAATTAACCAAGTTGACGGAACCTATAAGGTCTTAAATCCTAATCTCTTGAAATATCACCAGTACACACTTCACTTGCTTGAACAAATTCCTATTGTCACTATGTACAGGGTTCCCCATGGAAACAATTCTGCGGCGGATGCCTTAGCAAAGCTTGCAAAGGAATTTGCATGCCCAGAAGAAGATTCCATCCCTATAGAGATTCAGGGTCTCAAAGCCCTCTCTCCCATAGATTTGGAATATATCAGTAAGAAACCTTTCCAAGTCCTTTCTGCCTCTTCAACAACTGAAGAAGAAGGCGATTGGAGACGACCCTTAATTGACTACCTTCAAGAATGGAAACTTCCCCAGGATAAATTTCTTTCCAACCAGATTAAGAAACGTGCCCTATCTTATGCACTAGTCAACAATTCACTATACCGCTGATCATTCGATCATATGTGGCTACATTGTTTAGACAAACGAGAAGCCCTGAAGATTGTTAATGAAGTGCATTCGGGACTATGTGGTGCACAACAATCAGGTCCAAAGATGAAGTTGAGAATTAAAAGACTTGGGTACTACTGGCCTACAATGATTGACGATTGCATGAATATTACAAAGCACTGTTATCAATGCCAGGTCCATGGTGTGGTTCTACATCAGCCGCCTAATGTGCTGCACCCTACGATAACCTCGTGGCCCTTCGAGAGTTAGGGAACGGATATCATCAGGCCGATTGACCCTCCTTCTGCGAGAGGTCACCATTTCATATTAGCTGCGACAGATTACTTTTCAAAGTGGGCGGAAGTAATTTCCCTGCGTAATGTAACATCCCACCATGTGTTAAAATTCTTTCGTGACCATATCGTATATCGATTCGGTGTGCCCCACAGAATCATATCCGATAATGGGTCCGCATTCAATTCTACAAAAATTAATAGTTTTGTAAGACGCCATAACATTGATTGGAGATACTCGACGATCTATTACCCCCGGGCAAATGGATTGGCTGAGGCCTTCAACAAAACTTTGGTGCAAATCATAAAAAATATCCTTGATGATAACAAACGACAGTAGGATGAGAGGTTGGTGGAAGCTTTGTGGGCTTATCGTACCACTTATAGAACTCCAACCCAATCCACCCCGTTTCCACTAGTGTATGGATCTGAGGCCGTTCTACCCTTAGAAATACAAATCCCTTTACTCAGAATTGCAGTTTAGAATCAAATCATGAATGAACAAAATTAAAAACTGCGGTTAGAAGAACTTGAAGGCCTTGAAGAGCGACATCTCCAAGCTCAACAAAGTCTAGAGCTGTATAAATCCCGTATGGTTCAAGCTCATGATAAGTTAGTGCGACCTAGGACCTTCCAAGTGGGAGACTTGGTACTGGTCCTTCGGAGGCCTATCTTAGCCCATCGAAAGTTCTTTGTAAATACTGTCTACGAAGGAGGCTCGTATCAGCTAGTGGATTGTAAATGAAACCACCCAATGTTACCTGTCAACGGGCGTTTCCTTAAAAAATAATATGCTTGATGTACCTCATTTTATCAATCAATAAAATTCCCTTTTTGACTTGTAACTTTACTCTGATTCTTTTACATTCACATACTTCTTAATGCATATTTATCTTCTCCTTAAGGTTGGATCCTTCTTTCCCTTAGGATTAGACCCGCTAGTGATGGAGTAGGCCCTTTGTAGCACCATCCTAGCATTTGACTTGGTGATTAGTGGTGGAGTACGCCCTTCGTGGCACCACCCTAGTTTGCCAGTTTCGGTCTGCTGTGTCAAGCAAGTTTTCTCCCCACACGACCATCCTAGTTGATCAGCCTATTAGGAGTAAGTCTTCTATCAGCATCCTATAGACCTAAGGTTGGGTGATGCCCTTCCTTAGACCCAAGATTAGGTATTCCCTACCTTGGTTTCCAAGTTGATTCTGCTTATTTGTAGTAAGTCTTCTATCAACATCCTATAGGCCTAAGGTTGGGTGATGCCCTTCCTTAGACCCAAGATTAGGTATTCCCTACTTTGGTTTCCCAGTTGATTCTGCTTATTTGTAGTAAGTCTTCTATCAGCATCTTATAGGCCTAAGGTTGGGTGATGCCCTTCTTTAGACCCAAGGTTAGGTATTCCCTACCTTAGTTTCCAAGTTAATCTGTCTATTTGGAGTAAGTCTTCTATCAGCATCCTATAGGCCTAAGATTGGGTAATGCCCTTCCTTAGACCCAAGGTTAGGTATTCCCTACCTTGGTTTCCCAGTTGATTATGCCTATTAGGAGTAAGTCTTCTATCAGCATCCTATAGGCCTAAGATTGGGTGATGCCCATCCTTAGACCCAAGGTTAGGTATTCCCTACCTTGGTTTCCTAGTTGATTCTGCCTATTAGGAGTAAGTCTTCTATCAGCATCCTATAGGCCTAAGGTTGGGTGATGCCCTTCTTTAGACCCAAGGTTATCCCTACCTTGGTTTCCCAGTTGATTCTACCTATTTGGAGTAAGTCTTCTATCAGCATTCTATAGGCCTAAGGTTGGGTGATGCCCTTCCTTAGACCCAAGGTAAGGTATTCCCTACCTTGATTTCCCAGTTGATTCTGCCTATTTGGAGTAAGTCTTCTATCAGCATCCTATAGGCCTAAGGTTGGGTGATGCCCTTTCTTAGACCCAAGGTTAGGTATTCCCTACCTTGGTTTTCCAGTTAATCTGCCTATTTGGGGTAAGTCTTCTATCAGCATCATATAGGCCTAAGGTTGGGTGATGCCCTTCCTTAGACCCAAGGTTAGGTATTCCCTACCTTGGTTTCCCAGTTGATTCTACCTATTAGGAGTAAGTCTTCTATCAGCATCCTATAGGCCTAAGGTTGGGTGATGCCCTTCCTTAGACCTAAGGTTAGGTATCCCCTACCTTGGTTTCCCAGTTGATTCTGTCTATTTGGAGTAAGTATTCTATCAGCATCCTATAGGCATAAGGTTGGGTGATGCCCTTCCTTAGACCCAAGGTTAGGTATTCCCTACCTTGGTTTCCCAATTGATTCTGTCTATTAGGAGTAAGTCTTCTATCAGCATCCTATAGGCCAAAGGTTAGGTGATGCCCTTCCTTAGACCCAAGGTTAGGTATCCCCTACCTTGGTTTCCCAGTTGATTCTACCTATTTGGAGTAAGTATTCTATCAGCATTCTATAGGCCTAAGGTTGGGTGATGCCCTTCCTTAGACCCAAGGTTAGGTAACCCCTACCTTGGTTTTCCAGTCATCTTGTCTATTAGGTGTAAGTCTTCTATCAACATCCTATAAACATAAGGTTGGGTGATGCCCTCCCTTACACTCTTAAAATTTTATTCAAAATTTCCATTCGGTCAATGCCAATGTGTGTAGTAGAAGTTCCTTCTACTACACACATTGGGGGTCCAATTGTTGACCTCATTTTTGTATGAGGTCACTTTTAATTCCTCCCTGAGTTCTAGATCCTAGGATCTTACTAGTTCCTAGCTTTTAGGCTCAACCCAAATCTTAATCCAATCATAACCCAGAACCCTTAGGCTAAAGACTTAGGTCCTAAAGCCCTTTCTAGGTGATTCTTCCATCACCTTGAAACCTAGTCAATTGACATCCGATTCAAGGTCTATCAATTTCATATTGATGTGGCATGTCTCTAGTGTCAACCCTCTAAATTTGAACCCATTTAGAGGACTCTAATCCCAGAAACTTGATTAAAATCCAAAGGCTGTAAAACCTTCAAATATTTACAATCAATGCCACTGGACCTTTCACCTAGTGGAACTTGACCTTTGAGCCCTCTCCAGACCCTTTGATCACCTCTAATGCCTTGATATTGAATTGTTGAACAATAGTCTGCATCTTTTCGGACTCAATTTGACCCAGAATTGACTTAAGGCCAAAATGACCAAAATGCCCTTTAAGGGGATTTTTGGACTTTTGGCCTAAACTTGATTTGGTATGACCACCAACCTTTGAGATCTCTCTTTAATGCTTCCAAATGACTCTTGAAATCCTTTTGACCCAATTCAAACCTTGGGTCAACTTGGTTGACCAAGTCAACCAAGTTTGTCCAAATGACCCATACACCCTTTTCATTCAAACTCTAGGACCAAGATCATTTCAAATCCTTTTGAATCCAAGGGATGATTCCTTGGGCACCCAAGAGACCCCTCTTGGAGATCCAAGTCTTGGGCTCACTTGGGTTAGCCTTTTGGCTTGACCCAAGTGATCAAAGAAAGGTATTCTTTGAACCATCTCTCAACCTTAATCAAATTGAATCCAAATCAAGGTGTTATTGGGTTCCCCTTGACCCAATGCACCTCCCTTGACCAGCCCAGCCCTTGGGCTCACTTGGGTCAAGAGTTAGGCTAACCAAAAGTGTCCAAAACCACTTGGGATTGAGCCAATTCTTATCCTAAGTCAAATTGAACTTGACCAACACTTCCATTGGGTCTCCCATGACCCAATACATCTCCCTTAACCAGCTCAGCCTCTGGATCCACTTGGGTCAAGAGTTAGGCTAACCCAAAGTGTCCAAAACCACTTGGAATTGAGTCAATTCTTGCCCTAAGCCAAATTGAACTTGATCAACACCTCTAATAGGTGGCCCTATGTCCAACACGCCTCCTCTAGCCAGCCCATGCCTTGGACTGACTTGGGTTAGGTTTTAGGCTAGCTCAAAGTAGCCAAAACCACATGGACCCGAGCCATCTTTGAATCCAGATCAAATTGAACCCAATTTCCACTTGCATTGGGTGCACCAGACCCAGACTCACTTCCCACATCAAGCTTAGAGTCTGGCCTGACCTGGGTTAAGCCCAAATTGACCCGAACCAAGCAGATTTGGGTCAACCCGAGCCATCTTTGAATCCAGATCAAATTGAACCCAATTTCCACTTGTATTGGGTACACCAGACCCAGAACCACCTCCCACATCAAGCCCAGGGTCTGGCCTGATCTGGGTTGAGCCCAAATCGACCCAAATCGAGCAGGTTTGGGTCCAGCCAAGCCACCAGACAAAACCAAGCCTCCCCAGGCTCAATTGAGCTCACCCTTGACTCCAGCACGTCTCCATCGACCTTCCCAGGTCAACCCGACCCAAACCCTTGTCGGTGGTGGTCGGAACCAATGGAAAATAAGCTCTGGTGGTCCCCCTAGCAAATCATGATCCAAAGCCTTTTAAAAATTGTGGCTCGCAGGCTTGACCCTCACGAGCACCTAGGGACGATGTCCCCTTCCACCTAGCGCCAATCCGCAGCCCCTACAGCTCAATCCTATCTTTTAAGCTCGTGGGAGGTGGCTGAATAGGCTTGAGCTCTCCAGACTTTTCCTTTCGATCCTAGGCTTTCAAAATCACTCCCCAGAGCTCCTTCGACCTCCCAGCGTCTTCCCCCAGCTTCCCATACGGTTCCTTTGATCCGTTCGAGCAAACTCCGATGAAAGCTCTCGACGTCCCACTCGAAGTCGTACCTCCAGCCGTCCTCCAGTCCTGACGTCTGAAGGAGATCTGCTCGCCATCGCACCCTGAAGCTTCCTGATAGAGAATGTAACATCAGAATCTGCTCCAGGATCGTCCGGGCCGATCTGGATCGTCCCGGGATGATTAGTGTAAATTTTGTTCCAGATTCTGTACAGAAGTTACAGGAATGATTTCCTGTAGGGATCGTCCGGGCCGATCTGGGATCGTCCTGGGATGATCAATGGATGGCACAAGTCAGAGAATAGAGGTTTTTATCGTCCAATAAAATTAATTATCGTCCTGAGAAATCGTCCCAGGTCGATGTGGATTTGTTCAGATCGTCCAGGACGATCGTGCGATTGGCCGGGCCGATCAGAGTAATTTAAAGCTGAAATCAAGTCATTTTGAAGAGAGAGAAAATCATACAATATCTAAAATTCAGCCGAGGAGAGAGAAGGTTGAGGAGAATTTGGAAAAAGTTGATTTTCGGGCGACGCCGGGCCGTTTTCGTCCGACAAGACTGTTGAAGATATTGCTATACGCATGGTAAGGCACAATCCACCTTTCTCAATTTTCAGAACCGTCATGCTTGGCGGTATTATCTGTCCAGAATTGATTTTTGTTAGTGATTTTCGTCCGTATTTCCCGTCTGGTTCAGTTTTTACTGCGTGATTTTTCGTATATTATTGACGTGCCGAGTGTGCACATTTTGGTTATTTTCTGGAGATTTTTGTCCGGGTATTTTGAATTCGGCGGTGTTTTATTTCGACTGTATTTTTCTATGATAATATTAAATGTTGTGGCAGTAGAATAAAAGTCTTGCAATGTCGTTGTGAACATTCTGTGCAAATTTGGTATTCTGTGATTTTTCAGGAAAATTGTATAAATTCTGTATACAGCCGTTGTGCTGCCCGATTTTTGTCTGATTTCTGAATTCGTCCGGATTTCTTCTGAATTGATATGCTATCTGTATATGCTATATAAAGGGAGTTATAAGGGGCCTGGATCCTAAGAGATTCAGTTAGTGTCTGGGAAATCTGAAATGAGCTCAATCTTAAATCTGATATCTGTTCTGTTCTGGATCCGATGAATTCTGTTCTGGTGCTATAAGCACATCTATTCTGGTGCCGTGAGCACAAAGGGAGGCATAAGGGGCCAGAATCCGTAGAGATTCTGTCAGTGTCAGGGAATTTAGCTAGTAATTACAATACTATCTGATATCTGATTTGATATGACTTCTGTTTCCGTATAATTCTGTCTGATCTGTTCCGTTTAGATCTGTTCTAATTTGATATATGTTCGTATCTATTCTGATTTGATCTGTTTCGTTCTGATCTGCACGCTTTTGATATCTGTCTGATTCTGTTCTGGTTTCTATACGGATTTGGTTTGAAGTGTTTGGTTTTGGATTCTGAAAGTTTTGATTGGAGGTTTGTCGCTTTGCTGAGCTGTTGAGCTCACCCTTGTTTTCTGTGTGGTTTTCAGGTTCTGGCAAAGGGAAGGAGGTCTTGGATTAGAGTTCAGAGTCTGATCAGTTATAGGTATTTTGTACTTTTTGATTTTTGTACAGTCATGGCTTTTCTTCTTTGTTCTTTCTGTCAGCCATGTACTGTATTTGTAGATGATTGTTTTGAGGAAAAGAAAAATATAGATGATTTGTTCCGCTGCATTTGATGTTTCATAGTAGCTCTGTGTGTCTGTTTTGAGTTGAAATATTTGGAAGAATCAGTTTCGAAGCAAATTCCAAAGCCAGATCCTGGTCTGTTTGTTTGGCTGGTCACGGCCCGGTGCGGGTGGGATCCATCCCAGTCGGGTCGGGTTGTGACAAGCTTTGGTGGTATCAGAGCAATGATTTTGGAATTTGGTTGAATTGTAAGACAGAGCTATAGGAAGTGATCTATAAGTGAGTCTGTCTGGGGTAGTTTTGGTTTGTTTGGTTTTTTATTGTGTTGTTTTTGTGATAGTTTTCCGGATTTTTCTGGATTTTCTGTATGGATCAGCCAGACCCAGACATGACTGACGGGCAGAGTGCCAGTCAGGCAGCTCCAGTGGGGAGTACACCTCCAGATACACTGTCTCAGTTTTCTACGCTAGTTGCTCAGATGATGAGTGAGAGTCACAGTAGAGCTTCTACTGTCAGATCTGATGACATTGATAAACATCTGTATATATTTTTGAGGTTGAAACCTTCGAGATTTGAGGGCGCTGTTGAGCCCAGAGCAGCTGAGGAGTGGCTGAGGAGGATAGAGAAGACTTTTGACGGCATGCAGTGTCCGTCAGACAAGAAAGTACCGTTGGCTATTTTTTTGTTGGATGGAGAGGCTGAGCACTGGTGGGTAGGCCAGCAGGAGGCCAAATTTCAGGGCAGATTGAACTCTTTGATTACTTGGGAAGAGTTCACTGAGGTGTTCCGAGACTGGTTCGTTCCCCCTTCTGCACGACAATAGATACATGAGACCTTTCTGAGGCTTGTTCAGGGAAGCAAGACTGTGATGCAGTACGAGGCAGAGTTTATTGCCTTAGCCAGGTATGCTCCGCAGCTGGTTAGTACTTCTACTGAGAGGTGCTACAGATTTTTGAGGGGATTACGAGATACTCTGAGGCAGCCCCTGATACCGTTCCGTATCACTGATTTCTCTGAGCTTGTAGAGCGAGCTCGTCTGATTGAGAACGATCTGATGGCTACTCAGCAGCGATGGACTGCGAGTAGGAAGAGGTTTGGAGGTGAGGCTTCCGGTAGTGGTTCCTCTGGGAAGAGGAGATTTGGATCTGGTTCTGGATCTGGTGACTCCAGGAGGAGTGGAGGGTCGTCTGGTACTGCTACCAGTATGACAAATTCTGGATCTGTCGGTATGGCACCTGTGTGCCAGAGTTGTGGATGGCGACACCTTGGCCAGTGCTACAGGATGGCTGGTCTGTGCTTCCGATGTGGTCAGCCAGGACATCAGATTGTAGAGTGTCCACAGACTGGATTTGATCGGCATTCTGAGTTCTGATCTGAGGGATTTGTCAGACCTGCCGGTTCAGCAGGAAGACCAAGGACTATTCCTCCACGTCCTATGACTGAGGGATCTGGTAGAGGTGGTGGTTCGAGTTTTGTGCCACGGAGACCACCTACTGTTGGTCAGAGAGAGCCTAGCAGTTCTGTTGCTTTAGCTTCTGTCCCAGTTCAGCCACGAGTCTACAGTTTGAGTCAGCAGGAGGCTCGAGACGCTCCAGATGTTGTGATAGGTACGATTTATATTTCTGATCAGCCCTGTCGAGTTTTGTTTGACTCTGGAGCCAGTCATTCTTTTCTGTCCGAGCGCTGTTTTGAGATTTTACGTTTGGATTCATTTTTACTACCGGTTTCTCTTTCCGTGATTTTACCGGCTGGAAGTAATCTGATTGCCCGTAAGTTTTGTTTGTGTGAGATTGATATTTCTGGTAAGAAGTGGAAATCGAGTCTGATTCTGTTGCTGATTTCTTCGTTTGACGTGATTTTGGGCATGGATTGGCTGAGTCTATACGAGGCTCAGATTGACTGTCTGAAGAAGCAAGTAAGTTTGCTTATGGCTGGAGAGCGATGTGTATTTCAGGGATTACGAGGTGTTCTCTCAAGTCTGATTTCTATGTTGGAGGTGAGCAGAATGTGGAAGAAGGGATGTCCAGTATTTTTGGCTTCGGTGCGGGATCTGAACCTGGAGGTTGGTTCTGTTTCTGAGATCTCTGTGGTACGGGAGTTTGCAGATATTTTTCCTGAGGAGTTGGTTGGTTTACCTCCGGATAGAGAGGTGGAGTTCTCTATTGATGTTTTTTCGGGTACCGCTCCGATATCAAAAGCTCCGTACAGAATGGCACGGAAAGAACTTTCTGAGTTGAAAGTTCAACTTTAGGAGTTGGTTGATAGAGGCTTTGTCCGTCCTAGTGTTTCTCATTGGGGAGCACCTGTACTGTTTGTGAAGAAGAAGGACGGGACACTCCGTATGTGTGTTGACTATAGAGATTTGAACAAAGTCACGATCAAGAACAAGTATCCTTTGCCACGGATTGACGACTTGTTTGATCAACTTTCCGGATCTTTGGTATTTTCGAAGATTGATTTGAGATTCGGATACTATCAGGTGAAGGTGAAGGAAGCTGATGTGGTGAAGACAGCTTTCAGTACTCGGTACGGGCATTATGAGTTCTTGGTTATGCCTTTTGGGGTAACCAATGCACCTGCTATTTTCATGGATCTGATGAACCGAGTGTTCAGGGAGTTTCTGGGTCAGTTTGTGATCGTCTTCATCGACGATATTCTGGTATATTCTGCTTCTAAGGATGATCATGCCAGACACTTGAGCATTGTGTTGGAGACTTTGAGGCGGCATCAGCTGTATGCCAAGTTCTCCAAGTGTGAATTCTGGCTGAAGAGCATTTCATTTCTGGGGAATGTGGTGAGCGGAGAAGGTATTTCTGTTGATCCCCAGAAGATTCAGGCGGTTGCTGATTGGCCAAGGTCGACTACGGTATTTGAGGTACGTAGTTTCTTGGGCATGGCCGGATATTACAGGAAATTTGTGAAGGGATTTTCACAGATTTCGACGCCTCTGACGAGACTGACGCAGAAGTCAGTACCTTTTGTTTGGACACCGGAGTGTGAAGCTAGTTTTCAGAGATTGAAGGACTGTTTGACTTCAGCTCCAGTGTTAGCACTTCCGTCAGGTACGGAAGGATTTCAGGTGTTCAGTGATGCTTCACTGAAAGGTTTGGGATGTGTTTTGATGCAGCATGGTCAGGTAATTGCTTACGCTTCGAGACAGTTGAAACCACATGAGAAGAATTACCCGACGCATGATTTGGAGTTAGCTGCTGTTGTGTTTGCTTTGAAGATTTGGCGTCATTACCTGTATGGCGTCAGATGTGAGATTTTTACTGATCATAAGAGTCTGAAGTACATTTTCACTCAGAAGGATCTGAATCTGAGACAGAGAAGATGGCTCGAGTTGATCAAGGACTACGATCTGACTATTCAGTATCAACCTGGTAAGGCTAATGTGGTAGCGGATGCTCTGAGCAGGAAGTCTTCTGGATTATCAAGTTTGCAGCTTACTTTTGATGATTTCCTGATTCGTGATATGGAGCGCTTGCAGTTGGAGGTGATTTCCTCCAGTGATTTGGATTTGGCTCAGATGAGCATTCAGTCTTCTTTGGAAGCAAGGATTCAAGAAGCCCAGAAGTCAGATTTTGACTATTCAAAGTTGATTGCTCAGATTGAATCTGGTAAGAAGCCTGAACTTCGAATTTCTGATTCTGGTATCATTTTCTGCAAGAACAGGTTGTGGATACTTGTGTTTGGGGATTTGAGGTAGGAGATTCTATACGAATCTCATCATTCAGGCTACACTATTCATCCAGGCAGTGGTAAGATGTATGCTGACATGAAGCATTTGTTCTGGTGGCCTGGAATGAAGAAGGATGTAGTTGAGTTTGTGTCGAGATGCGAGGCCTGTCAGTTGGTGAAGGCAGAGCATCAGCGACCAGGTGGACTGTTGCAGTCGTTGCCTATCCCTGAGTAGAAGTGGGAGGAGGTAACGATGGACTTTGCGATGGGTTTTCCTCGATCTAGACAAGGACACGATGCCATTTGGGTGGTTGTAGATCGACTGACGAAGTCCGCCCATTTTCTTCCGATCAGACAGACCGATCCGGTGGATCGCTTGGCACAAGTTTATGTGAAGGAAATTATCAGATTGCACGGTGTGCCTAAGGTGATTGTTTCTGATCGAGATGGACGATTTACTTCCAGACTTTGGAAGGACATTCAGCAAGGCTTGGATACGAAATTGCATTTCAGTACAGCTTTTCACCCGCAGACTGACGGACAGTCTGAGAGAACCATTCAGGTACTGGAAGATCTGTTGAGGCTTTGTGTTTTGGACTTTGGCAGAAGCTGGGAAGATCATATCCCTTTGATTGAATTTGCATATAACAATAGTTTTCAGTCCAGTATCGGTATGGCACCGTACGAGGCTCTGTATGGCAGGAAGTGCCGTACTCCTTTGACTCTGACTGAGGTCGGGATAGACAGGAACTGGGTGCCACTTTCTTTGAAGAAACTGTTAAGAAGATCAGCTTGATTAAAGAAAGGTTGAAAGCGGCTCAGGACCGACAGCAGAAATATTACAATCAGAAGCACAAGTTCGTTGAATTTCAAGTTGGTGACTTTGTGTATGTCAAAGTCAGCCCGATGAAGGGTGTGAGCAGATTTGGCCAGGTGAGCAAGCTTAGTCCAAGGTATGTTGGACCTTTGAAATCCTGGAAAGGATTGGAAAATCTACTTTCCGACTGTTGCTTTTTGATTCGATGCCTGACGTGCATAACGTGTTTCACGTATCCACTTTGAGGAAGTAGGTATCTGACTCTGGGAAGAAGCTATCAGCTGACAAGGTTGAGATTCAGGAGAATCTGGCGTACAAGGAAGAGCCAGAGTTGATTTTGGCGTACGACGTCCGAAAGCTACGAAGTAAAGAGATTCCGATGGTTAAGGTGCAGTGGAAGCACAGAACTGCACGGGAAGCGACTTGGGAGAAAGAATCGGACATGAGGAAGTCGTACCCGTACTTGTTTTGACTGAGTTTAGTTGGACAATGTCGAGGACGACATTTTTCTAAAGTTGGGGAGATTGTAACATCAAAATCTGCTCCAGGATCGTCCGGGCCGATCTGGATCGTCCCGGGACGATTAGGGTAAATTTTGTTCCAGATTCTGTACAGAAGTTACAGGAATGATTTCCTGTAGGGATCATCCGAGCCGATCTGGGATCGTCCTGGGACGATCAGTGGATGGCACAAGTCAGAGAATAGAGGTTTTTATCGTCCAAGAAAATTAATTATCGTCCTGAGAAATCGTCCCAGGCCGATGTGGATTTGTTCAGATCGTCTAGGACGATCGTGCGATCGGCCGGGCCGATCAGAGTAATTTAAAGCTGAAATCAAGTCATTTTGAAGAGAGACAAAATCATAAAATATCTAAAATTCAGCCGAGGAGAGAGAAGGTTGAGGAGAATTTGGAAAAAGTTGATTTTCGGGCGACGCCGGGCCGTTTTCGTCCGACAAGACTGTTGAAGATATTGATGTACGCAAGGTAAGGCACAATCCGCCTTTCTCAATTTTCAGAACCGTCGTGTTTGGCAGTATTATCTGTCAGGAATTGATTTTTGTTAGTGATTTTCATCCGTATTTCCCGTCTGGTTCAGTTTTTACAGCGTGATTTTCCGTATGTTATTGACGTGCCGAGTGTGCACATTTTGGTTACTTTCTGGAGATTTTTGTCCGGGTATTTTGAATTCGGCGGTATTTTATTTCGACTGTATTTTTCTATGATGATATTAAATGTTGTGGCAGTAGAATAAAAGTCTTGCAATGTCATTGTGAACATTCTGTGCAAATTTGGTATTCTGTGATTTTTCAGGAAAATTGTTTAAATTCTGTATATAGCCGTTGTGCTGCCCGATTTTTGTCTGATTTCTGAATTCGTCCGAATTTATTCTGAATTGATATGCTATCTGTGTATGCTATATAAAGGGAGTTATAAGGGGCCTGGATCCTAAGAGATTCAGTTAGTGTCTGGGAAATCTGAAATGAGCTCAATCTGAAATCTGATATCTGTTCTGTTCTAGATCCGATGAATTCTGTTCTGGTGCTATAAGCACATCTGTTCTGGTGCCATGAGCACAAAGGGAGGCATAAGGGGCCAGAATCCGTAGAGATTCTGTCAGTGTCAAGGAATTTAGCTATTAATTACAATACTATCTGATATCTGATTTGATATGACTTCTGTTTCCGTACAGTTCTGTCTGATCTATTCCGTTTAGATCTGTTCTGATTTGATATATGTCCGTATATGTTCTGATTTGATCTGTTTCATTCTGATCTGCATGCTTTTGATATCTGTCTGATTCTATTCTGGTTTCTGTACGGATTTGGTTTGAAGTGTTTGGTTTTGAATTCTGAAAGTTTTGATTGGAGGTTTGTCGCTTTGCTGAGCTATTGAGCTCATCCTTGTTTTATGCGTGGTTTTCAGGTTCTGACAAAGGGAAGGAGGTCTTGGATTAGAGTTCAGAGTCTGATCAGTTATAGGTATTTTGTACTTTTTGATTTTTGTACAGTCATAGCTTTTCTTCTTTGTTCTTTCTGTCAGCCATGTACTGTATTTGTAGATGATTGTTTTGAGAAAAAGAAAAATATAGATGATTTGTTCTGCTGCATTTGATGTTTCATAGTAGCTCTGTGTGTCTGTTTTGAGTTGAAATATTTGGAAGAATCAGTTCCGAAGCTGTTGCAACCCGTGACCCCGAGTTTGAGATTTTGATGATGCCAAATAATGAGTGTTTTGGAACTGCTTTTCATTGATTATTATTCTATTTGTTATTTTTCTTGAGCACTAACATTTCAGGAAGATCATAAGTGACTCAGGAAGAAAGGAAGACTCAAGACCGGGTAGATTAGGAGTATGAGTCAAACATTGTATTTTTCATTTATTGTATTTTTTACTTTATTGAGTCTGGCCACAAAATACGTGAGTAAGAGCAACCATGCACACACACAGGGGGAGAGTTCCTTTTTAACTGCAAAATATTACTAAAATTATTCTCTGTAGATCGTACTGTACGATTTTGTTTCGTACCGTACGATCCAAGCTATGTGGGCATATCTGTGAATAGATCGTACTGTACGAAAGTATTTCGTATTGTACGATATGTTCAGATCCAAAACCCTAGCCGTGATTTAACTTAAGCAAGTGATTTTGCGTCGTTCGTACTGTACGAACATGTTCGTACTGTACGATCCGTTTTAATTACTTACTTAAATTAACCCGTGATTAGTGCATGTAATCCAGGCCTAATTCAAAATTGAACATCGTACTGTACGATGTCAATCGTACCATACGATGAACAGAGACGAAGTATGATCGTCCCGGATATCATCCTGGACGATCTCTTGGTTTTTGTCACATCGTACTGTACGATAGTGATCGTACCATACGATGAACAGAGACGACATCCGATCGTCCAGACCATCATCCTGTACGAATAGTATCTTGTTGAATCGTACCGTACGATATTATATCGTACAGTACGAATTGTTTTTGTACTGTTCGTACATCTTCGTACCAGGACGACGGCTGTTTATGAAGATCGTACTGTACGATACAAGATCGTACTGTACGATCAGTAACAGCTACTTTTGAATTCAGAGGTTTTTGGAGCCTTTTTGAGATACCAATCAAGTTCTTTTTGGGTAAGATTGATAGAGGGGGTGAACGTGATTAGAGAGGGATTCCAAGGGAGAAAACTCTAGAGAAATTCTTGAGGGTTGAGAGAGGAAGGAGAAGGTGAGCTTTGTGAGGGAGAAGAGGTGTGAGGGAGATCACACGGTTGCTCCAAGCTTGCTGCATCTTGCTCCTCCTGTGGTCCGAGAAGGATTTGAGGGAGGATCTCCAAGGGAAAGGCTCGTCTGCATCCGTTACCTCAAGGTTCTCTGCCTTCTCTAGGAGGGAGAAAAACGAGAAGGTTCTCTGCCGTCGCCAGGAGGGCGAAAACAGAGTTTGGTATTCCGCCACGCCGGGTTGGTAAAAGGGAGGTTTGTACAGGCTTCTCCGCCTTGCCGAGGGGGGCAAAAGGAGAACTATTTTTATAGTGAAAATCCCGGAGTGGAGGACTCCGGGGAGTGGACGTAGGTCATATTTTGACCGAACCACTATAAAATTCTTGGTGTGTTCTTTCTTTATCATTGGTTACTTTTTGCTTGCACTTTAATTTTGTCATATCTATTGCACGTGGAATTTTGTGAAAGTAAAATTGCATAAATCTTTGTTTTAATATTTCAAAAACAACAAAAAAATTAGAACTCTTGTTTAGGGTTAATTTTATTAAGAGAAAGACTTTTACAATTCACCCCCCCTCTTGTCGTTTAGTAATTTCAATTGGTATCAGAGCTAGTTTTTCAAAAATAGTGTTTTAAAAAACCTTGAAAAAACGATCATGTCGAACTTTGGTAATCGTAACACTGCGGAGGGTTATTCAATAACTCGTCCACCACTTTTTGATAACATACCGTTTGATTTTTGGAAAATTAGAATGTCTACATTTTTGCAATCTATAGATTACCGCATGTGGATGTTAGTAAATGATGGGTATGTTGCACCGTTTAAAACTGTTAATGGTTTGAAAACTCCTGTACCGTTTATTGAATTGAGCAATGAGGATAAGGAATTAGCCCAACTGAATGCTAAGTGCTTAAACTGCTTTTTTTGTGCATTGAAATCTGAGGACTATATGAGAGTATCTACTTGTGCCTCTGGTAAGGAGATTTGGGATAGACTGTGCATTACATACGAAGGAACAAACGAAGTAAAACAGTCTAGGCTTAACATTCTACTGCATGATTATGAATTATTCCGTATGAAACCTAGCGAAACAATTTCTGACATGTACACTAGGTTCACCCAAATCGTGACATCCTTGTATGCATTAGGTAGAGAAATTTCAAATTCTGAGAAAGTGAATAAAATTCTTAGATGCCTGCCTAGTTCCTATGATGCTAAGATAACTGCTATCACTGAGTCCAAAGATCTTAATATTTATTCTATTGATAACCTCCTCGGGTCACTCATTGCATACGAGCAAGGAGTGAGCCAAAGGCAAAGTGATGCAGGTGAAAAGAAAAAGGAGCGGACGGTGGCATTAAAAGCTAGCAACTCAGAAAGTGAAAGCTCTGCAGGGGAGGAAGAAGATGAAATAGCACTGATGACCCGACAGTTCAAAAATTTCCTGAAGAGAAAACAGAAGCGTCATCAGAACAGCTGGAATAAAGGTAAGAGCTCAAGGTTCAATAAGGTTTCATCTGATACAATTTGCTTTGAGTGCAGGAAGCCAGGTCACCTTCGAGCCGATTGCCCTAATCTGAAGAGTCAACCAGCAAAGGAGAAAGGAGATGACAAAGTTAAATACAAAAGAGGAAAGACAAAGACACAGAAAGCTTTTTGGGCCGACTCTGCCTCAGAATCATCAGAAGGAGAAGCAGAGGAGGAGGTAACAAATTTGTGTCTTATGGCTAATGATAACCTTGATCAATTGGATCAAGATGAGGTATGTCAACTTTCTTATGATGAATTATTGCTTATTTCTGAGAATATTCATGACTCGTATAGGAAACTGAAGAAAATGCATGCTAAACTTAATATTGAATTTAGTTCCT
Source organism: Dendrobium nobile (assembly GCA_022539455.1). Classification (NCBI taxonomy): domain Eukaryota; kingdom Viridiplantae; phylum Streptophyta; class Magnoliopsida; order Asparagales; family Orchidaceae; genus Dendrobium; species Dendrobium nobile. The sequence continues at coordinate 45,902,191 of CM039718.1, read as the reverse complement.
TACAAATTGAGCATGCTAACTTAGTTAAAGAAAATTCTGATTTAGATAAAGATCACATGTTACTTCTTGATGAGTATGATGCATTAAATAAGAAGCATATTGAACTAATTGAAGCGCATGAATCCTTGAAAACATCACATATTGAACTAGATGTAGAGTTTGAAAAACTAACTGCACTTGCATTAGAAGTAGATCATAGTGAGCACTTGCTATTGATAGAAGTTGATGGATTGACAGCTCAAAATAAAACTTATAGTGAAAAGATAAAAGAACTAGATAATGAAATTGCATCACTCACAGTAGGCCATCCTAGAAAACCCCCAACACAGCATGCATCACAAAACCTTAGGAAGAGGCACCACCACACTCATAGATTAGTAAACCCATTTCCTGGTGTTAGGTGCTTCTCTTGTGGCATATTAGGTCACATAGCCCGCACATGCACAATTCACCGTAGGACACACTTAGTATGGAGACCTAAACTGCATCCATCACAGCATAACATGCATACATCTCATTCATGCAAGCATAAGGAGGAACCCAAACTCACTTGGGTTCCCAAATCTAATCTTTGAATGAAAATGTAGGGCTGCTCTCACAAAAGACCTAGTGAGAGCATGTGGTACCTGGATAGTGGCTGCTCGCGACACATGACTGGAGATATGAAGAAGTTCATCCTATTGGAGACCAAAACTGGAGGCAAAGTAACGTTGGGAGACAACACTACCAGAAAGGTGATAGGCTCAGGTATCGTTGGTAATGCTAAGAACTTTTTAATTGAAAATGTTTTACTAGTTGATGGGTTGAAACATAATTTGCTTAGCATTAGTCAACTGTGTGACAAAGGTTTTGATGTTAAATTTTTTACTGATAGATGCCTGATTAGTTTGTTTGATGAAGTAATTCTAGAAGGAAAACGAATGAACAATGTTTACATGTTAGACCTTGATCGTGTAGATAACTCAAAATCATTTTGCTTGAAAACAATAGTTGATGACTCGTGGCTATGGCATAGGAGACTATGCCATGCTAGCATGAAAACTCTTAGAAACATCACTCAGAAAAACCTAGTTAGAGGTGTACCTAAGTTAGAATTCACCAAGGATCACTTATGTGATGCTTGTCAACAAGGAAAACAAGTCAAATCATCCTTTCACTCAATTAGAGACGTGATCACCTCTAGGCCACTAGAAATTCTACACATGGACTTATTTGGACCCGTTAGTACAGCCAGTCTAGGTGGAAAGAATTATGGATTTGTGATTATAGATGACTTCACTAGATTTACTTGGGTAAGATTCTTAGCACACAAGAATGAGTCTTTTGAGGAATTTAAGATTTTCTCCACATGGATTCAACGAAAATTAGGTTGTGAAATATCAACAATCCATAGCGATCATGGTGGAGAGTTCCAAAATGATAGATTTGAGTCATTCTGTCAAGAGATAGGAATAGAGCACAATTTCTCAGCTCCTAGAACACCCCAACAGAATGGCATAGCAGAAAGGAAAAATAGAACCTTGGTAGAAGCTGCTAGGGCAATGTTAGCGGAGTATACCCTTCCTAGATATTTTTGGGCAGAAGCAGTCAACACAGCCTGTTATGTTTTGAACAGAGTAAACATTAGATCGAAGCTGAATAAAACTCCATATGAACTCCTTAAGGGTAGGACACCAAACCTTTCACATTTACATGTCTTTGGGTGTAAGTGCTTCATCTTAAATAATGGTAAACATCCCTTAGGAAAATTTGATCCCAAGTCTGATGAGGGTGTCTTCTTAGGCTATTCTTCTGTAGGTAAGGCCTATAGAATTTTTAATAAGAGAACCCTTGTAGTAGAAGAATCCACCCATGTGGTATTTGATGAATCAGATATGCCCTCAGAAACTAAAATTGAAGATGATGAAATAGAGGCAATTCAAGGAGTAGAGACTATGACCTTAGGAGAAAGGGTCGAATCTCAGGAAGACTTGCCTAGAGAATGGAGATATTCTTCTAGTCATCCTAAAGAGTTAATTTTAGGAGACCCTTCAGAAGGTGTAAGAACTAGGCATGGACTTAGGAAGGAGGTTAGTCACTCAGCTTTCATCTCTATGATAGAACCTACAAGTATAGATCAAGCCTTAGGAGATGAATTTTGGATTCTAGCAATGCAAGAAGAGCTGAACCAATTCACCAGGAATGATGTTTGGGAGTTAGTTAAGAGACCTAAAGAGCAGAGTATTGTTGGAACGAAATGGGTCTTCAAGAATAAGGTGAATGATTCAGGAACAATAATAAGGAATAAAGCAAGGCTAGTAGCTAAGGGGTACAACCAGATTGAGGGAATAGACTTTGAAGAAACCTTTGCCCCGGTTGCTAGACTAGAAGCCATAAGAGTGCTCTTAGCTTTTGCTTGCTTCAAGAACTTTAAGTTATATCAAATGGATGTAAAGAGTGCATTTTTGAACGGGGTAATTAAGGAAGATGTCTACGTTGAGCAACCCCCCGGATTTGAAAGCTCATAATTTCCAAACCATGTATTCAAATTAAAAAAGGCACTATATGGATTAAAGCAGGCACCTAGAGCATGGTATGAAAGACTTAGCTCATTTCTTTTGGATAGAGGATTTCAAAAGGGTAGTGTAGATACTACACTCTTTTTACAAAAAGTCAAAGAAGAAATTCTCATTGTTCAAATATATGTAGATGACATCTTGTTTGGATCCTCGGATAAATACTTATGCGATGAATTTTCAAAAACAATGAGTAATGAGTTTGAAATGAGCATGATGGGAGAGCTTAACTACTTTCTTGGCTTTAGTGTAAAACAAATGGATAATGGAACCTTTCTTAGCCAATCAAAGTACATTAAGGATATTTTAAAGAAATATGAAATGGATAGTGCAAAACCCATGAACACCCCAATGAGTTCGACAATCCAATTAGATAAGGATCCTAGTGGAAGATCAGTAGATCAGAAAAAATATAGAGGAATGATTGGATCACTTCTTTACCTGACTGCCAGTAGACCGGACATAATGTTTAGTGTGTGCCTTTGTGCACGTTTCCAAGCCGATCCTAAAGAGTCTCACTTAACTGTTGTCAAAAGAATTCTTAGATATCTACTAGGCACCCCAAACTTAGGAATTTGGTATCCCAGACACAGCACTTCCTTTGAAATCCTAGGGTACTCAGATTCTGACTTTGCAGGATGTAGGATAGATAGAAAGAGCACCTCTGGTACATGCCAATTCATCGGACAATCATTAGTTTCTTGGTCCAGTAGGAAGCAAAACTCAGTAGCACTTTCCACAGCCGAGGCAGAATATATTGCAGTAGGAAGTTGTGTTGCACAGGTACTATGGTTAAAACAACAAATTCTTGATCTTGGACTACCTGTTGGAACCATCTCGATCATGTGTGACAACACAAGTGCAATTTGTATCTCTAAGAATCCAATTCAGCACTCTCGAACGAAACACATAGACATTAGACATCATTTCATTAGAGATCACGTCGCTAAGGGAGATATTGAATTACATCACATCGCTACAGAAGATCAATTGGCAGACATATTCACAAAACCATTAGCTTTTGACACCTTTAGCACCTTGAGGACTAGATTAGGTATCATAGATATAAATGCATAAAAAAAAAAAAAAAAAAAAAAAAAAAATCTTTAGGGCTGCTCCTGATCACCACACACTCACCACACACTCACCACACCAACACTCACATTGACTGTTCTTCGTACTGTACGATCTATATCGTACTGTACGAACAATCACAATCAACCATCCGACAATAGGCAGATTTCAGCTCTGTTGATCGTACTATACGATACACATCGTACTGTATGATAATCGTCCCGCATAATTTCCTACCGTACTGTACGATTCCTCCTCTTCGTACAATACGATCCACGTCAGCAACGGATTGGGACGAATTAAAGCAGTTTGGTACGACATTATTGAGTATCGTACTGTACGATCCATTCGCTTCGTACGGTACGATCCACATCAGCACAACGGACGAATTCGAGTTAAAGCGGTTTGGTACGATATTTATTACGTATCGTACTGTACGATACACTTTTCAATTTCAATACTTTCAGCCAAATCCACCTCCACCACCACCTGATCAGGACCCGTCTGACTAGATTGTCTATGTTTGCATTGTAGGTTTTTCTGTTTTTCCGCTTTTTGTGCTTTTAGTTGCTCCTCCTTTTTGTGCTGTCAAAAGGGGGAGAAGTTTGTTGTAATGTTGTAATGCCTATTTATCTAAATGCAATATCTTTTGTTTCCTTCTTGTGTTTAAATTTTTTTTTTAAAAAAAAACAAAAAAAAAACAAAAAAAAAAAAAACAAAAGAAATGTTTTTCTTTCTTACTTGCAACAAATTATTTGACATCATCAAAAAGGGGGAGATTGTTGCAACCCGTGACCCCGAGTTTGAGATTTTGATGATGCCAAATAATGAGTGTTTTGGAACTGCTTTTCATTGATTATTATTCTATTTGTTATTTTCCTTGAGCACTAACATTTCAGGAAGATCATAAGTGACTCAGGAAGAAAGGAAGACTCAAGACCGGGTAGATTAGGAGTATGAGTCAAACATTGTATTTTTCATTTATTGTATTTTTTACTTTATTGAGTCTGGCCACAAAATGCGTAAGAGTAAGAGCAACCATGCACACACACAGGGGGAGAGTTCCTTTTTAACTGCAAAATATTACTAAAATTCTTCTCTGTAGATCGTACTGTACGATTTTATTTCGTACCGTACGATCCAAGCTATGTGGGCATATCTGTGAATAGATCGTACTGTACGAAAGTATTTCGTACTGTACGATATGTTCAGATCCAAAACCCTAGCCGTGATTTAACTTAAGCAAGTGATTTTGCGCCGTTCGTACTGTACGAACATGTTCGTACTGTACGATCCGTTTTAATTACTTACTTAAATTAACCCGTGATTAGTGCATGTAATCCAGGCCTAATTCAAAATTGAACATCGTACTGTACGATGTCAATCGTACCATACGATGAACAGAGACGAAGTATGATTGTCCCGGATATCGTCCTGGACGATCTCTTGGTTTTTGTCACATCGTACTGTACGATAGTGATCATACCATACGATGAACATAGACGACATCCGATCGTCCAGACCATCGTCCTGTACGAATAGTATCTTGTTGAATCGTACCGTACGATATTATATCGTACAGTACGAATTGTTTTTGTACTGTTCGTACATCTTCGTACCAGGACGACGGCTGTTTATGAAGATCGTACTGTACGATACAAGATCGTACTGTACGAACAGTAACGGCTACTTTTGAATTCAGAGGTTTTTGGAGCCTTTTTGAGATACCAATCAAGTTCTTTTTGGATAAGATTGATAGAGGGGGTGAACGTGATTAGAGAGGGATTCCAAGGGAGAAAACTCTAGAGAAATTCTTGAGGGTTGAGAGAGGAAGGAGAAGGTGAGCTTTGTGAGGGAGAAGAGGTGTGAGGGAGATCACACGGTTGCTCCAAGCTTGCTGCATCTTGCTCCTCCTGTGGCCCGAGAAGGATTTGAGGGAGGATCTCCAAGGGAAAGGCTCGTCTGCATCCGTTACCTCAAGGTTCTCTGCCTTCTCCAGGAGGGAGAAAAACGAGAAGGTTCTCTGCCGTCGCCAGGAGGGCGAAAACAGAGTTTGGTATTCCGCCACGCCGGGTTGGTAAAAGGGAGGTTTGTACAGGCTTCTCCGCCTTGCCGAGGGGGGCAAAAGGAGAACTATTTTTATAGTGAAAATCCCGGAGTGGAGGACTCCGTGGAGTGGACGTAGGTCATATTTTGACCGAACCACTATAAAATTCTTGGTGTGTTCTTTCTTTATCATTGGTTACTTTTTGCTTGCACTTTAATTTTGTCATATCTATTGCACGTGGAATTTTGTGAAAGTAAAATTGCATAAATCTTTGTTTTAATATTTCAAAAACAACAAAAAAATTAGAACTCTTGTTTAGGGTTAATTTTATTAAGAGAAAGACGTTTACAATTCACCCCCCCTCTTGTCGTTTAGTAATTTCAAAGCAAATTCCAAAGCCAGATCCTGGTCTGTTTGTTTGGCTGGTCGCGGCCCGGTGCGGGCGGGATCCGTCTCGGTCGGGTCGGGTCGTGACAGAGAAGCTCATCCATTGAGACCTTCTTTGTGGTAATCTTTCGATCCCGACACCCTAGTAAGGTAGTTTGGTCAAGTGTGAAGGAAACCTTCACCCCAACGGATCTCCACCGTTGGATTGAAGGTTTCATCTACCTTGATCCTCCCTGTGAAGTTTCGTCGAAGTTCACTGGTAGGATCATTTGGATCACGCCGGAGAAGGATCACGGTCTTGGGTTCGCGTGGGAGGTTGAAGATGAAGTCCTTGTCGTTGATTCCAATCAATGGCACGAATTTGATCCCACAGTCTCGTAGCACTTTTAATAGTAGCCGTCCGATTCTCCATCCGACGGCTACGATTAATCTGACTGTTAATAGTCAACACCAATGATTTCCCAGCCAATCACGGCGCACCGCGTGTAAAGCGCCGGCTAACTGTGTAATGGCCGGATTAAATTTCACAAAAAATTAGGGAAACTTCAGAAATTCATATCTCCCTGTGCGCTTGACCAATTTAGGTGTTCTTAGGCTCATTGAAAAGGTCTCAGGGAGACCTACAAAAGCCCTATGGTCACAAGTCCTGGTTGCATCTGTGTTGAGTTTAATTTTAGTATCATTATTTTCTTAATTATTGTAATCATTTTCTTTATTTTAATTCCCTAGGGCCTGGAATTTTGGGAGAATAAATTTGGGCATGTCCCTGACATGCCCAAATTTTTCCCCCTCTGTTTGAAATGTTTAAGGGCATTAATGTTCAATTTTGGATTCAAGGGTCATGGTTTGACCCTTAAACTCAAATTGAAACCATGACCTATCCAATAAGACTCAGGTTGTAATTTTGTATGTGCTGATGATGTGTAGTATAGGGAGTGTAGAGCTAGTAATGTTGCCCCAATCCAAGCTTAGGATAGCTCCCTAGGATTTTTTGAAGGTGACTTAGAGTTCACCTTAGGTGGTTTGGTTAGCCACCTTAGAGTATTCCACTTGAGCCCAAATTTGGTGGGTTTAGGCATTGGGATTAGGTGATTCCATTGTCCAAATTTTACCTGGTTTGGAGCTCATTTGGTTCACCAAATAGGAGCCATAGTATTCCCCTTTAGAAATTGCCCTTAACCTTAATGGAATTCTAATAAATCACCATTAATTCATAAAATTCCTTAAAATGCTCCTAATTAACCCTAATTGATCCCTTAATCAGTAAAAATTCAAATCCCATCAATTTAGCTTTATAATCCACCTTAACTTAATTTTAATCAAAATCAATCTTAATCAATATTAATTATTTAAAAATCATTAAAAATTCCAAAAAAATCTTTAAACACTTGATAATCTCTCCTTAGATCTTCTCTGATCTTTGAAGTTTATTTCAAGAAGTTTAGGACTCATTTGGGTTCAAACCATTAAAAAGGACCCTTTAATTAAGCTAATTAAAAATTCTAGTAAACACCTTAACTTGTAAAATTCGTTAGAAATCATAGAAAATTTCAAATCAATCAAATTTAGTGGCTAATGACTCTAATTAAAATCTAGTATTTTCTAAAAATACCATACCCCCAAATTTTGGTCAAAGTCAAAAAGTTAACATTTTGGTCAACCCTAGGTCAAAATCGGGTTAAAACTTCTAAAAATCATAACTTTTGATAGAAAACTCCAAATTGAGTGTGCCACCTAGGGGTGTCAATTCGGGTCAACGGGTCGGGTTCGGGTCGAACCCGGAACTGACCCGGCACTGTTCGGGTCAACCTGAACCCGACCCGTTTTTAAAAACGGGTCAGGTTTCTGGACCCGAACCCGACCCGATTCGGGTCCGGGTCAACACGACCCGACACGAAGGACCCGGGATTGACCCAAAATTGCTAATTTTCGGGTAAAAAATCGGGTCAATCTCGGGTTTTCGGGTCAAAATCGGGTAAAAAACGGGTCAAACTCGGGTTTTCGGGTCAAAAATGATTTTTCGTGTCACTTTCGGGTCAATTTCGGGTTGGCGGGTCAACCCGAACCCGACCCGATTTTTAAAACGAGTTGATTTCATGAACCCGAACCAGGATTTTTCGGGGTCGGGTTCGGGTCGTGTTTCGTGTCGTGTCAAAAATTGACACCCCTAGTGCCACCTGTCTAGCAACTCATAGTTAAATCTAGTATTTATTAAAAATCTAAAACTTTCAAATTTCTCTCTTATTCTAAAAATCAATTTTTGACCCCTTAGTTAACATATCCGGATAACCTTCTAAATCTATTGACTCCCCCAAACCCCAAAATTCTTTACAAATTCAGAATTTAGACAACTTTAACTAATCACCCATCTTAGGATCCACCCCTGCGACGCGACCTTTTACACACACCTTAGATGGTTTGCTAGATAACCGACTCTAGATTTAGGTTTGGCCGGTGTTTACTTTACTGCTGTGTGCCGATTTTTTTGTAGTTTTCACTGCATGTTGTAAATGAAATTATTTTGCTGTGTCTGCTTACTTTTTTCTGCACTCTATGGATGGTTTATGTGTTTGGCGACTAGATTACCCTTAGGATAGTTATGATCTGGATGTTCACATAGTTTTCTACAGGTGACCACGCTCATGCAGGGCAATAAAAAAGGGGGCTAAATCAATAAAAAAATATCAATTGTTATAAATGCTTGCACATGTGCTTCAGCTGCTAAAGCCTCCAAATAAAAAGAGCGTGGCCAGCGTGTTTACTTTCTTTTCTGTACATATATAACTACTTGGGAATAAATATATTTTGATTTATTAACTGCTTAGGATAACCCTGCAGGTGAGTCTAGATTTTTATTTTCATATAAATGTAATTTGAATAATTGTTAAGTGTTGTGAAAGTTAGTTTTGAGTTGGGATATATAGGTCCAAAGCTTGGACTCCGAAGAGAAAAGGATGCCCCTCAGGGGAGTACTCTTTTTCTATTTGGAGATCCAAATTTGAAGCACACTTCTTCCCTACCCAAAGAGGAAAGAGTAGCCTTCCCCTTAAAGGAAGTGCCCTCTTATCCATTTGGGTAGTCTACTATAAAGAATCCAAGGAGCTTGAAGAAAAGGAGCCCAAAGGAGAACAAGATAGAAGACTTGAAGACTGAGAGTATCCCACTCAAAACTACTTGCGTCATCACTAGGTTTAGAATCCGGGTTGTTGTCAGTGGTGCCCGGCCACTTTACTTTTTGCAAAATTCTATTTTGTAATAAGCAAGACAACTTTGTCTATGGATATTTTTTGATTAATTAATTTATATTTGATGTGTTGAATTGATTGCCTTTAGGATTGCCTGCTTTTCTTAGTTTTTTGGCATTTGTGTGCCATTTTTGTTTTTTCCTGGACTCGTGAGGCTCATGAGGGTGTGAAAAATTTTATATTCATAACCTTAAAGTCTAAAATTTTAGTGAGTTTAAATAACATTGAAAGATAATGAATCTAGGAAATTAGCCGGGGATCGACCCCGGGGTCGCATGCATATTTCTACATTACTCTTTCCTTGTTTTAGACCCTTCCCCGCCTGCGGGTAGAGTCCGGATAGTCTGACCTATGAGGACGAGGTGCCAGACCTGGGGAAGTCCAGTCTTCTAAAAAAATTATTTTTTAAGTCTGCTTTTAAAATTTCAAGCATATTTGATTTGAAGTTGTCAACCAACACGCATTGCATTAGAAACACACTTAAAGAGTCAAAACTTTAATTGCATTAGTCCTTAGTTTTTTTGTACCCAACATAAGTCAAAGGGGCCAATTAGAAAAATCTCTAGATACCGGCCCCAACACTCCAAAACTTTAAATAAAAAGTCCCTACCACTCTTTCATAAAAGACCGAATTCATATGTTTTAAAATTGATTAAGTGGTTAGCTGGCTCCCCAATCCAGGCCGGGGTAAGTCTAGACATTGCACTGCATTAGTTAGGTTCGGACGACTGTGGTCCAGTGTCCAAATTAGATTTAGGATCCGGGGCATATTTTGATTATAAGACCCCAAATTTCGGGAATATAATCCCAAATTTCTAATAAAATGCTCAACTCTAATTAAAGCTTCATTTCAATCCTAAAACATAAAGCCCAACATTTAGATTAAGTTGGGACACTTCCGGACGGTTCTAGAATCTCAAAGTGTCCCCTACCTCTCTTCCCTTAACTCTGTTAATAACTGCTCAATCTTATCCATTCCCTTTTGATCTTCCAAAATTCATTCATTTTTGGAATCACTCCTAGAAGATCTAACAAAATTCCGCCACTATTTTAATCGAGAGTTTTCGTAGGGGACTTTGTCTCCCTACGATATAATTAACTACGAGGGCTTGCACTCGTAGGAAATTTGGAACCACACATGTACCTGATTTTAAAATTGATTTTTCCAAATTCTTATTAAATTTCTTTGGGAAAAAGTTAAAAATGATCGTCGTTATTACATTAGAAGGATTATCATTGAATGGTGATTATCTCCCTTCGGGGAGATACACCCTTCTTTGATAAGACTTTGGATGTGAATTCGATGATCGTACTTCTTAAATATTAGAATTAGATATTTAGTTGAATTTCACTTTGTTCCCTCGGGACCATATGAAGTTTTCTTTAGAATCCGGTCACAATATTCAAGATGAGTTCCAAATTCTAAGCCTAAACACCGTTATGAAATTTTATTTTCATCCTTCGGGGTGATATACTTTTTCTAACATGTCGATTTGACTTTAGAATTAGAATTAAATATTAATTTCAAAAATCCCAAAGAAAACTAATATTTTTTAAAACTTGTTTTCAAAAATTCCACCAACAGTACCATTTTTGTATTATGTGTTAAAAATTCTAAGAACATTGTCATTGACTAGATTTGATATCTCTAATGGATGCTTATATTTTAAAATATATTTTGAATGACAATCACTTGCATACACAATATCACTAAAGTTTTCTTTTGAAATATCTATATTATTATCTAAGCTAGTTGAAGATTTTACATTAGCCTTATTGACATAAGGAACTATATCTAAAATCTTTTAAATAGTAGTGGTCACACATATGGGAGCTTAATATTTAATGAATAAGAAAATATCTTCAAAGAATAATCAAGATCATTAGTCGTTAGTAGCTTAGATGGAAAAATCGATGATGCTTCACCAAAATAGTTCATCTCCTCAATTTTAAAATTAAACTATTTCTTATTGTGGGCTCCAGAAATTTAGCCCCAGCTTCCCTCGCCACTTTTTCAGAGGAGTTTTAATGGAATTAAGTTATAAGGTAAATTTTGGGAAGGCATATGAATTTGTAGATAAGATACTATCTAGAGATTTCACCCTTATTTTGTGAGGACTTTATGATCTGAGTTCTGATTTGCTATAGGCGCAAGCCCCTATAGTTAATTATCCCTCTCGATAATGAGAGAAAAATTTTGATTAAGGCTAGTCATTAATTAGATATATATATGTACGTTGATATAACATATATTAAAAAAATGGGTTTAGGTATTTGGAAATGTGATATTTAAAATTGAGAATTTCACCATCTTGCACTTAAAGCGGATGGAGGGGGAATGAATAATGTACCAGATTAAGATACCATGGTTTTGTCGTCTCTGGCCATCGTGGTCCCTAGTCTACTTAGTCATAGGAGGTAGTCGACCCAACCTGATAGAAGGATCCTTATCAAAAGCCATGGGTTTTTTCGTCCAAGGGTACCTTGTTGACCTGGGATGAGTATTTGCCTAAGGGGATAAATTTGAATCCACCTTAGCTAACAAAGGGTTTTGTACCCTATCGATCATATCCAATTAATTTATATCTCAAGGATTTTATGCCACTAAGGAACGTATTGGCTCTAGCCATAACCATAATTTAGTGGTGCCATTTGACGGCAAAACTACACAGTTCAGAGGGCCCCTAATCATAACAATTTTCTTGTGATACCATTTGGCAGCAAAATGGCCGGTTAGAGGATAGGTACCACATCTTTACTAGAAGGAGATTATTTGAGAATGGATCCTAGTAATATTTTTGATTAGGCATTAGCTCTATGTAAGATGAAGTAAATTTCAATTTGCCCTCCCGATAAATTATTGTGGAGGATGGATGAATTTTTCTTTAAGTGTTTTGATGGTTTATTTCAATTTTAAGTATTTGTGTTTGATATTTTTGGAATTATAAGCTTTCATGGGTCTTTAAGTGGCATTTGAATATTTGGAATTAACCCCTTTGATGAAATCTACGTTCAACATAACCATCATCGGAGTGTATAGGAATTTTCATTGACTAAACCTTGTCGACCCTATCAACTTATCGATAGGGGATCGATTTGTCAGCTATATGATTTTATTTAATGAAGGACTTATATGAATGCATAAAATAGATATTCCGATCAATACCTTAACCATATATCTGTTTGATAGTTTGAGCCGTGTTGACTCATATCTATCCATATCAAAGGATCGGGCTCAAATTGTGGTTCATTTATATATCCGCATAACATCCCTAGATGTCACATATATACCCATAACACATTCGCCGGGGCCCATGCGGGTATTTGGGGGGCATTTTATAATTATTTATTAAACCTTATCGACCCCTACTTACCTGCTTAAGAGGATCGAGTTCAAATTTACTGACTCATGCAGCATCCATATACGTCACGTGTGTTCCTACAACACACTCATCGGGGCTCATATGGGTATTTAATTAGACACACCCTTTTGTATACCTTTGTGCATACATATTACAGTGCATGTGTAGGGGTATTTTAGACATTTGTCAGGTCATCTATAATGATTCATAGTAGCTTGTGTTTACTACATGTCTTTTGTATTTTTTTTTTGTAGATAACACTTTGCATACATGAGGTGTTTCTTATGGTGACTTCTGAGTATTTGATCTTGCTACTTATAATCTAATATTTCTTGTAGATGACCGATATGTTTCTTCCCATTGCATGCTTCTCGACTGTAAAGAGTACCATAACATCTAATGCCTATTGCTGATTAGCACTTGTAGGCTATAGGGATTTTTTTGCATTCATTATCCACCACTTGTTGTTACTAGTAAGTATACTATTATATACATAACAATTATTCTTCTGTTGTTAGTAGGCATTTGCACTCACCGCTTGTTGTGTTTTGTGTGTTTGAATTCATCATCATATATCGCCTAACAAACCCTTCTACTTGTAGGAGACTCGCATTTGCTAGATATCTTATCAATGTTGGTTGTCATTGTCCTTAAGCAATTAATGCATTAATCTCATGAGATAGTTGACATTAACTGCAAGGTTTCATTATTATTTTCATTACATATCCACGCTCATCATTGGTAAAGAACTACCATATTTATCGGCATTTGTATGATCTATGTATATGACATACATATACATTGTTTGTTACTTGTTATTCCCATTATAGGAACCATTATATGCATGACACATCCTTGATTCTTTCCTGTAGTTAATCCATCAATGAATATTTATCTACATCGTGCATCCTTGTAGTCATTTTAATCATTTCAAATCACCAATTGCATAACCCTTGTTATTGTTCATGAATAGTTCACTGTACACATCATATATTCTTTATTGGTTAATGTGTTTGCTAGTAATTGAGGTTAGTACGCTTGCTTGTGTGAATGATATTTATTCGAGTGCATTTGAAACCCTTTTACTGATATATTCTCTTGGGGTTGAATTGTTGCTAGTGATAGGGATTCTATTACATTCCTTTATGTTCACTCACTATGCCAATCTACTTCTTGTGTGTGAATCATGGCGAATACTATCAGTTTCTTATTGACTTTGGAAGTAACTCATAGCTTGCATGGTTGATGCAAGTATTGCCTTTTCGATTTGTTTATTGACTTGAATGCTATAAGTTTTTCTAATCTCATCATCCTCCATTTTTGTGCATTGAGAATTGATTTATCATAAGTTATTTATTTGATTGCTAACATTCATTTGGATGCATCTGAATAATTAGTTATCATTTAGTCTTGATATTCCCATTTTGTCCATTCAATTCTCAATTTCTGCTTCATGTTTAAGTTCACTTTCATTTGTCCAATGTCAAATTTAAACATCTTGCAGTCAAAATTGATTAAAGACCTGGTTCCTTTTGATCATTCATGTCAAGTTTGAATTTAAATTCATTTTGAGTTCAAGTCATTTGCCATTCATTTGGGTTGAAATTATATTCATGTTCAAGTTCTTAATGATCCTCTGCATTTTTCTTTCATGTTAAGATCAAATCCAAGTCAAAGTCTTTGCTCAAGTTCAATTGTATGTCCAAGTCAATTGTGGTCCAAAATTGATTCCAATTTGATTTCAGTTCATTTTCATTTTACTTGGGCTCAACTCTTTATTAATCACTTAGATTTTGTTTGGATCCAAGTTCAAGCCTAAGTCCCTTGTATCTTCAAATGAAAATTCAGTAGCCTCTCACATCTCCTCTATTTAGGAGAAACTACAAGAAACTAGGCCTATCCATCATGCTAAGAAAAGCATTTATAGTAGCTATCCTTTGACACCACAGTCATAATCTTCATCCCCCACCACACTAAGAAAGACGTATATGGGTATTCAAAGGCACCTGTTTAAAAATGTAGTTCTTTCCCTGCATATGGGCAATTATAAGTATCCCCACCTCACCATAGGCATGGCATCTAGTTCCCATTCCACCACTAAGAAAAGCATGTACAAGCAATTTTTCGTTGAGCAATGAATGCCAAAAATATTAATTTTAATGATTACCTGCTTCATCATAGGCGCTGTATCTAGTTCCCTTCCCACCATGCTAACAAAAGCATGTATAGGCGGTTTTCTGGTGTACTGTGAACTTCGAGAGCGAAAATTTGAGTTTAGAAAATTTATACCTTTCCCTATCGATGGTGTCGGCATGTATATCAAGGTAAGAGAAACATTTTTCTCTTCTTTTTTATTAATTATAATTAATTTTAATAATTAATTAAAACTAATAATAATTAATTAAAATTAATAATAATTAATATTTAATGATTAATTAATTAGGATTAATTAATATTAATCATACTTAATTATAATTAATAATAATTAATTTATAATTAATACTAATTAATTAAAATGAGTTAAATTTAATCACTAACTAATTATAATTAATTAGTAATTAATTATAATCAGGCTATTTGGACACACGATTATGCATGATATGAGTAGGATTTAAGTAGGTTTTGAATAGGATCAATGATAAATCCTATTAATAGAGATTTTAACTCTCTTAAAAGAGAGTTAAACTCTATTTCAAGTGACTTGGTCAAAGAAGCATACAAACAGGAGATAGTTACCTTTATAGGGAGCAAGCTCCCAATTATTTCTTTCAACCTGATAGGAGGAAGAGTCATCAGAGCAGGTGGAGTCGGCGGGTCTCGAGCTTCAACTAGGTAGGGCTTTGATTGGATTCAGGATGGGGTTCAGCGTTGGGTAGAGGGGAAGAGGCGGGATGAGTTTGGTGACTTGGGGTTCGGCTACATGGGCTAAGTATGGAGGTCGATGACAATTTGGAGTCAGCTTCAGTTCGTGTGATCTCTGATTAGGTGAAGTCGGCCGACTACATATAAAAATCGGATAGGTTATCTTGGTGTTAGTTGTGTTAAGAGGTGGTTTCTGCTTTTGCATAGAGGAAGGTGAGGTCGGTTGTAGGTTATGGATGAAGAATTGGAAGTAGGAAGTTATAATGAGAGCTTGCGAATGGGGAAGAAGGACGGGTTGAAGAAGGCTCAACTTGCGAGAGATTTGGAGTCAAAACTATGGAAGGAGACGAATGATGTGTCAAAGAAAACAAATAAGGCACACTTCATTCCTATTTTAACAATGAGTGGGAGCAGAGTGAATGTGGGATCGAGATGGATGCCATAGTTCGGTGCCACTGCAGAGGGATGGGCTGTTGATTTGAGCAGAGATTTGGTATAACTAATGATTTGAGCCTCCTTTCTTTATATTTTTTTCTCGTGTTATCTTATTATAGAGGTCAACAAATGCCCCTAACAAATATGGCATGCATCTAGAATGAACCATGTTTATTGTATGCTGATTGACCTTGTAGATCTCTAGATATTTGCTCTGGATGTCACACAAAGTTTTTTGCAGAACTCCAAGAGTCTATCTCTTCGCCTTCGTAGATTTTGTAGATCGATGATGGTAGATAGCACTCGTCACCTTGTTCTCTTCTTTTGCCACCACTGTCACCTTAGTTTCTAGCATTTTTTTATAACTGCTTAACATCTTTCTTTGTCTTAATCATGTATGAATGTGATATTTATGTTTTATGATTATTGATATTGCTCAAAATTTTCTAGAACTTTGCAGATTCATTAGCTGATGGGATTATGTTGCCTCTAGTATGGATTATATCTTGCCTAGAGTTTACTTTATGTTAAAAAACAGATTCATTTTATGGAGGATCTTTTATTCTTCCCTCCTTAGGTTGTATCTTGGCAAAATTTTAAATATTTATTTGGAAATCTCGGCACACGTCGTGATGTTGACCCAAATAAATATTTAAAATACATCCAGTCTTTAGGAACATTTGAGATGTCATTTTGAATACTATTTTCATAACTTTAGCTTGATTCTTAAGATTTTGGTCCCCTCTGCCCTGTGCTTTGTGCAGCGAATATTGGTGAAGAGTTGCCTTATTTTTCATTATCGACTTTTCAGGAGATTTATGAACTTTCTGCCCTATGCTTCTTGCTTTGACGAGCTTGATAAAGGAGTAAATGCATGTGACCTAAACATTTTTTATTTACATTAAGTCGGTGGCGAGAAGTCATCGGTCCATAGCTTTGTGCGTAACAGACTTATTAATGACATAATCCTTGTAGTTTAGCCATAGGCTTTATATGAACTTTGGGATAATTTCATCAGTCTTTTGCTTAGTACTTTTGTGGACTTGTTGAAGAAATTTTTTTTCTATCCTCACTTGATGCTTTATGGATTTGTTAAAGGATTTGCAAGTTTTGAATTTAGTCGATTGTACTATATATAGGTAGTATCTTGATCCATAATCGGTTGAGAAGATGTCAATCTGAGTTACTTGAGTTCATCAAATTAGGTGAGCTAAGATTTGATAGCTCTTCATCCTCTAGTTGCTAAAATGGGGGTTCCTCTACTACGACATTTCTTATGACGTGTTGAGTAGATAGACTTGCCAGTAATCCAACCATATTTGGGCATGTTGGATCTATCCTTTTACAC
Organism: Dendrobium nobile; assembly: GCA_022539455.1. Classification (NCBI taxonomy): domain Eukaryota; kingdom Viridiplantae; phylum Streptophyta; class Magnoliopsida; order Asparagales; family Orchidaceae; genus Dendrobium; species Dendrobium nobile. The sequence continues at coordinate 45,884,876 of CM039718.1, read as the reverse complement.
CCATTCAGGTTTCAGACTTAAGTTATGGGAAATGTGCTTCCTAATACTGAATCAATTGAAGTTAGTAGATATGAAGTCATCCTTTATGTTTGAAGATTTAGAGTCTCCGAGCATTTAGTAGTTGTTCGTAACTCATCCTTTCCACCAAAACTTTGATTCTCCAATTAATTAGGAGAATTTGGTAGACTATGATCACTTGAACTTATCGAGCCGAAATAGCCTTCGTGTTTATTACAATCCTTACTAACGGGTTGACGAAGTGGAGGTTCTATTACTACGACTTTTCTTGTGGCGTATTGAGTAGACCGAGCTACCAGTAATTATTCCATATTTGGGCTTGTTAGATCCGACCTCTTACACCCATTCGAACATTAAGCTTCAGGCTATTAAAAGACTTCAAACTATTTCAGCTCAATTTATTAGAGTGCCTAATTACAAAAGTCTCTTTCTTGACTTTTAAATCTCGATACATTGGAGAAGGCGGTGCCCCAAACTTTTGAAAGATCACATTCATTTACTTTGAAAAAGATGTCATTGTATCCTTCTTCATGAAAGAATAATTGTATTGATAATTTTAAATATTTATTTGGGGATCTCGGCATGCAACATGATGTTGACCTAAATAAATATTTAAAATGCCCCTGTTTTACATGGACAATTTAGAATAGAATAAATTTGAAATTTTAAATATTTATTTGGAGATCTTAACACATAGTACAATGTCAACTCAAATAAATATTTAGAATGCTCCATATCTTACAGGAAGATTTGGATATGCTTTATATTTTAAGATTTTAAATATTTATTTAGGAATTTCAGCACACAGTGTGATGTCGACTCTAATAAATATTTAAAATGCCTCTAGTCTTATAGGGTATTTTAAAATGTATTATTAGTACATAAGAGAATTTTAAAATATAAATATAAGCATGCATTGATATATATATATAACACTTTGATCAATGTATATTATATTGGATATGAAATTTTTATGCATAGTATTTCCTTAAATATCGGCCATTAATCGGAGGCAAGGGCCTTTGACCATCCAGATCAATCAACTGATAAGTTTTTCTTTGGTACACCTTTTGATGATAAAGGGACCCTCCTAATTGGATATGAATTTGCCACCAATTTTTTTTTTGATTGGCCTTCTCAACACCAGGACCAATTCTCTTTCTTGAAATGATCAATGGTGTACCATTCGATCAAATAATTTTACCATTCTTGCTCGATAGATTTCTAGGTCTTATTGAGCTAATAATTTGATACATTCGAGTGCATCGAGTTCTTCATTCTTAGACAAGCATATTATTCTTGAGTGAGATTATATTGGATAGCTACCCAAAGTGACAATAGTTTGATCTCTAGTGGCAATACTGCTTCATATTTGAACACTAATGAATAAGGAGTGGCTTTAGTTGGCATTTTGTTAGTTATACAATACACCCATAGTGCCTCTATCATCTTTGTATGCAATTCTCTTTTATTCATGGTGAAGATCTTCTTCAACAGTTTCACCAACGTCTTGTTAAAGGCTTCTGCCAAGCCATTTGCTCTTGGATTATATATTGGTGAATATCGCCAATCGATCTTATGCTGATCAATGAACTTATACATTTTTATTCTTTTGAAAGCCATACCATTGTTTTGGATTATGTGGTGTGGCACACCAAATCTATAGACAATATTATGGGTGAAGAAATTTATCACGTACTCGGACGTGACTTTTTTGAATGGAGTCGCTTTTGCCCACTTAAAAATTCAATTAGTTATCGCCACTATAAAGTGATGACCAGCTAATTTTGGTGGATATATCAACCCAATTATATATGAGCTACAACAATCGAATGGCCAGGACGCTACTATTGGGTGCAGTGTATTTGGCGATTGATGTATAACATCACCATGGATCTGACACTCGTGGCACCGTTTAGCATGGTCAATATAATCCCTCACAAGTATTGACCAATAATAACTCATTCTCTTGATTTTAGCAGCTATATTCGGAACTGACTGATGTGTGACATAAAGTTCTTCATGAATTTTTACCACTCTATTAACTTTCTTAGTCTCTAAGTATCATTGCCACATTTGATCAAAAGATTGTAGATACAACGTGCCATTAACAAATGCATATTACAATGCTCTCTTTTAAACTTTCACAGCTATAGATTTATCTGTTGGGAGTTCACTTTTTTTGAAATAATTGATGAAGGGTTGCCTCCAATCTTCTTCTATTTCAATATCTAAGCAATGCAACCACGACTTCGAGCATCTACTAGTTTTACAACCACATGGCATTCTATTGATTTTTTTTTTCAATAATGATCTATTAGAGAGGTTGAGGATTAATCGGGGTTGTATCCTATTCGCTTGAATCTGGTATTCTCTATGCCTATGGGAATTTCAAGATGGCTGGCTCTAAGACCCAGTGACTTTGAACCCCAATTAGTATAGGTAACCCCTCGTCTTCATTTGCTAGCTCCTTGAACAATTTGTCCAGATAATCTACTTTGGTGTTCTATCCTTGGGGAACTCAAGCTATTATAACATTTGGAACTCATTTTAGAAGCTCAAGAGTTCATCGGTGGTAATTAGCTCATTCTAGTTTATAAATTTTGTAAATGCCTAGAGCTTGATTTATCACAAGCTGCGATCACCGAAGATTTAAAGATTTTGGATTCTGACACTGATCACAATTTCCAATCCCACTATTAGAGCTTCATATTCAATTTCATTATTGGTCTGATGTTTAGTTAAACTGAATGAAAACCTTATTATAACTTCTTCATGCTCTATGAAAATAAGACCAATGTTGGCTTTAGACCTAGCAAGATTTGGAGATTAGGCAGGTTTTATTGATGATGCCCCATCTAAATACATCTTCCAAAAATATTTTTTGTTCTCTTTGACCCACATGATTTGCTCATCGAGCAAATCATCTTTGAGTAGAGAGTCTGCTGGGATTGGATATGCAATGAGGAAATCTGCCAAAGCTTGTCCCTTTACCTCCTTCTATTGCAAATATGTGATATCAAACTACAATAGTAATACTGTCACTTGGCTAGGAAACCTGTAAATGCTGGCCTTATCATCAAGAACTTCAGTGAATTGATTTTTGATATCAACATAATCTTGTGAGAAAGTATATAGTGGCAGAGTTTCTGGACTACAAAGATCAACACTAAACAATGCTTCTCAATTAGAGAATAGTAAATTTCTTCTCCGATCAACCTCCGACTGATGTAGTAGAGCGCTTTTTTTTTTTTTTGCCTTATTGACATCTTTCACTTTGTATATAAGATCAAAGGGATCATTAAAAAATTATTTCTTAATATCTTCAATTCTTCGCTCCATTTTCAAATAAAAATCCTACTAGTTTGCATGCCTTCTTTCTATTCTCTTTCATATATTACAAGAATGTTGATGCTTGATTTACCTATAAGTATATAATGTCATTATTCTTCGAACATAGATAACAATTAATTAAATTACATTCAAGCACATTTGAACTTGATCAAACCGTGGTATGTTTAATCTATAATTGAACTATATTTGAAGACATGATTATGCCTCATTTAATCCAAATTAAAATGCCTATCTAGTTAAGACATAATCATACCTTATTCATCATATGACATTCAAATAAAATTAAAATAAAGATATAACAATATAGTCTAAGATATCTTATGCTATATTCAATGACAATTTGAATAATGTCCAAGCATAATTTGTGTGGATGGTTTAACAAGCATCAAAACATACTCTTTGATATTTTAAATAGCTCTGCATAAGATCTCTATCAAAATGACCTTATATGTGTTTTACCATATAAACTCAATAAAATAGTACTCATCTATGCTTCATTTGTCAATAAACTAAGAAATCTCGAACTTCAGTAGGTGGTCCCTCTTGAGTGAAGAAACTAGGATCAAGATAAAATGAAAAAGATAGTAAATGAAGAATGTTAAAGTAGAAAGGGCTGAGCAACTTCACTCTTATACAGTGGAATATGAGTATAGCATGTGGTATTTTGGTTCGAATGAAACTTTTTGGAATTTTTCCCTATGAGACAAACCAATGGGCATATATCTTCAATTCTGAGCAATATAAAGCATATAAAGTCAGATTTTCCACACACATTCAACTTCTTATGACAACTGGGAGAGGGATATTTGTCAACATTTTCATATTTTAGCTTTTGCTAACCTAACAAAAAATTCCCCCATCCAAATTAGTTAAGAGTTAAAAGTCAAAATTTCTAAAATTAGGTTGGAAGAAGAATATATTAGAACATATGGAGGAAGGCTTTTCTTATTTCATTTAATTCCTTCCCTAATACTTTCTTAAAGTAGCACAATACTCTTAATGACTCATTAAATGCCTGGTAACTGACAAATAAGTAATAATTACATATGAACTATCATGATGCATAATAACTCACAAACTCAGTAATAATCTGCACACTATAATTAGCATCCCTAACATTATACACTCATTTAAACATTAAGGTTGTGCAAAATAACTATCGGTAGATGCATCATAGTAGTTTCGAGATTTGTGGATAATGGAAAGTGCTCATCCTTGAAGGATTTGGAAGGAGTGATTTGGCACGGATGGCAAAATCTAGTGATATTAGGTGATATAAGAGTGAGAACTAGAATACGACGTGGAGGATTTGATGAGGATCAGTGAGTGAGAATTAAGGATCAAGAGAGGGTGATGACATTGGAGGAAGGATATGATATGCAAGACTTGGGCTTGGACTATGAGATATGGCAAACAACATATATAATGAATGGGGTGTTAGATTCAATAAACCTAACAATGGAATCTATCCATCAAGATAAAAGAACATATTTGGATGGTTCACACAATATGGCGTTGACGCTAAAAGTAGGGGGTGAAAGCTTAGATCTGAGTTTTTTTTGGGCAAGAATGACGAATTATGAGAGTTGAAGTTGGACACTGGAACTAAAAAGGATGAATTTGGATACAATGGTCTCAATGCCCTATCACATCCCCAATTAAAAAAAAACATGAAAGAATAAAATAAAATAAATAAAGAAACAAATTAAATAAGAAAAAAATTATGAACATAAAGCCAATCAAATAAGGCTGATATGTGGCATTGTAACAACCAAGTTAAACTTTATTAATTCATAGAAATATAATTAAAGATATCATTTTTCTGAAAGAAGGCAAATAATAAGTTGATAACGACACATAGCTACCATTTATTTAAAACGTAACGTCACATAGTTCAGCGACTGACTTTCTCTCTTTTTCTATCTTTGCATTCATCCATGTCTATAAATAATGAGAAAGTAACTGAACTAAGACTTTCCAAATTTTCAAGCTCAAGACTCCTCAATTTTTTTTTATTTAGATTTCATTTGGGATGGCTTTCTTACTGTCTCTTAAAGAAGCTTTGTAATAGAAATATTAAAAGTTTTATATTAAAAAGCTGCTTTAGGAAACAATGAGAAAGCCGCCCCAAACGAAACCTTAAACTTCATTTGAGTTGACTTTCTTACTATTTTTTTAAAGCAGATTTTTATAAAAAAATTTATACTACTAGAAAATAGTTTTAGAAAGTAGTAAGAAAGCAGACCCAAACGAAACCTTAATCATTTCTAAGATAATTTTTTAGTAAAAAATTATTTTAGTTCAAGAAATATTTCTACTAAAAATTTGTTTTAGAAAACAATAAGAAAGTCATCCCAAATGAAGCCTAAGACTTCGACTTTTTAAAACAATTATTTCATGAAATAAGATTTTTTGTACTAAAAAGATGCTTTAGAAAGCGGTAATGAAGTTGTCCCCGACAAAGCCTTAAACTCTCATTAATATAGAAACTAAGGCTTCGTTTGGGACGACTTTCTTCCTGCTTTATAAAACCGCTTTCTAGTACAAAAATTAAAAATTTTTAACTAGAAAGCCGCTTTAAGAAGCAGTAAGAAAGCCGTCCCAAACGAAGCCTTAGGCTATGTTTGGGACGGCTTTCTTACTGCTTCTTAAAGCGGCTTTCTAGTTAAAAATTTTAAATTTTTGTACTAGAAAGCCGCTTTAAGAAGCAGGAAGAAAGCAGTAAAGCTTCGTTTGAGACGACTTTTTTGCTGCTTCTAAAGCAGCTTTTTAGTACCAAATTACTCATGTAATAGGGCTGAAAATAAATTGAGCTAAATCTAAAACTAGTTTACTTGAGCTTTAACTCGGTTGCCAATATTGTGTTTGAGCTCAAGCTAAGAAATAAAATGTTAAAAATTTCTAACACTAAGAATGATATTTACTTGGTACTTCTATTTGCAGTTGAAGTTTGAAAAAATTTTACTTTGAAAGATGAATACTGTACAAGAAAATGACAAGGAAAGAAAGATTTCGCCACTAGCGGCTTTGTTCTTCTCTTGGTTAGTCCAAATAGAGTTGGATGTGACATATCAGACAAATGAGCATACCACAATGCTTCTGCCACATCACTTGCAAGGAAAATCAATAAAAATTTAGGGTCCGAATAAATAATTCGATCCATAGATCCGGCTCAAGTCCGAGCTAAAAATTAAAAATTTTGACTCATTTATTAAATAACTTTATTTTGAATTGACTCGTAGATTTGACCTGTTTAATATTTTTTTTTCTTAATTTTTGGTACAATCCTTTTATTTTATAAAAAATTTTAAAATTTATAGATAATAAATTATAATTTTTTTTTAATTCAAAAGAAGTTAAGTAGTTGGGTTCGTGTCATTCAGCATAAGTTCAAGTTAGTATTTTTGATTTATTTATTAAATGAGTCCGTTCTGTTAATTGGATTCAGATTGGGCCAATTTCGAGTCGGACACAAATTTGACACATCGACCCATTTTTACACACTCTAATAAAAATGAAAATGATCTACTGCATGTTTGAGCACTACTATTTCTTCTTTTTCAAAGGAATTAAAAAATGATGCCATTTCACCAATTTATTTCTTAAGGAAATATTACCCAGAACATGTCTTCTAGAATGAAACCATTTTGCATTACAGGGAAGTGTACTGTAGAGCAATGTAATTCAATAGCTAACGTAACAAACCAATTTTATGCCAAATAGGACCCATATTGCAATGTTGGTGTGATGGAATTAATAATGATGGAAAGTTGTCGGTGGCTATCACTTCAACACATTAAGGTTACATTTATGACGGCTTTTTTATGGCTTCTTAAATCAACTTTAAGTCTTTATTTGGGACAGTTTTCTTACGGTTTTTTAAAACAATTTTTTATTACAAAATTTTTAAATTTTATACTAAAAAGCTACTTTAATAAGCAGTAAAAAAGTAGTCCCAAATGAAGCCTAAGAAATAATAAGAAGGCTTTGTTTGGGACGACTTTCTTATTGCTTCTTAAAGTAAATTTTTAGTACAAAATTTTTAATTTTTAAATTAAAAAATTATTTTAAGAAGCAGTAAAAAAGTCATCCTAAATGAAAGCCCATTCATGCCCCACATATGTTGGTGAACTGTTCTTTTGAATGTCTTTTAGGTTTATTTAAGTATTTTAGTGTTAAGTTAATCTAATGTTTTATTTCTATTAATTTTTTTTCCATAGTTGTGTTTAGGGTAATAACTAATATGTGATCATGTGCTATTGAAGACCAATTAATATTCCCTAATTTTCTTTTTTAAGTTGTTCTCTTATTTAAAATAAAACTTAGGGTCTTTAGGTATATACCATAAACTTATGTTTTTATATATTGCATCTAAACATTTGTAATTACTTATATACTTAAAAGTCTAAATCACAATAGACTATATGCATAAATGTGTGATTTTCTTTAAATAACTTAATCTTAGTGATATTTTTGACATAATTTAATGACTTGAGTGTTACATAGGTAAATTTAAAGATTTATGCATTAGATATATAAATACATAAAAATTTTATAGTATGTGTAAACTCACGTAAAATAGTGGTGAAAAAACTATAACATTAAGCCTACAACATGCACCAAAAAATCTCTTCTAGAAATTCGCAATATTCCATTCGATTAAACAAAACTATAAGGAAAATTTCACAACCAATTTTTTTTTCAAGAAAAAAGGTATACATTAACGAGTAAGAACAATACACTACAAGACCAATTAATGGCAACATATATGAAAATTACAGCAAAAAAAGTACAATAAACAATCCGCCAACCAGTCTAAACGAAATCAAATTCGAGGTTCCCCGCTAATAGGACTTAAATCGTCCCTGGTTGCCAAGCTTGGGACCATCCAAGGAGGGAAAAAGAAAATAGCCAAAAGACCAGAGAACCAGCTAGATTGCCAACCAAGCAATGAACATTCAAGGGGCTTGCAGAAAACCTGCTTCATCATTGTCCTAATCCAAAAACGATGCCGCTAAAGAGCCAAAATCAAGATAAGCCATCAAAGTAAAAAAGAAAGACGCCAAAAAGAAAAATTTCTTTATGGGTTTGCTTTTGCTACGCTTAATATAATTTTTGGAGAAACTACCATATGCAACCAAATCTAACTCCTAAATATCTTCCCCATCAGGCAAAAAAATGTCCTCCTCTAACCAATCGCATTGGCTCCGAACATTATTCTTCGCTAGGTGAACAACCAAACTAGCATTGGAAATGACATAAATGGGAACATCAACTAAAGGTTCTAGAATAATAAAAGGAGAGTTGTGGAGCTCAGGCGAAAGAAGGCCCACAGAAACCCAAGCCTCCTCAAAACATAAGGAAATAGGATCATCACCCAACACCTCCTCATCCTTCTCACTAGTAGGACTAACTATCAAGTTCACACAATAGTTAATAGTGTTCAACGACTCATAAACAAGCGCAGCGGGCTCCACATCTTCCCAAATTGAAGTGGAAACATTCAAGTTAGAGCAGCCCATAGGAGTCATGACCCCATCCATAAGAAACGACAGGATATCCAGAATAACCAGAGCATCTTCATAAACCATAGAGACATCATCCACTTTAGGCATCACCACACAACCTAAAGCATCATCAGGACGAATAGCCTCACCAACAGCAAAATTCAATTTCGAATCCTTAGACAAATCATAAACAATATTAATTACTTCATCAACATAATTAGTAATAATATTATCGTTGCCCACAACATTCCTGTTATCACCACCAGCGGGAAACAAAATTAGAGCTCCATCAATGGCATCATAAGAAACCAAATTTTCCACCCTATCACCCTCACAGCTAACATTCACATTCAAGGGTTTAGAGACTACAGGAACAACATTTGGTGGGGCAACCTAAAGAGGCCGGCAGTTACTACTCAAATGCCCTAAATAACGAAGCACAAAAGGCAGGGAAAGCTTCCATCGACACATGTTGAATATAGCCTAGGTTCTCAAGACTAAATCAGACTTTATCAGGATATGATTTCATGATATCAAGCTCAACAAGCACATAAGCTACATATGGACTAGAATCGAGGGAAGTAGCCAAATCAACCTTCAGAGGGCGACCAAAAATCAAACCCAAACCAATAAGGATACAAGATGAGAACAAATGAGGTCAGAGATTGGAGAAGGAGACCTAGATAGGGATAACAGGCAAATCAACACCAACATCAACTAGATGAGGCCATTTGGTCAACTTCATATAACAATTTTGAGCTAAGTAGGAATAGATACATAAAATCCTACAATAATCAAGGTCATTGCTCAACTTGATCAAGGCATGCGTCTGATCAAGCAAAATCACAAAAACCTCACTTGTAAGCTTAAGGGAGAAGAAAAATCTACGAATATATTCCATTGAATGCCTCTTAGAAGGAAAAAAAACCAATTAAGAAAAATTGAAAATGAAATGCAAGGGCATTTATTTCTTCCTCCTAAATCCACAGCAATGGTAAACCACAAAACGAAGAAGTTTTGAGGTCAGGAAAATGACCATCAGAAGAGCTAACAGCAAGAGCATTGAGAAAAGACTGAGATTTGAATGATCCATCCAAAAAACTAGGATCACTCAACCTTTTCCCAGAGGCGCCGAAACGAAAACAAAATGAAACAAAAAAACTCCACATAAAAAGAAAACAAGGGAAGAAAAACTTCCCTGGAGCACCGAGGAGTGCGTGCCCGAATTGGCAGAGGAGCGCCGAAATCGCCTAGGTGGGAACCCTAGCAGAGAGCGAGGGAATGTTACTCTATGAGTAACCAATTAAAAATGATGTAGAACAAATATTAGTCTAGGGTTTACTTATGTAACTCATTTTTTTCCCCACTCCCAACAAAATATTTTTCTACTTACTAATGTAACTCATGACGTAGTGCACAATAACAAAATAACAAAACTTACAATCCACAATATATCAAGTAAAAAAAAAAAGTAAACATAAATATCTTTTAATCATTCTATTTAAATAATAATTTTACAGCATCCAAAATCTTAAATTTCACAAGAAAGATATTTTTTTTTCCAAATTATACCCACGATCAAATTTCATACTATGAAGAAGAATCTAATACATTTTACACTTGAAAAATTTTCAATTATGCACATAAACCCATAACTAAACAAATTAAAAGCAAGCAGAATGATATAAATCACCCAAAAGGAAGCTCTATGACTCACAACTATACTAGTAGACTTATCTCCATAAGTAGCTTTTAAGGCTTACAAAGTGCTCAATAAATGCACAACCAATCAACAAAACCAACAATTAAAAGAATAGAACTTTATTTTAATACTCATTTTCTATATTTTAAATATGCCTCGATGGTCCTCTTAATAGCCTACCAAGCTTAAAAGTTATCTAGTTAATAAAAAAAAAACTCTAAGTTTAAATTATTCTTATACAAAACCTAAAACTGGAGCAAATGATTCAATATGTCTTAGGATGGGTTTCTTGCCTCTTATTTATAGGTAAAGGCCGGGTTCAACATAATAAGAAATAGGGATTTTTACATACAAAACATCTAAAACTATTGAAAATACATATTTAACACCTAAACTTCTATATTTACTAATATACCATCTAAAACCCCTCTTTTAATCAATTCTAACATTCCGTTTAAACCTTCCATCAAAAATAAAAAAACACTTGTTGTCATTCTCAAATAATTATGAGTGGTTTAATTTATTTTAAATGTAAAAAAATATTTTCTTAGTAAAATAATCTTTACAATTTATTTAACTTATAAATAAATTGCCCGAGCATCTTCAATTGAAGAATAAAATCATACATAGTTGAATGAAAAATAATAGTAATACCTATTAAATAAATAAGTTGACATATAAGAGCAAGTACTAAAAGAACAACCTTATATTTCAACAACTAATAGAATTGCTAATCAATATCTCATGAAACCCTTAGCTCCAAATAAGTCCTTCAAGGACTTAGGTTGATTGGTTGAAAAATATATGCATAATATAATGTAATCTAAAAAATTATAATAAGATAAGTCATTATTATATCTCATCATATAATTTACTTAAATATAATATTTTAAAAGGGGTTTTTACATACATAACACCTAAAACTATTAAAAATACATATTTAACACCTAAACTTTTATATTTACTAATATACCACCTAAAATCCCATTTTTCTTCTATTCTAACACTCCATTGAAGCGATGAGATACTTGTATTCACTATGAAAGGATGCCATTGACGGGAAAGACAGTCGTTGATAGTTATTTTTGATGGAAGGTTTAAACGGAATGTTAGAATTGATTAAAAGAGAGATTTTAGATGGTATATTAGTAAATATAGAAGTTTAGGTGTTAAATATGTATTTTCAATAGTTTTAGATGTTTTGTACGTAAAAATCCCTTAAAATTTAAAGGATGAAGAACAGTTTAAATGTTATTTGAACGGTAAAATGCAATTTTTTTTAAAATAAACGGCACACTACTGCCTTTTCCACTCCAACACCTGTCAAGTTCTTCCAAACTACCCCGGAGGAACTCGCGATTCACCAGTAGAGAGAGAAAGAGAGAGAGATTCAATGGAGAAGAGTCCCCTTCTCCGACCATCCTCCATCATGGTAGGAGTAGTAGACTACCGCGGTCAACCCATCTCCCGGTCATCTTCTGGTGGCTGGACCTCTGCGTTCTTTATCATAGGTAAGCTTCCCTCTATCCACCGCCTCTTGCCTCTTCACCTCCTTGAATACTTCTCTTAATGGAGTCAGGGTTTGAAATCGCTGAGGGAATGGCGTATTACGGCATCTCGTTCAACCTCGTAACGTACCTCACCGGCCCCCTCAACTTCTCTACGGCCGCCGCCGCCGCCTCTGTTAATAACTGGTCCGGCGCCTCCATGCTTCTTCCCTTCCTCGGCGCTTTTGTTGCCGATTCGTTCCTCGGCCGCTACCGCACCATCGTCCTCGCTTCTCTTCTCTACGTCCTGGTAATCGGGAAAAACTCCTTTTATTTCCTCTCCATTCACTACCCAACTCAACTAGTTTTCATCGTTGTGCAGGGTCTAGGGTTTCTCACTCTCAATGCCGTGCTTTCAATCCCCTGCTCAGGGGACCAAAAGCTTACCTTGAATTCCACTTCCTGTTCTCCATCAGTTCTCCAAGTTGTTTTGTTCTTCTTATCCCTCTATCTCGTAGCCATTGGCGGAGGAGGCCACAAGCCTTGCCTTCAGGCGTTTGGCGCCGACCAATTCGACGTGAGTGATAACCAAGAGCGCATTGCGAGAAGTTCATTCTTCAATTGGTTGTGCTTTGGGATAAATGGTGGCATGATTGCCTCCTTCATTGCATTGAGCTACATCCAGGACAACATTGGCTGGAGCTTTGGATTCGGAATCCCTTGTGCTGTTATGGGCGCTGCTTTTCTAGTTTTCTTGTTGGGAAGCAGGACTTACCGCTGCTATCCCTTAGAGGATTCAAGCCCATTTATTAGGATTGGCAAAGGGCTTGCTGATATGGTCATGAGCAGGCAGTCCTCTGCTGATCCTTCGGCATCTGAAGTAGAAGCCAACGATCTAGAACAGCACTCTGGCTGTCAATCTGATAAAGACACAAAGTAAGAGTTCCGTTTCTAACTTTCAGCTTTTAAATATTGGATCTCAGCTTGCATAATTAAAATTTTAGACTGGTTCTAATCAGTGATTTACGGTTTACAGGGTTTGGAATCTGTGTAGACTTGTTTTTTCTTATTCTAGCAATCTAAGTTAAACATTATGTAAGTGTTGGAGATCACTGTATCAGGTCCTATTATCTCCATTTATTTTTGGTAGATTTTTGGCATTTACAGTTGGTTGGTGCGCAAGTAATCAATTTAATATTTTAAGTTTATTAATTGTATTAATTTTGCAACAAAAATGCAAAAGAATAAATTTTGTGAATACTTAAAAAAAAATGCAAATGAAAAGTGTGAATCAATTTTGTGAAGAATCATTTCATTAATTTTTGTCTAACATATTACTTAGTGCAAAAATAAAAAAAAATCTGCAAACGAACATAAAGTAACACTTGATTTGCAAATAAAAATTTAATTGGAACTTACAAATATGTTACAATCACATCAAATTAAAATCTAGGTTAACTACATTGAGTTGGACTTATTAATACAATAAACCTACATGAAATGCAAACTAGAAATGAAAATTTAAACTAAACACTTATTCATTGTGTCATCAAATTAAGCTAAAGTCTAAGATAATCATGTTAAATTTAATCAATTAATGCAATGAACATGAATCAAATATGAACTCTAAATGAAATAAAAATAGGACTAGATCATTTCTAAAATTTAAACTAAAGCACAAAATTAAAAATGACCAAATCATTTGATAATCTAATATAGGGATGTAAAAAAATGACTTGATCCGAACCCGATCCAGAAAATCCGAGTTCGAGTTGATCCGTTTAATAAATAGGTAGTATTTTGGTCCGGAATTTCAACCTGTTTATTAAATGAATCGGGTTTGGGTTGACACGCTAATCAGTTTTGACTCAAAATGATATGTTTAAATTATATTTTTTATTTTTTATTTTTTTAGTTTGATTGTCTTATTTTTTATTACTTAATCTAAAATCTATTACTTAAAAAAAATATTATTATTATTTTTTAAAATGAAAGCAGGTTATCGTGTCAGGTTCGGGTCCGATTCTTTTACCTGTTTATTAAATGGTCGGGTTTGGATTGATCAGATTGGGGTTTGGTTAATTTCAACCTGTTGATCTGTTTCAACACCCCTAATCTAATATTTAATATCTCTTAATTAAAATATAATAAATTTAAAATAATTATTCAAATGTTTAAAAGTATAAATAAATATATATATATATATATATATATATATATATATATATATATATATATATATATATATATATATATATATATATATTTCATTATACAATATAATTTAATTTAATGATTAAAATATTTAAAATTAAAAATATATATTTTTATAGGTATTAAATTTTATAACAGTTAAAAAATTTTCATTATTAAAAATCAGATAAATAGTTAAAAATTATTTAAAAGTAATTAAGTATTAAATAATTGAATACAAGAAAATTAATTTGGATTCATGTCAGGTAAGTCTACCATGGAAGCAATACATTTATTGAGAGGTCTTATGGAGAGGTATAGGGAGAATAAGGAGGGTCTACATATGATATTTATTGATTTAAACAAAGCATATGATAAAGTTTCAAGAGAAATGTTTTGGAGAGTTCTAGAAATAAAAGGGGTTTATAATTCTTATATTCAAGTCATTAAGGATATGTATGCCAGAGCTATTACCTGTGTTCAAACACAAGGTGGTTTGACTTAGTATTTTCCTATTTCAGATTGATTACATCAAGGATTAGTCATAAACCCATTTTTTTGCTTTAGTCATGGATGCTCTTGCTAGACATTTGCAAGAGGATGTGTCATGGTGTATGTTTTTTTCTGATGATATTCTTCTTGTTGATAAGACTAGTGAGAGTTGAAGATAAACTTGAATTATGGAGGTCAACTTTAGAGTCTAAAGGTTTTTGTGTGAGTAGATCTAAAATTGAATATATAGAATTTAATTTTAGTAGTAATAAATCTAGTGGTGGGATTGTGACTTTGGGAGATCAAGTCATTAATACGAGTACACATTTTAGATATCTCACGTTAATAGTTTAGAGTGATGGTGAAATAAATGGGGATATATTAGTAGAATTCAAGTTGGATGGTTGAAGTAAAGGAATGCATCAAGCCTGTTGTGTGATTGAAAAGTACCCCTCATCTTTTAGGTTAAATTCTATAAGGTGGTGTTGAGACTTGTAATGTTTTATGGTGCATAATGATGGCCATTAAATGATAAGCATAACATTAAGTTAAGTGTTGCAGAGATAAGGATGCTCAGGTGGATAAGTGGCTTACTCTTAGAGAGAAAATACAAAACAAGCATATACATTAAAAGGTTGGAGTAGCTCCAGTGGTATATAAGATTAGAGAGAGTCACCTTAGATGGTTTGGTCGCTCCTATTAGGAAACTAGATGTATTAGATTTGGCTTATATTAAAAAAGTTAGAGGTAGACCAAAAAGAGTTGATCAGAAAATATTAGAAATAACTTTTCTTTATTATTTAAATGAGAATTTGACTTAACTTGATACAATGAAGAATAATGATTCACGTAGCCGACTACACGTAGTGGGATATAGGCTTGATATTATTGTTGTATAGAAGAAAAAATAATTTTTCATATTTTTGCACATAGAAAATTTTTTCCCATATTTGCTCCTTTTCCTAAATAAATTTTAATTACTCTCCTACTTAATTAAATTTTGATGAAGCTCCTTCAACAAAATTGCCCTTTATTTCTGTAAACAATTGATTTATTCAATTTTTTTAGACATTAAAATTTTGTGCATAGTTAGGGCCTCAACATGAAGATTATTTGTTCTAGAATTCAGACTTTACATAATTTTTTTCAATTAATTCATTATTTTTGAAATTAAAGCTTCATTTGTGACAGCTTTCTTATTGCTTTGTAAAACAGCTTTGTAATACAAAAATTTCTAATTCAAATTTTTTTTATAAAGCAGGAAGAAAGCTTTCTTATGCTTTTATACTGCATTGTAACTGGTATTTCAACATTTAGCATTGATTAACATTTAAAATTCTTACAATTAGGCTTGTTCATAGTGTTAATTTGCTTGGTGATGAACGGATTGAAGAAGCTAAGCGGATGCTTCGATTGTTTCCCATATGGGCAAGCTGTTTAGCATATGCCATAACCTTCTCTCAGAATTCGACCTTTTTCAACAAGCAAGGTGGCACAATGGACAGGCGTATCGGACAGAGCTTCCAAATTCCATCGGCCGCTCTACAAAGCATTATAAGCATCGTCGTTGTCACCTTCATTCCTGTCTATGACCGTGTGCTTGTTCCCATAGCCAGAAATATTTCTGGGCTTTCCTCTGGCATCACACAGCTTAAAAGAATTGGCATTGGATTGTTTGTTTCGGTGATTTCGATGGTCGTCGCAGCTCTGGTGGAGAAGAAGAGAATTGAAACTGCAAGAAAACATGGTTTGATCGATCAGCCGAACGCAACAGTGCCAATGAGCGTATTGTGGCTGCTTCCTCAGTACATTCTATTTGGCATCATGGGTTCGTTTGGAATGGTTGGCCTGCAGGAGTTTTTCTATGATCAGGTTCCTGATGCATTGAGGAGTCTAGGTCTTGCTTTCTATCTCAGTATATTGGGCACAGGAAGCTTCATTAGTGGTTTGCTTGTCTCAGTGATTGATGAAATCACTAAAAGAGAAGGGGAGAGCTGGTTCTCAGACAATTTGAATCGAGCTCATCTTGATTATTTCTACTGGCTCCTTGCAGGACTTGGTGCTATTGCGCTGGTCCTTTTTGTCTGCTTCGCTCAATCCTACGCATACAAGAACGAATACCGCAGTGTGTGATATGCTAAAGCAAATTGAATTTTATTATGTAAAATATGCTTTGTTATTGTCTTCAGTTCTGTTGAAGATAAGCTCAGGCAGCTTGTGTAGTTTGCTTGGCTAGCCTTATTGTTTTCTGAATGCTGTGATTCTTCCTACGCTACTCAATGTTTTCATTCATGACTAGATTTGAATTTCCTTTATGCTTATTGTTGTGGGATTTCAAAGCACACCTTCTCTGTTTGTGGTAATAATTGCATTTGTTTATCACCACAAGATACAAAAGCTTCCTTTAATTTTTTCCTTTTGCTCTTTTGATCTTTTTTTTTTAATAGACTTAAATGTCCAAGGCTTGATACAATATGAGAGATGTGTTGTGCCACTTCTCCCTTCACCTTGTCAGTCTTTTTCTTGGTCCCTTCACTTTTTCTCCTTCTAGGCTGAAGACCCCTTTGCTTCAGGATGGCTGCAATTTCTTTCAAGAGTACAAAGCCATTCTGTTTTATCTCATTCTATATTCTCATTGATTCATTGTTTTCTATTGGACCAGTGGGGCAACCACATTCTGAAGCATTTGTAGCTCTCATATGCTCAAGTTTCTTATACTGATAAAAGGGAGTGTTAAGATCAACCCCAAGTTTTGGTTTATCAATTACAAGTTTTGGTTTATCAATTACTTGAGAAACACTCTTTATTTAACTTTTGTTTTGCATGGAAACTTTACAGGTATCTTTCATGTTTTCAGCTTAAAGGTCACTAATAGTGATACGTTATCATAAAATTATCTTGATCGGGCATGAATCTCGAGGCAAAAAGCTAGCCGGAAACATCAAAAATTAAATCCGGGATAATCTGAACTTCAATTTCAGCAAACTTATACTCGAACTGATCGTCTCGGAAATACAAACCCAACGACACCAAATTCAACTCAATCTGAGCCCAAATGAGTCCAAACCGAGCACCCGAAGCGCTGTTGGAAAGTTCAAACCACAATCTGAGTTACCAAACTGTCTCCGATTTTAACGAGCTTATACTCGAATAGAACGGCTCGACGAGATGAATCCAACGAGCCCAAGATCGCCGAATTCCGACATCACTAAGGCCTTCAAATGTCCAATGCGGTGCACGATCGTAGTAATTAATATCGGCCGTCCATTCGACCACTCCCTATTCGCCCCTGATCTCACGACTATTTACAAGCCATGCCACTCCAGAAAAACTATAAATAGAGCCCTCATTCTTCACAAAGGAGACTCAAGTGAAGAGAGAGAAGAAGAAGGGAAGAAGAACAGAAAGGGGAAAGGGAGAATCCTCTGCTCCTCGACCACTGCCAGAGCTCTTCCCGCTGCCTGAATACGCCGAAACTCAGCTGGATTTTCGGGAAACGGCGGGATTTTGCAGAACTTTGTAACTTTGTTAGAAACTGATTGTAAACTGATTGTCTCAACTTGTGAGACGAATCGGTCTTTGTACTTCAAACAAACAAACACAAGTGGAATTATTTCAACTGGGCGTAGCCCCGTGGTTTTTTTCTCTCTTCTGGGTTTTCCACGTAAAAATCCTGGTGTTCATTCTCCTTTCTGTTAGTGTGCTGAATACTCGTACAACGCTCAGACGCGAATTTACAAACTCTACCTCCGTGTATATTCTAGCCCGTAACAAATAGTAACCATGGATAATTGCAAATCGATGGCATGATGACCCAAATTGAGAGCTGCAACATCAGTTTCAAGAGAACTATTGTTCATTGGTATGTCTAATGGATGGTTAGAAAACTTCAAATCAGTTGCCTTAGTGATTTGGGAAGTGTCCCCTTCTTCACTAACATTTACAAGTTCTCCAATTCTCTTTTCTATCGGGTTAGGTGATGATGACCCGATTCCTTCCTTCGATCGCATCACCGTCTTCGAATTGAGCTAAATAATTGATTAGCATTTGTTTCAAATGGTTTTTTTAATTAATTATTAGGTTACTTAATTAACTAATCAATATTATTGTTCATCAATTAATTCAACCGGCAAATTAAATGCTGTCCAATTTTTATTTTTTCTTAGTGATAATTTATAAAAAAAATACCCATAAATCCAAAATTTCCGATGAAATTTTGGCAGCCTCCTTCCCCTCACAAGGAGGTCGGGGCAGCACTTGTCGATATTTTCTTCCCGGCCGGACCTAAGGTCGACGGCTCGAGGCCTTGAATTTGAAACCATCAGGCCGGACTTAAAGTTGACGGTGCGAGGTCTTGAAGGTGAAACCATCTCTACCGGACTTAAAGTCGACGGTGCGAGGTCTTGAATTTGAAATCATTTTGATCGAACTTAAAGTCGACGATGCGAGATCTTGAATTTGAAACTATATCGATCGAACTTAAAGTCAACGGTGCGAGACCTTGAATTTGTAACCATCTCGACCGGACATAAAGTCGACGGTGCAAGGCCTTAAATTTGTAACCATCTCGACTTGACTTAAAGACGACAGTGCGAGGTCTTCTTTTCATTCTTGTTTGTTTAATGCTTAAATAAAGATTTCTTTAAAATTAAAATTAATGCAATAGCATATACTTTTGATTTATAAAAATCTGATTTGAAATCTATATTTTTTTTTCTAAATCTGTATTTAAAAAAAAAATATGCATTTTAAAAATCTGAATTTAAAATCCGTATTTTTAAAATCTGCTTTTTTTTAAGAATAATTTGCAATTTAAAATCCGCCTTTAAGAAAAATCTGCGTTAAAAAATCTGATTTTTGAACAGAATACTCTGATTTTTAAGTAAAGAGGAATACTTTCTTATTGAAAAAGAACATAAATTTTTTATTCAAGTTTGACAAATTGACAGTTGTAGACAGGTACTGTCACAGTTAATATGAGAGGGTAGAATTGGTCAAAAGTAATCATTACACGTCAATAAAAAAGAGTCATTTTTTTGTGACGAGAAATCACTGTCCTTAGGCCAGTGAAAATCTCGGTCGATCTAGCATGCAATCCACATCAATTTGCACGGGCCAACACTTAAGGCTTTCACTGCTTGCCAAGGGATTCTCGAACCAGGGACCTAGGCTTTGCCCAACCGGTTCTTCACCACTCGGACAAACAACGGTGGGTAAAAAAAAAAGTCATTCACTAGGATGTAATTATTTCATGTCAGTTGGGGCAAGACGAGCAATTTAAGTAAACAATAGGCTTGGAATGGTTTATGGTCACGGATATATTCACATAAATAAAAGAGTTCAAAATATTATCTATTTTTAAGACAAAGATACATAGGAGGCAGAGGTGGTTTGTAGGCTTAGCAGCGGCATTTACCTGTGAAGAGAAGATTGATTTTGCGATTTGAGGGGTCTCGTGCTCGACGGCAAGACAGATCGGGCTAGTTCGGCCGGCGTGCTCCACGTGAAAGACAAAGCAGAGGCGGGCTTGTTGGGGTGGAGAGGAGAGGCGTGGACAGTAAGTCGGATACGAAACCGACTTTGGGTGCGAGACACAATTGCAGGAAGAAGCAAATATTTTTTTTCAGAGAGATTGAAAGTGTTAGTTCATCTCTTTATCCTCTTTCCCTTTTTATTGAGTGCATTGCTAAATAATAGTTACCATAAGATAAGCTATCATAACTAATTTACCACTCTTCTCTCTTAAGCAAAATCTCTAAATAGCTTTTATCCTGAGATATCACTGCATTCATTGCCAACCTCTATGAAATCAAGCTCTTAGAAACTTTCAACTTACAGCTTATTCATTTTTTTTTTAAACTTGTCTGATTTTATGTTCCTATATATATGTGTCTCTTCTATTGCTCTATAAATTATAAATTTAGCTATGCAAAAATCCAAATTCCACTTGACTTATTTTAACAAAATATGATGTTATAGATAGATTTAATATTTCATTCTATTTTCCATCTCTATATGTATGGGCTGGTTGTTGTATGCATATCTCCATTCCAAGTCTGTTTGAACAGAAAGATTGCTGTTTTTGTTGAATCCAAGCATTCTTCTTGTATGTTGTAGTTGTAGGTAGTAGCAAATTCATGGACATGTATACCTAGCCAATGATAAAAATAAATCTCGTCGAAGTGAAATTAATTAATTTGTGGATGCAACAATGCAAGGCACATCTTTTCCATCTTTATTTTCATTATTTTGTTCATTATTTTTATTAGTCAATAATATTCTAATAGTTTTCATAGATGTTTCTAGTTTATTAATTTATATGATTTCTTTACTACTACTACTAGTGATTTGGGAAGAATAATTTAATATTTATTGATTTGGCCTTCAATAAAATTTATTGATTTATTGATCTATAATTTATTGGTTTACCCTTTTTTTTATGTACCACATTGTTTTACTCACTTTTTGAGAATTATAAATAAAATATTATTTTATGTGTTATACTTTCCGTGAAAATGTGTTATTTTAATTGTGCTGCGCATAAAAAATATAAAAATAACAAAAAATTTTAAGTATCATCCAACACCGTGGTGTCAGATGAAACAATGCTACAGCGCCATCAAGGATATCATCAGAGTGCCATAATATTGACATAGCAGTGTAGACTTCTCTGTTTGATAGCGACGCATTATCAAAATGGTCAGCTAATCGGGCATCACAGCATTGGAAAGTCAACAACGTTGTGATGCAGCAGTTGTATCTTCCAAAGGACATGCCTATGCCAATGAAGCAATGCAACTATTCACTAAGTAACTGATCCATATCAGTAAGTGTCGTGGTAGTGCAAAAATATAAGTGCAGTGGCGTTTGCTCATTTTATGGGTGCTGTGACACATATTTGAAGCATCGTTGTGCTAGTTGCCTAATTTATATTCTCCTGTAAATTGTCATTGTGTTATATTTATAAGAGAGTTTAGTCACTTATCTAATTTTAGTACTTTTTAGAGTGCTTCTTGATATCTCTCTTAGGGTCAATTCTATGTGACACTTAAGAAGTGCTAAATAAAATCATTAGAGTGTTTAGTCAGTGTTTATTTGAGTAACTCTATATGTTAAGGAAGTAGGACTGTAAAGGAGATACATAGATCATTCCTAATGACATAATTCTCTTGTATTTACATTCTTCCATGATTTCAATGAAAATGAGTTTGCTTATCTTTTCTCCCATGTTATTTTTAAGGCTTTGCTTTGGAAGGATGCAAAGCAATTGAAATTTTAATTTTTTTGGAAAAATTGGAATGTTGACTTTTAAATTATAATTCTGAAATCAAATATTTCATTAAAAATTACATACCACCCTGGGAGGCAGAAATAAATTTTTTTAATGGGTTTAGATTCAAAATTGTAAATTTGATCTGAAATATCATAGTTAAATTCATGAAGGAACTACATATAACCCCGGAGGGTCAAAATAATGTTCGATCAAATATTTAGCTAATAATTTAGATATGTTATTATTAATTTCATATCTGATGTCATAACAACAAATAATATATATTCCTAAGGAAGGAAAGTACCATTTCTTATTAATTACTCGAATATGTTGATAACAATCATTGTTGATTTTCTTGTATTTTTTCAAAGAGAATTAATTGACTTTTTAATTAATCTAGGGTCTTTAAATATCCTACGAAGGCAAACCTTCATAGTTAATCACATTCTAGAAAGTTTAAGCTTCCTACCAACACTCTCAATTAAAATAATGGTAGAAATTTTATTTTTGAATTTTCTAGTGATATCAAAAGAGTGAGGTTAGAATTTCTACTATGATTGGATCAGAATTTGAACACTTATTTTGGATGCCAAAGGATAAAAGGTAGGAGGTGTTTTTGGTTTCTAAAATATTTCAGAAACACCCCATATATCCTATGTATTTGGCTTTACAACTTGCTTTAGAGAAAATTTAATTCAAATTATCATTTTACTAGAATACTAGGATTATATTCCTGAAGTTAGGGTTTTATGATTTTGGGTCCGCCCAAGATACTAAGTCTAATTTATGCATTAAACCATAATGGCTCGAACCTAGCTAATGATACGTAAATCTTGACTAATCCCATCCTAGATTAGAGAGCCAGCTAACCACCTAGGTGCTTAAATCTATGTATCCAATCTTTTATGAAAGATGGGTAGAGACTTTTTTAAAGTTTATTATAAATTTAGGGCTGACATCTAGAGAATATCCTAATTGAACTTTTTACTTATATATGGTTATTATGCTTGAAATGAAATGAAATTATTAATTCTTTACTTGATTTCTAATACAATGCATCCTGATTGACCTTGTATGCATAAATGATATGAAGCAGTTTAAAATTAGACTTAAAAAGCATATTTTTCCCCATAAATTGTACAACATCCTTTAGACAGAACTGCACCCTAATATGCTAGGTGGTTGGCCATGTAGGTGGGGATGTGTCTAACAATAAAGAGAAGAATTTAATATTTCTACATGAGACCCTCGACGAGCCTGGGCTTACTTCTTAAATTTATTTATGTTTCTATGATGACCTACATTTTCTATATAAATTACAAGTAGAAAAAATTCTAGTCCTTAAAGAGCCTAAACGCTTCCAAGCAAAATTAAAAGCAGCTTTCAAGAGCAAGATCTGCTCTTTGCCCGAATCCGATCATCTATGTTGAATCTGACTCCCATCTCATCCCATTGATTGGCTTAGTGTGAAGTGTAAGAAACCTTCCTCCGGTTGAATTGATGTCGATGGAACTCTCTTTCTAATGAGCCCTAGAATTGCCTAAATAAGGTACATGAACCTGAAAAGAATATTCTATACCTTAAAGATAAGGTGCCCAATTCTGACCGGGTCGAAGAGTATGTCTTAAGGTCCGGTCCCTCGAGAATCTGGCTAATTTGAAGTACTCCGATTGGCATACTTGTACGGAGGCACCCTCACCCGCGCAGCGGAATTGCCGATCGAGCCCGCGCACCCGATTCCCCGACCGAATTGATTGAGCCTATTCTCCGGTCGGAGAAATTGGTTGTTATTTCAGATCGGAGAAGAAGATGTTGTTTGTCGAACCAACCTTGCCCTTGCCTCTTTTGACTTTACGCCTGCCCTACCCCTCTAAGCCGGCTCGTCTACCGGGCTAGTCTCTATAGAAGGCTACTACTCATACTTCACCGGTAACTTCACTCTTTCTTTGAATCGACTTCGCTTCGCGCCTACGGCTTCAACTTACTCCAACCCCTGCCTTATGAAGTGAAGGCTCACTTCCCCCATTCCGATTAGTCCTCTGATCCTACCCGACCGAGGCTGAAACCGGCTACCGCTCTCATAGTCCTGCCTTCCGAGGCCTACTACTTTGAATTCACCTACGCGATCGACTTATCACACTTTTTGGCTAGTCGGACTTGGCGGAAACCTTGGCCTTTGTCCCGTACGCGATTGCTGTTCCCTCAGTAGGCTTGCTTACCTACCTGATGACTTTCTACGCCTGTGCCTAACCGACCTGACTTGACCGTCTGGATAGACCACTCTTTGATTTGATGATGAATGAAAAAACAAGTCTTCCCCTATGCTTACCTTTCTGCTCTAGTTGATACAGACATTTCAATCCATTGCATTGTTGTCTCACTTTCCGATGCGGTTGGTCGAGTCCAGCCCCCTCTCTCTCAATACGATAGATGCTTCTTTCTTCGAAAAGAAAAGCGGGACTTATGCTTAAAGGAGGGCGGTCTATCTTATTCAATGGCGTTGATCGCCACTTCTTGTGTTGATGTACAAAGAAATTGGTTGAGGCAAGAAAAATCGACTTCCTAAAGAGGAAGCACTTGTGCACATCAACTTAGGATATCCCCTCCGTTCTACACCTGATTATGCACTCACCTTTGAAAGACGTCCTTTCAGTGCACGCCAAAGCAGCTTAATTATGAAACTCCTATTACATAAAAATAAATTAATCAATTAAATCATGTAAGTAAAATAAATAAAACAAATTTAAAAGTTTATGTTGAAAGTGCAACTTAATTATAACCCATAGTCTGTACAAATTAAAAGTGGTCAGGTACCACTGATAACAACCTGAATTCTAGTCCTAGAAATGACACAAGTGATTTTAAGAATGGGATATTATCGATGTCTTCCTTCCTTCATCTTCTTTTCTTCTATGAGCTCCTTGGATTCGTCATGTTCCAATATCCGAATAGAAAGAACTCCTCCCCAAAGGGGTGTTTCTTTCCTCTTTAGATTTTCAAATCATCCTATCTTGAATCTCCAAATGAAAGGAACTCTCCACAAGTAATGTTTCCCTTCTCTTTGTACTTAAATTTGGATGGTTAATATCCCATCTTAAAATTTAACTTTCAAAACACTTTAAATTAAAATACATATAGAATATAAAAAAAAAAAGACTCTAGACAACATGCATGGTTATCCTAGGTAATTATGACAAAAAAACATCTAAGGTAGTTATATAATTTAATTTGCTCGCATTTGAGCATAAACACGCATGGACGTTCTCTTTTAATCTTTAGAAGCCTTAGCAATTTTTAGCACCTGTAAAAAATTTGTTAGTTAAATTTTAATTTAGCCACCTTTGAGTTTAGTCTTATATGAGCTTAGCCACCTATAGAAAATCCTATGAGCTTCTAGATTATTTCTAACCTAGGAGTAATCTAACGTCCATCGCATCAAATCATAGATGTCTTAAAAAAACTAACACATTAATAAATATCACATCAATTAATTATAACAACAAGCATGCATTGAAATCCACAAAATACTTGACACACAATCAATAGAAAAAGAAAGAACATCGGCCTAGCCTAAAACTAGAAGTGGTTGTCCTAGAAAATCATCTAAAATGTGTGCATCAGGCTGTGTAACTTGGATATGTTCTATTTTGGGTAGTTTTTAAAACTATATAATGTTACAATGTGTTCTAGGTTGAAGGAGAATTTTAATTTGAATTTAAGTGTTAGTGTTTTAATACTGATTTTAAGAGGTATTTTAAGTGTTGATTAATTAGTACCTTTATTTTCAGCATGGCCGTGTTGTTTATTTCACCTTCTTTGGGTCTAAGTTACTAGCCTTGTAGGCCCGAGTTACCCAATAGTAACAAATATTATTTTATTAATTTAATTGGATAAAATTAAGGTTTGATAATTTTTAAATTAATTGGTCGGTATTAATTCTAATCATTAAGTTAATTAATTTTTTTATTCATCAACTTGTTTGTGGTGTAGTCATAGTGGGCTCGAGGAACCATACCTCCTTATGACATGTAACCCCTCAACTCAAGGTAATTCTTCCTAAAAAAACTTCATCAATGAAGTGCTTGTTGTATATTTTGAGGTTGGTTATCTAATTTTAATGATTAATTTGATGTTTGCTAGAATTTTAATTAATCAATGAATTTTGAAATATTTTGAATTATTTAATTCATTAAATTAAGTGGTTCAATTTTGACTTTTTAACTTAAAGTTGAATTCTAGAGTTTTAATATTTTTCCTAAATACAAAAGCCTAGATAAGTAAAAATACACTAAGTTTGTTGAATATGGATTTTTTAGATTAAGTTATGATTTTTAAAAAATTTTATGTAATTTTGAAGTAGAATCATCAAAACAATGATTTTTTTAAGTAAATTCTATAAGTTTGACATCTTTAATAAATATTAGACCCTTAAAGGAGCCTACTGCCTCTTAGTTTGTTCAATTTAGAATTTTTTGGAATTAATTATAATTTTAAAAGTTTTTGTATTTAATTGAATTATTTAATTTTTTAATTAAGTTGATTTTGACGATTTTGTGCCAAACTCGCTCCGAATTTCAGGAAATCACTCCCAAAGGTAATGGATGACCTATAGGGATGTTTTCAAGGTTTATAAATTTATTTGATATTTTAATAATGTTTAATTATTTAATTTAGTTAATTGTTGATTTTCCTTAAAAATTAAATTAAGCATAAATTAGAAGTCTAGTGATGGGGCTTTTAATTTTTCTAGATAGCAAGTTTAATTCTAAAGAGTTTGATATATTACTTCTAGTTTTTGGATTTCATTTGAATTAACTATGATTTAATTATAGTTTTAGGTTAATTTTAAGGGTTGATTTTGGGTTGCCTAGATGGTGGATTAAATGAATTCCAAATTATGTGAAATTTGGACCATTAGTTCACATAATCTCAAAATACCCACCAAAATTGAGCCCATGGTGGACCTTCTAAGGTTATTAACCAAATCACCAAAGGTAACCACAAGGTTACCTTTAAGGGATTAGAGTGGGCTATCTAAATTAGAGATCGGAGGGGGGGGGGAGGATGAAACCTATCGTTTACTAACCATTTTCTCAAATATAAACAACACATAATCAATTAAATCCTAATTCTCATTAGATAGGTAGTTAGGCTTATTTGAACTTAAGGGTCAATTACTGACCCTTAAGCTTAAATTGACTCAATTGTGCCCTTAAACATATCAAACAGAGGAAGAAAATTTTGAGAATGTCAGAGACATGCCTAATATTGGTTCCCCAAAGTTTCAAGCCTTGTTGAATTGATCTGAAACTGAAGTTACAAAAATACCCCTAGGTCAATTACTGTAATTGACTAAGTTTCATACATAATCACAACCTAAGACCATAAGGCTTTTGTAGGTCTCCTCAAGACCTTTCCAATGAGTCTAAGAACACATAATTTGGTTAAGTGTGTAAGGAGATATTAATTTTTAAAGTTCTCTATATTTTCTAGAATATTTAAATAAGGAATTACCCCGTCAAAGGCGCTCTTTCCATATGGCGCCATTTAATTAGCCAGCCAATCATTATGAATGATTAGATAAATATGGGATGAACCATGTCCATCTAATAAAAAATCAAATGGCTGAGATTAAGAATGCTCCAATGTCATGGGATATAATTGAAGCCAATAATTAAGATCAATGACTATGATTATATCTTCAACCGCACGCAAGACTCTATGACATGAAGCTTTCTGAAGTGATCCAAGAGATCCAAACGATAACACTGCAGCAGATTTCATAGATAGCATTAAGATGATAGAAACCTTCAATCCAATAGTAGAAATTCATTGGGTTGAATGTTTATTTCACACTTGACCAGACTACATAGCTAGGGAGCTCAAGAAAAGAATTTTACCTTAGGTAATTCTCCAAATTCTAGTGCATTATATTAGTCAGCTTCAAGGGATGATGATGAATACTTTCCCTTCAAACATCATGCCAGGATTAATATCGAAGGTAGGACTTCAATCAGAGGGCAGAAAGACTTCACCAGAGTTTGCTCAAGCTCGCTCTGGAGAGGGCTAAGAGATTGGGAAAGCTAAGGGAAAGCTCACGTCACAATGAGGAGGAGTTTTGAATGAGGCCATGTAGATTGAAGTTCTATATTCAAGATTTGTCCATGGATATGGATAGTCATGATGGCTTAGGCGAGTTTCTGGATGATCGCCAACTGGAGGGGGAAATTGCACTAAGCTTAGTGAACCTGAAGCTGGCAAGCTGAGCCCTAGGAAGTCTCTGGATAAGGCTCAAGATGGGGGAGGACCACATATGATTGGTTTCACCTACCCTGACCACAGTCATCCACTACTTGGGTCGAGCTTAGATGGAAAGGTCATTTGGCAACTAGTCAGCTCAATGGTAAGCTCAATTGGGTGTGGGAGGGCCCAATTCTATAAGTTTGCTTGGGTTGGCCAAAACCTGGATGGTTTGGGTCAATTTGGGTGAAACCTTGGTCAAACCAAGTGCCAGGCTAACTAGGGGAGGTGTGTTGAGTCAAGGGCACCCATTGTGATACACAATTAGTCCAGGTTTAGTCTATGTTGAAAGTTGGATCAAGTTAAAGTGGTTTTGACCACTTTGGGCTAGCCTAAGTCTTGACCCAAGTCAAATTAAAGGCTGGGCTAGCTAGGGAAGATTTATTTGACTTAGAACTATCCAATGCAAGTGGCACATAGGCTTAATGGAGCCTAGGTTAAAAGTTGGCTCAACCCATAGTAGTTTTGACCACTTCAGGCTAGCTTAATTCCAAGCATAGGTCCACCCAAGGGATGGGCTAGCTAGGGTAAGTGCAAAGGGTCATGGGGTACCCAATACAAGCATTGTCTTGATTTGATTTGTCTTGGGGTGAGATTTAGCTCATAAAGAGCTCTCTTCGAACATTAGGGTCAAATGATATGGCTAACACAAATGGTCCAAATGGTTGGGCCTTTAAGGGGACCCTCTTATGGACTTAATGGGTCACCCTAACAGTTTGGATTGGATTGACCTTGGTCAAAGGATTTGAGCTAGATTGAAATTTTTGTGTGATTAGTCAAACTTGGTTGACTTGGTCAACCAAGTTGACCTATCTTCAAGGGTTGGGTCCATTGAGTTTGGATTGAAGATATGAGATTAATGGGGGTGGTTCCAAGTAATGGGAAAACCATTTGGGTTGGATTCATGTTTAAATGCTTTAGGGAGACTTTAGTCAACCATGTAGACTTGGTCAACTAGATAAAACCAAAGCTTGGGTTTAAGTTCAATTCACTCCTAATGGTGTTTAGGTCGCATTGGAGAAGGTTCCATGGCTTGATATGGATTGGCCATATTGAAGTTTGGAGGAAATTCCAATTCTTCCCTTAAGTGGCATTTTGGTCAAATGGACCTTTGGTCAACTTTGGGTCAACATGTCATAATGAGAATTATGGACTTGGTCAATGTTTTGGGAAAGATCTCAAGATTAAATTCTATAATGTGGAAGGTCTAGGGCATAGGTTGTAAAAATTTAAACATTTTGTAGCCTTTAGATTTCAATCAAGTTTCTAAGGTTTGAGATCTCAAATTGTCCTCAAATTTAGAGGGATGAACATATGGACATGCGTAATCAATATGAAATTGATAGATCATGAATCAGGAGTCATTTGACTATTTTTAAGGTAATTGAAAAATCACCCAAAAGGGTTTTAAGATATATGCCCTTAACCTTGAATTATTGTATGGAAATTTTTATTTGAATGTAGTTTTGAATTTAATTGCATTAATTCTATTTCACCACAACAATGAAAATTAGTTTGGTGGTTATTGATGATTAGATAAAGGAATTCAAGTGATGATCACTAGGTGACAGTGCACTGAGATGGGCAGTGTATTGAATCTCCTGGCTATAGTATAGGGTTGTAGCATCAAGTGATTTCAGACTGATATCAACTAGATGATTAAAGTTGATTGGGCTTGATTGATATTTGATTGAAGTTTTATTGAAAACTGGATGACTGTAGATAGGTGAAGGCTGATGTTTAAAGTATAGATTGAGTTCTAGATGATTGACATATGGATCTCTCAATTATCGGATCGGCACATAAGAGTCTGGATAGATCCGGATGATCTCATATAGAAATGAGGTCAACACATGTCTGGATAATTCTATAATTTTGGATTAATAATGTAGAGAACCTATTAAGTACCAATGAAGATTCTTGTGCTCTAAAGATAAATAATATTTTCAATATTTTCTTTCACTTTATCTAATGAACATAATATCCATATGTATAGTTAAATCTAATGTGTTGTATAGCCTCAAAAGAAGAATATAAGAAAAACTAGGAATATTATAAAAGTATGTTTTTGTACCTAGATATAAGATATAGAATATGCTAAGTTCTTAAGGCAATGATATAATTATAGGAGATCAGCATATATCCTTTTCACCCTTATAAACTCGATAGAGATCTAGGAATACATATGCACTGAATCACATTATAAATAAGAGTCTCAGTATAAGGCTTCATTTGTTTTTTTAAGCTTTTGTAAAAGACAGTTTCAAAAAACATTAGTTCAGAAAATAGAGTTTTCTAACGGAGAAGCATATATAAAAAGCTTTCTCAAAACTACAGAAAAATGAAAAAAATGAGTTATTGAGAACGTAATTTGACAAACCAAACAACACAAAAAAAAAATTCCTCTGTTTCCAAAAACGGAAAAGGCAAAAAAAAAAAAAAAACACTCAAACAAACAAAGCCTAAGAGATAAGAAATCTACATTCATCAATCCAAAATATTTTTTTAAATACTATATCCATTATCTTTAACTTTTATTAATCAGTGATTGAATCTTAACAATTAACATTTTTATTTTAGTGGGATAATTTTGCAATTAGAGTAAATAGTAGCTATTGATTACTAAAAATTATACTTCATTGTGAGTTTGATACTTTGATGGATGTGGGCAAAAAAGCTAGTGTGGGTCTCCGAAAAGATTCTGCTTATGGGGTTCGAATGTAAAGAGTACGATCACACTATCCCGTAGGACAAAATGGTCATAGACCTTTACACTCGACATAAGCAGGCCGATGGAAGAGCAGATGGAGTTATACATATGATTAGCCATGGAGGATAGCGACTTTCACCTACCAACATCGATGAATAATAATATATATAACCCAAAAGTTCACGAGATTTTCCCCATTCGATACATCAGCTCGAATGGGGTTTATTTGATTGTGGGGATCGGTTTCCTACGGGTGCAAGCCCTCGTAGTTAATTACAACTTAGACCTCGATCTAAGAAAACTCTCGATTAAGGATGTTAGAATATCTTCTCAAAAGTGGGTTTAGCGCAATGGGATTTCTAGGCTTTCCTAATCAAAGGGGAAGAAGGTCCCAACTTGGTTCAATCAATCACACGTGGTTCAGTCATCATTCGGCCGGTCTGAAGTAGAGGAAACTGGAGAAAAAGAGAGAGGCAACGCATCTCAAGTAAACACGAGAGAAAGAGTGAGGTGGCATCATCTATGTGACGCGGATGAGTAGGATTTAAAGCCCTCGAAAGAGAAGAAGGCTCACCCACCGATAAGGCGTATAGTGGTACACTCGTATCACTCACCTTTAGACCCTGAATCTATAAAAGATATAGTGTCGTACACACAACAGTAGCATCTACAACCTAACTAATGTAGTCCTAGACTTATTCCTTGTATGAAAAGGAAGCCAGCTAAAACCACCTAATCGTATAAAATTCATGTTATCCGGTCTGTATAAAAGATGGATGGGTAGTTTAGACATTGGAATTTGGGATTGACAACTAGAGAAAGCTCCTTAGTGATCCCTCACTTATGAATGGTACTATGCATCTAAAACTAATGCAATTAAATTTTAGATTTTAATTAGTTACTAATGCAAATTATGCTAGTCAAAGTCTCTAAATCAGGAATGTATGAAATTTTAAAAAGGCTTATAAAAATAGTTTTTTGGAATGACTAAACTTTCCCAGGTCCGGCACTTCATCCTCATAGGCCAGATTATCCGGACTCTAACCGCAGGCGGGGAAGTTGTTTAAAGGAAGAGAGGTGCGTGTATGCGACCCCGGACGATTCCGGCTATTCCCTAGATCGTTATGTTTCTATATGAGTTAATCTTAAAATTTTATTAGTAATTACGAGTAGAAAAATTTTATTCCTAAAAGTGCCTAGCGAGTCAGGCACAAGCACATGCAAGAAAGAAACCTATGAAAAACATGTCATTTCTACTGCGCAAGCAAAGTAAAGAAAACACAGCAAAAATAAAGAAAGCCCACGAAAAAGAGTGTCCATGGCAAGTGCCATATAATATTACATCATAGAGTACGAAAAAGTAATGGTGGCCGGGCTCCACCGACAATAAATCGGGAATGACGCAAATCATAAAATAAGGTATTTTATATCTTCAGTCTGCATCTTCCCTTCCTTGATTAGTCTATGGATCATCTTCGTTCTTCGGACTCCTCGTAGTAAATCCTCCAAAAGGATGCCCAAATGAAAGAGGAAATGCCCTGTAGGAGTTTTCTTTTCCCTTTGGACTCCTATATATTTAAAATGCGTTATTTTAAAGATTTTCACAATGTTTACAATCAAATACATTACATCAGAAAGAAAAGAAAATCTAGACTCTCCTGTAGGGGTTATCCTAAGCAGTTATAATCAAAATCAAATATCGTCCAAGCAGTTATATAAAAATGAAAATGCTCAAAACAAATCACACTTGGCCGTGCTTTAATCATTGGGGGCTAAGCAGCTAAAGCAGGTACCTAAAGCAGTTATAAATAATTATTATTAATTTTAGCCGCCCTCCAACGCTGTGTGAGCACGACCATCTGCAAGAAAATAATATTAGTATGAAAAGCGTGCCTAACCTATGGGTATTCTAACGCTCACAGCAACAATACAGAAAGAAAGCTAGAAAATGTCATAGAAAAGTGTCACAGAAAAAGCTAAAGCAAGTAGTAAAGCAAACAACACACAGGTCACATGCAAGTTGCCACAACACAGAGACAGAAAAGAAAAGCAAAACATCGGCCTAACCTAAAGCTAGTAATCGTGTCCTAGCAAACCAGTCTAAGTGTGTGTAGGTTGTGTGATTTTGGGTAGGTCCTATATAGGATAGTTTAGTTAAAATTGCTTGCATTTTTTTTATTTGTTAAAGGGGCAAAAGGGGAAATTTTTAATTAAAGTTTAAGTATTAATATTTTAAGATTGATTTTAAAGATTTCTTTTATTTTTAAATTTGATTGATTACCATCATTGTTTCACACCGTTGTCGTGAGATTTATTTCACCCTCCTTGGGGCTAACTTAATAGCCTTGTAGGCTTGGGTTACCTAGTGGCAACCAATTTTGTTGAGTTATTTTAATTTGTTATGAAAAAAAAAAAGAAAGGTGAATTAAGTATTTTATTAATCAAGTTTGTTGGCTAATTTTAAGGATTATTCTAAAATTTGATATTTAGGAGTCTTTTATCCTAATGAATTTTATCTTTATGTTTGAATTGCCTAATTAAATCTACATCTTTTAAACTTTAGGTTAGTTAGGAATTAAATATTAGATTAGTTGGAATTGGTTTAGGTTTATATTTTAGATCTATAATTTAATAATTATAAATGTTAATTATAATTTGATTAAGAGTTAAGTGTTTTAATATATTTTAAGAATTAGATTAAGGTTGATTGGTTATTAGTAGATTAAAGAAAACTAGAACCTAGGAAAACGTGTCACTAAGTTTTTGTTTCAATATTTCTATCCTATAGGGAACATGCACCCTAAGTCTTTGTTTTCTAAGACCCGGTCCTTAATTTTTGTCCTTAGGTGTCACTAAAGTTGTAGGGATAGAAAGAATTTTTATTTTCTAACCCTTAGGACTTCTATACGTATGTCAAAAGATTTTAGGGATATAATAAAATAAAAGCAATCCTAATTATAAATGAAGTTTCTACAAGGCCCTGAGGGTGGAAGGCGCGCAAACATCTAGGCCCCTAAAGGTTTGCTAAGTTTTAAAGAAAACTTACAGCACTGGGGGCTATGACCTGGTGGTTCCGCCCGTAGCGCCCCTATCGAAATGAATAGGGGCGACTGATGCTCGGATCCGGTTGTCCTAGCTCCTTCTCCAAATTTTCCCGTGCTCCTTGTCCATTTCTTTCCAAAAGGTGCCTCGCAAAAACATTGAAGAAATATGTATCAGAGCACATTCTATAAGCAAATAATAATATGAAAGAATGAAAATGCAGAAAAGAAAAAGAACGTACCTTTTTGTTACTTGTTGAGCCATTTGTCTTTTGGGTTCTCTTCGTTTTGCAAGTGTTCAACATCACGGTATAAAAGAAACGACAGGAAGCAAACTAAAGGCGAAGTGAAAGACAACTAAATGCAGTGAAAAAAGAAAAAGAATGAAAATCAAATACAAAAGGGATGTAGGCATTATTGTTATTAGGCACACTTCTTAGAAGTTAAGTGTACCCTAAAGCAACATTTACAATGCCCTTTAATGTCCCCACAATCCAAATAAGGAACTTGATATGTTTGACACATCCACCTACAACACTCTACAAACAAAGCCCAAAGCAATTAAGGGAAACAAACTTCTAAAACTAAACTTACAACTAGACCCTCTTTGGTTTTATATTTATCCAAAATTCTTTTTATCTTTAGAAGCTAACACTAAAGGGAGGAAATTCAAATGAGCAAGGACTATCTTGCTCCAAAAAGACACTAAAGACCTTCCAACACAGAGCTCCCTAATGTTTCAAATCCCAAAACTCATTCTTTAGAAATAAACACTAAGATAATTAATTCAAATAAGAAAGCACCAATTGTTTCCAAAAGACACTAAAAGACCTTACTACACAAGTCTAATTAATCCCCAACATGCCTTGTAAGAACTTCTAAACTAAGGTGCCACATATAACCCCATATGAATTATCTACTAAGAAAGCTTCATTTTACACAAAACTTTACGAAACAAATCAATAATCAAGTGCCTCTTTGTTAAATTTGGTGTGGGGTAATTTACAAAAATTCTTCAATGAATAGGCATTATAAAACCCTCCATCAAGAAACCTTCACAAAACAAAACAACGAAAATCTCAATATAAGATCATTCACAAAACTCATGATAAAGCCTCTATCATAAAAACACTCACAAAAATCTATCGCAAAGCCTCTCGACACACATCGACTCACAAAACTTTTCATAAAGCCTTTCGATGCAAAATGACTCATAAAGCCTTTCAACCATAAGCCAACTCGTGAGATATTCTAACACAGTTGTCAATGCCACTTTCATACAAAATTCAATCAAGTAGAGAATGAAGCAAAGAGATACTTTAGCATCCATGAACCTTTATAGCTAAACATGCTTCTAATAATGTGAATTGTTTTGAATACATGAAACACATGATTACCTTCAAAGGAATTTGCAACCTTTCTACTATATGCCAACAAAAGTTTAACAGAAACTTTAACCCAAACTCATAAACATGTTTTTTTATTATGCTAAAGTATATGATATTGCAAGCCCAAAACTTTAACCAATAAGGACATAGAAAAAAAATTGCCTCTAATCAGTCCCAAAAAATATTTTGGAGCATAAACAAGTGAAAGTATACATCTACTCCATCTCCAAAACAGTTTAAAGCATAAAAACATAAGAAATACTGCACCTAATCCTTCCAAGATTAGCGAGAAAAATGATATAAAAGGCGTAAGAATTTCTGCCAAGAAGCAACGAAGGATCTGCCCAAAAGCCATAGGATTTCTATGCAAAAACAGCAATAAATCCTACAATATCTGCACTTTTTTTCTTACAAAAACAGTGGGAAAAGTTTATAAAAAAAACTGCACTTGTATTATTTATAACACAATTTAGAAGTCAAAACAGTGAAAATTCTGCATTCAACTAAACGTAGCCAAATATCAAGCATGTATATCATCACAACACTATAGATTTGAAATATGAGATGTATAACTATGCCCCAACAAACTTCTAGTTTCCAAATCTATAAGCTATCCAATATTTTCAAGAGCATTCTTTAACACAAATCCGTAAGCCTACTTTGATAATATCAACCATATAACCTTGCAAATGTTTTAGTGGATATCAACTACATTCCTTCAAAATTTACCCATGACTTTAAGTACAAAGCTATGCTAATCATGTTTTAATCATTCATGTTTTAAAATATATGCAAACTGAACTTTACTACATCATTAGCAAGAAGTTTAAACCTTGTAAGGCAAAGACAATCTCAAAGTTTCATGCTTACATGACAACACCTCCCTTTGGAAAGCCTTAGCAAAGAATAGCAACTCATGTTTGGAACCTTATTTTCAAAAGTATATAGAAATCATGCTTTTAAATACTCATATGAATGCTTGGCTCATGACAACATTTACTCAACAATCCATACCAAATACTACAACGAAGAACAAGAGAGATGATACATAAAACTTTCATGCCAAGTAGTAGGAAAACAACTATAAATTTCTTTAAGACCTCATCATTAGTACTATATAAGCAAAGTTTGCAAGATTCCATAGAACATGCTAGCAAGAGAAACATGTTTCAAATGCCTACTTTATTGAGTTCACCCAACCAAATTACACAAGAGAACCATTACTCTTTCAATCGTTAGAATGTAATGTTTAAACAACAAAAACTTAACAATCATAAGGAATACTCACTAATGTCAAGCTCTTGGAGAATAAGAAGTCACTTCCATGGAGGCTTTATAATAACACAAGATCATTCAACCAACTTAGATTACCTCGAGAATGCACATGAAAATTCCTTTACTATCACTTTCAAAGTAAGGAACCAACATCCCCACATCAAGAGAAGAAAACATGACTTCTAACATGTTGGCCATCCAAAGCTTATGAACCAAACAACTTACCGCTTTCTCTAGTGACATTTCACCAAATACTTAGTGTGCATTGTTTACAAGACTATAAGAAGCATGTGTTGACCTCATTTTTGTATGAGGTCACTAAGACCCTTCTAGAATCCAGATCCAATCCTAGACCCTAGGATCCACTCTAGACCTTAAGACCCCTTCCTAGAGCTAGACCCTAGGATCTATTCTAGATTTTGAGATCCTTTCCTAGAGCCCGACCTTAGGGTCTATTCTAGACCTTAGGATCCTTCTAGATCCAAGACCTTTAGGCCTACTCTAGAGCTTAGGATTCTTCCATATCCAAATCCTAGAACTCCTCTAGATCCTAGGATCTTCCTAGTTCTTAGCCCTTAGGCCCAATCCAAATCCTAACTCAATCCAAACCAAGAACTCTTAGGCTAAAGACTTAAGTCCTAAAGCCCTTTTTAGGTGATTTTTCCATCACCTTGAAACCCAGTCAATTGACATCTGATTCAGTGTCTATCAATCTCATATTGATGTGACATGTCTCTAGTATCAACCCTCTAAATTGGAGCTCATTTGGATGACTCTAACCCTTTAAACTTAATCTAACTCCAAATGTTGCAAAACCTTTGAATATTTACAATCCATGCCACTAGGCCTTTCACCTAGTGGAATTTGACTTTGAATCCCCTCCAAATCTTTTGATCCCTCCTAATACCTTGATATTGACTTGTTAAGCAATGATCTACATCTTTTTAGATTCAATTTGACCCAAAATTGACTTGAGTCCAAAATGACCAAAATACCCTTAAATGGGGATTTTTGGACTTTTGGCCTAAACTCAACTTGATTTGACTTATCAACCTTTGAAATCATCTTCAAATGTCATTTCAATGGATCCTAAATGACTTTAGAAAGACATTGAACCCAAACTTACTCTTTGGTTTGACCAAGTTGACCAAGTCAACTATGGTTGACCAAATCAACCCTTAACCTACAAACTTGTCAAATTCAATCATTGAACCCATTTGAATCAAATCAATCCTTCAAAATCATTTAATTGGACACCCTTCACATGTCCAAAGATTTTCAAGTCAATCCTCATCTTGGATTGACTTGGTCAACTCATTTGGAGAGGTCAAAATCCTCTCCAATTACATGTATTTGCTCAAAACATCAAATCCTTGACCTCAAACTCTTGGCCACATCATCAAGCCACCTTGGCAATCCATGGCTTAGTCTAGAACCTGCTCAAACATGATGTGATGTGACCCATTTCCTCCCCTAATAGAGCTCAAATCAGCCCCTTAAACAAGGCTTGCCATTGATTCATCTAAATGGGGAAAAAGGTGTGGTCCCTCTTCACATGGACCAAGAGAAGTCACTCTCAACCACCAACCCTATTCCATAGCTTTGGGCAGCATAGAGGACACTTGGCACTCATCCAAAACTACTCCAAATCAAATCTCAACCATCCAATCCAAAAGCCAAAGTTAAAGTGGGGGAAAACTTGACCTAAAGGGGGCTTCTTCATCATTCCCTTTGATATGATCAAAAAAGCTCCAAACTCCAGCAGCCCCCAACCTTCTAAGAGCTCCTCCTACACACTCCAGCACATTTCAAGTCCTTCCCAAGCTTTTCCCAACCATTTCCAAGCCTCAAATCACTATTTTAGTAAGGAGAGAGCATTCTAGAGAGAGAAAGAGGACGTTCACATATAACTTTCGATCCGACAAGATCCAGCTCTTGGTGTCTTCATCAAAGTTGTAGAGGATCACTGCAGCTTTCCAACAAGCCCAAGAGCGCAAAAATCCAACGGTCGGATTGTAAGTTATACTCATTTTAAGTTTATATTTCAATTTAAAACTGTAGCTATTTTACAATGAATGGAGCCTCCAAACTCCAGGCATTGTAAGATCATATTGCCCTCTAGCTACAGTTAAAATTTTGTGCAATTTCGTTGAGTATTTTGAAAGATATGAGCGTTTAAAGATTTCTATTCAAAATGAACTAGAGAAGATCTGGACCGTCCGATCGAAGATCTGACGGCTCAGATCTGGGTATACCGTACGGCTTCCTCCAGGTTTGAACGTGGGTCATCCCACGGTTTGGGAGGGTGACGTGGCGTCACGTCACGCCACCACGTCACCGTCAGCTGATTTGACTCAAATTTGAATAAAAATGCTTTAAATGCTTCAAATCTTCCAAAATTCACAGAAAATCGAGTTGTTCACCATATTGGACGTTCTTGGGCTCGTTGGAAAGATAATCTAATGTAGTATTTATTAGAATTAAAATTATATTAATTTGATTTCTGTATTGTGAGATATTTGAGTTTATTGTAATTTCATTTATTGTAATTTTCTCACAATCCAGTGATCAAATGAAGCCCAAATTTTGGTGGGTAATTATTGAGTATCTTAGTCATGTTTAATAATTTTTCTAGGTTCAGATGCTCAATAGATTTCTGTGATATGAATTTTTAAGGTGAAGGGTCTATTTTGGACCCTAAACTTTGAAAATTCATAACTCCTTAGGGTTTTAATATTTTGCTGTGATATTTCTGTGGTATGATTGTATGTATGTCAGGGTTAGACACACCAAGTTTCATGCCTATTTGAATAGTAGAGACACCTAGGAAAAATAATTAAGGAAATGTTTAGAAAACTTAGAAAATTCATAGGGGATTGTACACACACCCAATAGGAGGGAAACTTGAACATAGTAAACTTAGTGACATCATATACCTTAGGTTTAAATTTGAGTCAATTTGGAGGTCATTATGTTAGAAAATTAAGCATGTCAAATTTCAGACCCTTTAAGGACTTAGAAAATTCAATAAATCATCATAAATTTATATTAATTCCAAAAAATACCTCTAATACCTCTAATCAACCATATTTCAACTCTTGATCATTAAAAATTGAAATTACTTTAATTTGACATTAAAATCCATTTTAATTTAATTTTAATGAAAATCAATGTTTAATCAATTTTAATTAATTAAAAATTATTAAAAATCCCAAAAAAATCTTTAAACACTTGCTGATCTCGCCTTAGATCATTTCTGATCTTTGGAGTTGATTTCAAGAAGTTTGGGACTCATTTGGGTTCAAATCATTAAAAGGGCCCTTAATTGAAATAATTTAATAATTCCAATAAATACCCAAACTTCCAAAATTCATAACTAATTATAGAAAATTTCAAATCAATCAAATTCAGTGGATAATGACTCTAATTAAAATCTAGTAGTTTCCAAAAATTTCAAACCCCCAAAATATTGTCAAAATCAAAAAGTCAACATTTTGGTCAACTCTAGGTCAAAACCGGGTCAAAGCTTCTAAAAATCACAACTTTTCATAGAGAACTCCAAATTGAGTGTGCCAACTGTCTAACAACTCATAATCAGGTCTAGTATTTATTAAAAATCTGAAACCCTTAAGATTAACTCTAATTTTGAAAGTCAATTTTTGACCCCTTAGTTAGCATATCCGGATAACTTCCAAAATCCATTAACTCTCCCAAATTCCAGAATTTTCTTAATAGGCTAATAAAATTCCCAACTAATCTATTAAAATCAGTAACCAACTCCCTTTAATATCAATCTACGCCTTTAATTCCAACCAATTTAAATAACTTAATCAACCCCGATTACTACTAGGTAACCCAGGCCTACGAGGCTATTAGCTTAGCCCCAAGGAAGGTGAAATAAACTTCACGGCCTCGGTGTGAAACAAAGGTGGTAATCAATTAACTTTTAAAATATGTTTAATTAAAATTCTTAATCTATTAATACTTAAATTTTAACCTAAATCCCCTTTTAAACCTTAACAAACCC
This sequence comes from Dendrobium nobile, assembly GCA_022539455.1. NCBI lineage: Eukaryota > Viridiplantae > Streptophyta > Magnoliopsida > Asparagales > Orchidaceae > Dendrobium > Dendrobium nobile. Next base: position 45,844,109 of record CM039718.1, on the reverse strand, counting down.
AGACTTTTAGACAACTTCAACTAATCACCCACCGTAGGATCTACCCCAGCCACACGACCTTCTACACACACTTTAGATGATGTGCTAGGACAACCAACTCTAGATCTAGGTTAGGTCGATGTTTACTTTACTGCTGTGTGCCGGATTTTTCGTAGTTTTCACTGCATGTTGTGGATGAAATTGCTTTGCTGTGTCTGCTTACTTTTTCTGTACTCTGTGGATGGATTGATGTGTTTGGCGATTAGAATACCCTTAGGTTAGGTACGATCTGGATGTTGACACAGTTTTCTGCAGGTGGCCACGCTCATGCAGGGTAATATAAAAAGGGGGCAAATCATAAAAAAAATGCATAAATATTATAAACTCTTTGCACAGGTGCTTCAGCTGCTAAAGCCCCCAAATCATAAAAAGAGCGTGGCCAGTGTGTTTACTTTCTTTTCTGCTCATATACAACTGCTTGGGAATAACTGCTTTTTATATATTAATTGCTTAGGATAACCCTGCAGGTGAGTCTAGATTTTTATTTTGATATCAATGTAATTTGTGTAAGTGTCAAGTGTTGTGAAAGTTGATTTTGAGTTGGGATACATAGATCCAAAGCTTGGATTCCAAAGAGGAAAGGATACCCCTTTAGGGAACACTCCTTTTCCATTTGGAAATCCAAATTTGGATCATACCTCCTCCTCACCCAAAGAGGAAAGAGTGGCCTTTCCCCTTAGAGGGAAGTGCCCTCTTATCCATTTGGGTAGTCCAGTACGAAGAATCCAAGGAGCTTGAAGCAAAAGGAGCCCAAAGAAGAACAAGACTAAAGATTTGAAGATTGAGAATATCCCACTCAAATCTACTTGCGTCATTACTAGGTTTAGAATCCGGGTTGTTGTCAGTGGTGCCCGGCCACTTTACTTTCTGCAAAATGCTGGTTTGTAATAAGCAAGGCAACTTTGCCTATGGATATTTATTGATTAATTAATTTGTATTTGATGTGTTGAATTGATTGCCTTTAGGATTGCCTGCTTTTCTTAGTTTCTTGGCGATTGTGTGCCGCTTTGTTTTCGCCTGGATACATGAGGCTCGTAAGGGTGTGAAAGTTTTATACTCATAACTTTAAAAGTCTAAAATTTTAGTGAGTCTAAACAATATAGAAAGATAACAAATCTAAGGAATTAGCCGGGGATCGACCCCGGGGTCGCATGCATATTTCTGCATTATTCTTTCCTTGCTTTAGACCCTTCCCCGCCTGCGGGTAGAGTCCGGATAGTCTGACCTATGAGGACGAGGTGCCGGACCTGGGGAAGTCCAGTCTTATAAAAAATTATTTTCTAAGCCTATTTTTAAAATTTCAAGCATATTTGATTTGAAAGTTGTCAACCAGCATGCATTGCATTAGATACAAATTAAGAGTGTCAAAAATTTTAATTGCATCAGTTTAGCATTTTAGCACCCAACATAAGTTAAAGGGGCCAATTAGGGGAATCTCTAGATGTCGGCCCCAACCCTCCAAAATTTTAAATATAACGTCCCTACCACTCTTTCATAAAAGACCGGACTCATCTCTTTTAAATCGATTAGGTGGTTAGCTGGCTCCCCAATCCAGGCCGGGGTAAGTCCAAACCTTACACTGCATTAGTTAGGATCGGATGACTGTGGTCCAGTGTCCAAAAAAGATTTAGGATCCGGGGCAGATCTTTGATTATAAGACCCCAAATTTCGGGAATATAGTCCCAAATTTCTAATAAAATACTCAACTCTAATTAAAGCTTCATTTCAATCCTAAAACATAAAGCCCAACACTTAGATTAAGTTGGGACACTTCCGGAAGGTTCTGGAATCTCAAAGTGTCCCCTACCTCTCCTCCTTTAACTCCGTTAATAACTGTTCAATTTTGATCCATTCCCTGTTGAATTTCCAAAATTCACTTCTCTTTTTGATATCACTCCTAGAAGTTCTAACAAAATTCTGCCGTTATTTTAATCGAGAGTTTTCGTAGGAGACCTCGTTTTCTTACGATGTAATTAACTACGAGGGCTTGCGCTCGTAGGAGATTTAGAACCACACACGCACCTGATTTTAAAAATTGATTTTTCAAAACTCAATTGGATTTCTTTGGGAAAACTTAAAATACTAGTGATCATTGTTATCATATTCAAAGAATTATCATCGAATGATATTTTCCCCCTTCGGGGAGATACATCTTTCTTTGATAAGGCTTTGGATGTGAACCTAACGATCACACTTCTTGAATATTGTAGCTGGATATTCAATTGAACCTCATTTTGACCCTTCAGGGCCATATAAAGTTCTCTTTAGCATCCGGTCATAATATTCAAGATGAATTTCATAATTCTAAATCTGAATACCGTTATGAAATTTTATTCTCACCTCTCGAGGTGATATACTTTTTCTAACGAGATAATTCGATTGTAGAATTCAATTTTAAGTCCCAAAGAAAACTAATATTTTTAAAATATGTTTTCAAAATTCCACCAACAGCATGCTAGCATAAAAGTTACGATTTCTACAAATGCTTGATTAAAATCATTTAAGTAACCTACACAATATTTTCATGATTCATGCACCAATTATCTCATAGATGGCTAGCAACAACATTCTCCATGGAATGAAATATATGAAACCTTCACACATCACATTAGTCTTTTTTTTATAATGACCACAAAAGGTGCAACACAAAATTACATAGGATCTACTCATGCCGGCAAGGTAAACTTTCCAACGAAACTCATAAAACTCCTCTTTTTATTAAGGAAAACCTCTACCAATTTTTAATGGGCATTAACACAAACACCCTACATGCATGATTTAGTAAAGGAACACCATGGCTTCTCAAGCTTCTCTATCGTTCACACCTAAAACTCTAAAAGATATAACATAACTCAAGTATAGTTTGATACGTAGCTACCCATTTTGAACAAACAAAATTACTTATGGCTAGCAACAATAATCTCCATATTCCAAAAGCACTAAAATATCATTTGACACAAATAAATACAATGGAACTAAACAAAATAGAATGATAGGGAATGCGCTATCAAGCTCATCTTGACTGAAATCAAACCATTTCAAATTTATTTTGATGAAGGAAACACTAACTGGATGGGGAAAAGAAAGAGGGCAAGAGAAGAAGGGAAAGAATAGAAGGAAGAGGAAGAAGAAAAGAAAGAAAAAAAGAAGAAGAAGAAGAAGGAGAAGGGGACAGAGACATACCTACTGTGGAAGCAGTCGGCCAAGACAAAGGAGACGAAACCCAAGTCGTTCGTCCGAACTGGCATCGGGCAAGGCTGCCGGCTCGATTCGGGCACGCGAGATCGGGATCCGTCCAGGCGGTGGGAGCAGGGAAAGTTGGGTGGCTGCTGGGTTCGGACGGGAGCAAGGTCTCGGCTTTCACTGGAGTTCGCAAATAAGGGGGAAGGGGCTGGGCGCAAATCAGAGAACCGAGAGAGGGAGAAGGCGTGATAGAGCGAGAGCGAGAAGGAGCCGTTCCTCATGCCTCAGCTCGGAGCTCTCGTTCTGAATAAATTGCGCCCAGTGCCGAAAGAGGAAGCCCGCCAGTTTTGCATCGTCATGCTCCAGCTTAGAGTCGAGCCCAATTCAGGTATGGCGCGACGAAAACAAACTAATCGAGTCTAATTGAATAGAGTCGAGCCCAATTCGACTAAATTCGAGTCGGTCCGAGCCCGAACTGAACTCTATGAGGTCCAATTAAATCGCTCGAAGTCCCTCGAGGGTACTCGGGCAAAAAATGAGGTCAACAGCTAGTCCATGAAACTAAAATTAGGATAAGAACTATGAATATAGGTTTCCTTATAGGAAAATTAATGGAATTAATTGATATTATGATTCAAAGGTAGATAAATATTATGAACATTCAGGAAACTGAATGGGTTGGAGAGAAGACTAAGGAGATTGATAGTTTAGGATATAAACTATGGTATTTTGGTAGGAGTAGTACTATAAATAGTGTAGGTGTGATTTTAGATAAGATTTTGAAGGAAAATGTTATAAAAATTAATAGAATTGAAGATAGAATTTTAGCTTTAAAGATTATTGTTGATGCTAAGATTGTTAATATTATAAGTGCTTATGCTCCTCAAGTAGTTTTGGATATGGGTTCAAAATTAAAATTTTGGAATGACTTAGAAGAACTAATGCAAAAGATACCTCTTGAAGAAATAGTTTTATTGGAAGAGATTTAAATGGACATGTTAGTAGAGATGTAGATGATTTTAGAAGCATTTATGATGGTCATGGGTTTGGAACAAAAATGAAGGTGGTAAGACAATATTAGATTTTTTTTTAGCTTATGATTTTTTAATAGCTAATACCTTGTTTAAGAAAAGAGATGATCATCTTATTATTTATAAAAATGTATATAGTAAAATGCAGACTAATTATTTTCTTATAAGAAAATTAAATTATTTAGATTGCAAAGATTGTAAAGTTATACCGAGTGAAAATTTATGTACACAACATCGATTATTAGTTTTGGACTTTAAGATAAATGTGAAGAAAATAAAAAAAATAAAGTAAAATGATATTTTAGGATTAGATGGGGCCATTTAAAGAGTATTAACAAATGTATATTTGAGAGTAAGATTTTAGATCTTATGATTTTGTCTATGTACGAAGAGGCTAATATTATGTGTGAAAAAGTTACTAGTGATATTAAGAATATTAAAAAATATGTGCATAGAGTTTCGAAGGTAAAAGCTCCTAATAAAAAACATAGTTGGTGTTGAAATCCAAATGAGCAAGAAAAAATACAAAATAAGAAGATTTATTATAAAAATTTTGATAATTGGGAAAACAATAAAGAGGCTCGTAATGAATCTAAGAAAGCTATTTGCGATGCAAAGAGCTTAGCTTTTAATAATTTATATAATATATTAAATACTAAGGATTGAGAAAATTATATGTATAAGTTAGCCAAACAAAGAGATAGGAGTAGTAAGGATTTAGTTCAAGTGAAGTGTATTAAGGATGAGGATCAAAAAGTACTTTTCTTAGAAGATGATATTCAAAAAGGTTGATGAGATATTTTGCTAAATGTTTTTATGAAGAATGTGAAAATATGATTGACTTTAGTGACTTTAGCACCTTAAATAAAAGTAAAGATTTTTGTTTTTATTGGTGTATTAGTAAAACCGAAGTTAGAGAGGCTTTAAAGAAAATGAAGTGTGGAAAAGCTGTTAGACCTGATGATATTCCAATAGAGATGTGGAAATGCTTAGGAAACTTTTTAATATTGTTTTGAAGACTAAAAAGATGCCAGATGAGTGGAGAATGAGTGTTTTAATTCCTATTTTTAAGAATAAAGGCGATGCACAAGAGTGTGTGAATTATATAGGGATTAAGTTAATGTGTCATACATTAAAACTATGGGAGTGAGTTATGGAGCGTAGGTTACAACATGATACTAATGTTTCTCAAAATCAATTTGGATTCATGCCGGGTAGGTCTACTATGGAAGCCATACATTTATTGAGAGGTTTGATGGAGAAATATAGAGAAAATAAGGAGGATCTACATATGTTATTTATTGATTTAGAGAAACCATATGATAAAGTTCTAAGAGAAGAGTTATAGAGTTCTTGAAAAGAAAGGAGTTAATAATACTTATTTTCAAATCATTAAAGATATGTATTCAGGAGCTATTCCTTGTGTTCAAACATAAGGTGGTTTGACTAAGTATTTTCCTATTTCAGTTGGATTACATCAAGGATCAACCTTAAGCCTATATCTTTTTGCTTTAGACATGGATGTTTTCACTAGACATTTGCAAGCGGATGTACCTTAGTGTATGGTTTTTGCTGCTGATATTCTTCTTGTTAATAAGACTAAAGAGGGAGTTGAAGGTAAACTTGATTTATGGAGATCAATATTAGAGCCCAAAAGTTTTCACTTGAGTAGATCTAAAACTAAATATATGGAGTGTGATTTTATTAGCAATAAACCTAGTGAGGGGATTGTGACTTTGGGCGATCAAGTCATTAGTAAGAGTACACATTTTAGATATCTTAGATCTATTGTTCAGAGTGATGGTGAAATAGATGGGGATATTGTCAGCAGAATTCAAGTTGGATGGTTGAAGTGGAGGAATTCATCGGGCTTGTTGTGCGATAGAAAAGTCTCCCTGAAACTTAAGGGAAAATTCTATCAGATGTTGGTGAGATCTGCAATGCTGTATGGTGCCGAATGTTGGCCATTAAAAGAGAAGCATAATACTAAGTTAAGTGTTGCAGAGATGAGGATGCTTTGGTGGATGAGTGGCTTTACCCTTAGAGATAGAATGCGAAATGAGCATATACGTGATAAGGTTGGAGTAGCTCCAGTGGAAGATAAGATTAGAGAGAGCCTCCTTAGATGGTTTGGTCACATTAAACGGAGGCCTTCAAATGACCCGGTTAGGAAAGTTGAGGTTTTAGATTTGTCTTATGTTAAGAAAGGTAGAGGTAGACCTAAAAAGACTTGGTTAGAAAATATTAGAAATGATCTTTATTTTTTAGATTTAAATAAGAATTTGACTTTTAATAGGACACAATGGTGAAAAAGGATTCATGTAGCCGACCCCATGTAGTGGGACAAAGGCTTGATGATGATGATGATGTTGTTGTTATGAGTTTGATACTTTACTCTATTACTTTATTATTTAATTTGACATGTATACTAGCATATATTAAGTGAGATTTGTTATTTTTATATATCAAAGAGAACCTAAGAATTATATAGGGGAGATAGTGCTTTAAATATTTTCATAATTCAAAAGTGCACTTGACAATCCTATCAAGGTTTTGGCAGCATTGTTAGGGTAGTATTTTACTTTTTGCAAATTTTATCTATATTATTGAATTAATTGCATAATTAAACTTACTTATATCCTTTGTTTTATGTGTTTTGTTTGTGATTGCATATTCATTATTACATTAGTTGTTGTCTTCAATAGTTTTGCATTCTATTTTGTGATGACAATTAAAGTTATAATATTAAAAAATAGTGTGTGTGTCTGTGTGTGTGTATATCATCGCAGTGCATATTATTTGAGTACCACAAAGTTGTGTCTCGCAGCACCATAGCGCTTCATTGTGTTATAAGTAGGCGATTGATTTTCATTTAATTCACACTATCCATTTCCTTCAAACTTTTATATTTTTCTCGAAAATCCTCTCTAGAATAATGGCTCCTAAGATGTTTGGCAACAAGAGGGCTTCTTCTTCTTTTGATATGAGTATATTTATCTATACTGATGTTGAATCCATATTTGTTGTCTGAGTCGTAAACATACAACTAATTCCGAAATGAGATTTTCAGAATCCTACTCAACCCATTATATAAATCATAATGAGTGGAGTTTGGGAAAGTTTCTTTGAAGAATCATTTGCTACTATATTCTTTTTTAGATTTTTTTTGCAAATAAAAAGAGGGAATGGATAATAAATGGTATGCTTGTGGTAAGTGAGTCCCTTTTGATTTAGTGTCCATTAATAAAGTTTACATACTTAGGGACTTCAAATTTTATGAGTATAATGCCTTTATTGCTACACCTATAAATCTTGATGACATCCTGAACATTTTTTTTGGACCTAATAGTGGAGTTTATCGTATAAACAAAGAAAACATAATTTTCAACTTCCTTGCTCTTATATGACCACTTCCAAAGCCTAGCATTATATCATTTTTGCTTGATTATTACCTAGTCATAATATTAATGAAGTCACCCATGATCGTACCGTTTTGAGTTATTCAATTTAAATGGGGAATTTTATTAAAGTATGAAAACTTATGTTTTCATCTCTTATATACATCATTAGGGGTATCACATCTATTGGGTTAGGGCACCCTTCTCTTACATATGCTTTATGTGTAGCAAAGAGTGTTAGGGGAGAATAGAATGAAGAATAATTATTCTCCATTCAAGATCTCAAAAAAAGAAAAAAAATGGTTTCAAGCAAGCAGAAAAGGATGAGGAAGAAGGTGATTCAATGAGCCTAGATCATATGGTAGACTAGAAAGCAACAGTAATAGTAGGAGTACTAGAGCTCCTAAAATATTAGGAGCATAGTTGGCTGAATTGGGGGGAAAAATGAAAGAGCTTACTCATTTTATTGAGGAAACTAGGGACTGGCAATTGGAGATGAGAATAATGATGGCTCATAGTATGGACCAACATGACAAGTATTATAGATACACCTAATACTTTAATGATGAACTCTTTGGTATATTTAAGTGTAGCCCTTTCATGGAGAATCCAAAATAACTTGAGTTCCCCTCAGCATCTACCTTTAATCTGTTTGTTTGGTAGCCTCAAGAAAAAGGAAATAATGATGATGAGGAGGAGAAAGAGGAAGACCCTTGTATATAGAGTTATAGGTTTATTTTCTTTTGTTTGATAGAAAGTGACTTTGGAGGTTACTTTGGTTGGGTAGCATGTTTTTATTTTGAGTTGGATACTGTATTTTGATGAATAGTCTTGCTGAAGACTTAAAACTTAGTGCTTATGGGAGGCAACCCACTTGAGATGGTATATGTTTTAACTTGTGTTATGTTCATGTTATATTATCACATATTTTATCCGCCTTTTATCATTCATATAAAAGCATGTTTATTGTTAATTGTTGTTTGTATTTTTATGTACATTTCATTAAAATTCCCCTCAAGCTTTCTATTATTTTTATTATTTATTAACCTTAGTAAAAATAATAATAAAACCTCATGTTATAGTTCAAATGAACACTACTTATAATTCAAAGAGTGGGAAAACTAATAATTAACTAACTTAGATCATTTAAGTTATTATTTTAATATAAAATTATAAGTTATACCTTTATGCATTGATTTTTAAAATAAAGATAAATAATCAGAATTAAAGATTAGATATATGTAGATTAAAAATGGAAATCATAAGCAACCTAAATTTAGAATTGGTAATCTTATTAAATCCTTACATAAAATTCATTAAGGTTATAAAAGGGTTTAATGCCAAACTGATATTCAAATTCATTAACTATGAGCTCCATAAAAATAAAAATAAAAAGAACTTTGAAAAATATTCTAAAAAAGAAAAAAGAGAAAGAAAAGATGAGCACATAGAAAAATTGGTATCAGTTAAAAGCTTAGAATCTAATTACAATCTTATACTTAAATTCATAAAGATAAAATAAGAAAATTAGTATAAATAATTGTAAACTAATAAAGTTTCAATTTTAATGACTAATATATCTAATCATTAAACAACATTATTTACATTATAATTCAAAAGTTAGTAATTAAATCTATAACCTATGAATTCAAATTAAGCAATAATAAGGATGTCTAATTAGTGTAATTATTAGTATTTTTCTAAAATAGTATTAAAACCTTGTTCATTTTTACTACTTCTTGACCATGTTTTATTATCCTATATTTTAGTACTTTAATTATCAATTTATATTTTGTTTAATCTTTTAATTAGAATTGCAAAAAAATTATTTTCATGAAGACAAGAAATAGTTTAAGATGGGGAGAATTTGATAAATGTAAATAATATATGATTTTATGTGTAATATTTTTAGTAAAAATATGATATTTTAGTTCTATTGTGTAAGAAGGGCATAAAATTCTAAGTATTATCTAGCGTCGTGGCGTCAGACAAATCAACATCATAGCGCCATCAAGCACATCGCTAGAGTACCACAATATTGACATAGTGGCATAGACTTCTCTATTTAATAGTGTTGTAGTGTCAAGATGGTGATCTTGGCTATGCCATATTTACTGTGTTTAAGCGTTGTGATGTCACAATCTTTCACACCTTAGCAAAAAAATTGTCACTCAGGCACCGCAAAGTTCAAAAGTGAGCAACACTGTGGCATAACATTTGTAACTTCCAAAGGACATGATCTGTTAGTGAAGCGACATGATTGTTCATTAAGTAACTAATCTACATCAGCAAGCACCACGACGGACCAGAAATATTAGCACAGCGATAGTAGTTCATTTTACGGGCATTGTAGCGCTAATCATTCATACATTGTAGTGCCAGTTGCCTAATTTGTTTTCTCCTATAAATAGTCATTGTGTTATGTTTTGTAAGAGAGTTCAATCACTAATCTATTTTTTAGTAATTTTTAGAGTACTTCTTGAGATCTCTCTTAGAGACAATTCTAGTGAGATTAGAGAAGTTCTAAATACAATCATTAAAGTGTTAGTTAGTGTTTGTGTGAGTAACTATGTATGTTAAGGAAGGAGTGTAGAGGGGATACATTGATTCTTCCTAGTGATATCATTATCTTTTATTTATATTCTTCCATAATTTTAATGAAAATGAGTTTGCTTATCTTTTCTTTCATATCTGCCCAATTCTTTAGTTTTGGATTAATGATGTAGAGAATCTATTAAGTACTAATGAAGATTTTTATGCTCTAAAGTGGTTGAGGAATATCATTTTTAATATTTTTATGCTCTTTATTTAATGCAAATAGTGGCCATATATATATATATATATATATATATATATATATATATATATATATATATATATATATATATATATATATATATATATATATATATATATAATTATATATATATATATATATATATATATATATATTGTTAAAATTTAGTGTGATGTATAGCCTCGTTAGAGGAATATAAGAATAACCAAGAATAATAAAATAGTATATTTGCATACCTATACATAAGATATAGAATATGATAGTTTTTAAGGAGATGATTTAACTATAAGAGGTCAACAAATATCTTTATCACCCCTATAAGCTCGATGGAGATCTAGCGATGTATATGCTCTAAATCACATTACAAATAAGAGTTTCATTAAGAAAGATAGGAAATCTACATTCACCAACCCAAAACATTTTATTTAAATATTATATCCCTTATCTTTAATTATTATTATTCAGTGATTGAATCTCCACAATCTACATTTTTATTTCAAGAGGATAATTTTCTAAGTAGAGTAAACTATAGTAGTTAATTGCTAGAAAGCATAATTTCTCATGGGTTTGACACTCTAGTCTATCACTTTATTATTTGATTTGGCACATACATTTGTGTGTATTAAATGGGCTTTATTATCTTTATATATCCAAGAAAACCATAATAGTTATGTAAGGGAGATATAGCCTTATACATTTTCACAATTCAAAAGTGCACTATATAACCCTCATCACTTTTTTACCATACTACTATATTCTTTTATGGCTATTGAATGTGATTTACTATTTCTACAAAAAATTTGTGATCATATTAGTTTTATTATTATGAAATGATTGATGACATGCATACTTTGAGTTTAGTTGTAGGATTTAGTGACCTATTGGGCTCTTTAGCTCATTATATGTGGTTTAAATTATTTTAGGTTAGAGTAGAGGATCTGAGGTGTGAGATTAAATAGAAATAGGATTATCTAGCTTATCTTTTTTATGCTTAGTTATTACTTTTATAGATAAAAGCTGGTAAATGGTATGATGTGAATATATACCTCCTAGCTATTGTATATGAGTTTGGCAATATGAATACATATGTATATTAATGTTTGGATAAATATAACATTTTTTTTGCTACTAGTTTGTATTGGTAAAAGAGATTTAGATAGCTATAGTGGTCATTGATGAACTTATTAAAAGATTAAAAGAATAATTTTTCTAAATTTAGTTCTGGGGTATGAAATAGCTATTTCTTGAAGTGATCAACAAAAACCTAATTCGATTAACTCTATCCCAAAGGTCTACAACCTAATCTCTTAGTATTATAATATCTCTACCATGCTGATGTATGGGTCGGTCTGAATGGCTAGAACCCTCACCATGCTCTAACATGATGATTTTGAAGGACATTATTTTAAATCTAATTTGAGTAGAAGCAGACATAACTTGCTCCTCCCTTATGTTACTCACTATCCCGACTGACTCAAAAAGTTTACAAATTAAGTTGGGATGGCCTAGCCCTATGAGCAAAACCCGCTAAGCATATAATATATAGATTAAAAAATAATTCTGCCAAAATTTACATTAATATTCTTTTGAATGTAATAGTTTAAAACTACCCTATTATTAGTTACCACACTAATGTTTATGCTAGGCTTTAGCTTCATAAAGATAAAGCAGTGCCAGACTTTGGATTCCTAGATGAGGGTAGAAGTAGAAAAAATTATTATTTTATAATTTGTTATCTTCCACAAGGTGTTAAAATCCCTTTAGTTCAAGTACCTAATAACTTCCTCATAGTCTAAGAAAATCATTAAAAAATTTAAATATTCATGCCCTTCAAATTACAAATTAGGAGTTTGGAGGTCAAATTACAAATTATGAGTTTGGAGGACTTGTTTGATGGATATTAAAGTAAAAGGAACCCACTTACCAAGAATAAATACACACTCCCTCTATGGTTCCTTCGCATTGATGAAGAATTCCTTAATAATAAAAGTATTAGTGGGGCAAGCCTGCATGGCAAAGAAGTTCTAATTATGATCAATAATTTTGCCCTAGATTATCTCCACAAGGTTGTTGAATCCTCTTTTAGGGATAATATACTTCATTAACAATTTATTATAATGCTCTTTGGTGGCTATAATAACAAACCTACGGGCATTATAGGATGTGGAGTCTCCCCTTTTCCTATCATTGGTGAGCTTTTGGGCCATCTCTTACTAAGGAAAACTATAAAAGAACCCTAAGAATTGAATGCAATAGAACTTAAAGGCACAAACAAGTAGGTGGGAAATGAAGTACAACTCCTATACTATTTATAATTTGGTTGGTGCTACGATGTTGGCTGGAGTAGTAGTGCAGTGCTTATTCAAATCAGATTAATGCAAGTACTAGCATTGTAGCACTAGGGACAAGAAACACTATGGAGCTACCATTATGAATTAAATCATATGGTTTTAAACGTTGATACTACTAATAGTGCTAAATAAATGACAGTATTGCATTATTCAAAGTGATCTCCACCACGATGCTTCATTTACCATATTTAATATTTGACTAAGCACTGTTGTACTATGTGGGCGACATTATTACACTCATTCTAGTATAAAGAATGGGGAACTCAATGCGATGTGCTACAAGGACATAACTATTATGCTCTAGAGGGTGATTTAGCGTTGTGTCCCTTGATTCCTCTGGTGTTTTGGTGTAATATACTTAAATCATTTTTTTGATAATTGACATAACACTAAGGTGCTATAGGGTGTAGCATTGTAGTGTTGGGCTAAATTTTTGTAAATTAATTCTTATACTCTAAATAAACTACACCACAATCATAAGAATAAATACACGCTCACATTTAGCCATAGAATTTTCTAAACTCTAAAAAAAACTAATAACACAGCTCCTAATAGCAAACACGAGGATCAATTGGGTTGCCTTTAAAATATCACTAATTTATAGTCTTCATGTAAACTATAGTAGAATCCTATTCATGGTGAGCTAGCTCTATAAAGCTCCTAAGGATATCAACTTATTTTCCTTGATATAATTTTAACTCTAACCATTGACATTGACAATTTGGGTAGTATTAGGGTCACAGATATTTATAATTCCATAAGGATACACATTTACAACAATGAATGGTCCTAACCACTTGGACTTAAGTTTTATTGGAAATGTTTTTAATTATGATTTGTATAAAAGAACTTCTTGTCCATACTCAAATTCTTTCCTAATGAGCTTACAATCATAACACTTCTTAATTTTCTCCTAATATAGCTTCACATTTTTATAAGCCTCATGTCTAAATTCCTCTAACTTATTCAATTGTGTTAATCTCTTTTCATTAGCATCCTTAAGATTGTAGTGCAGTTTTTTATTGTCCAAGGGCTTTATGTGCTAATTGCAATGGTAAATGATAAGCTTTCCAAAAATTAATTTATAGAATGACATTCCAATAGGTGCCTTAAACCTAAAGTATATCATCTATCTTTAAAGCAAAATCTTTCCTATTTTGACTAGTTTTTTTCTAAAATTTTATTAATCTTTTATTACTGATATCGCTTTAACCATTAGTTTGGCGATGATAAGTAGTTGCAACTCCATCTTTTATAATATATTTTAAAATCAAAGACTCCACTCTTTTATTGAAAAAATGACTTCCCCCATCTTTGATAAACACTCTAGACACTCCAAATCTAAAGAAAATAATTTTCTTAGGAAACTTAATAGCCACTTATGCATCCATTTAGGGGGTTTATACTCCTTTAATCCATTTAGATACATAATCAACAACTATCAAAATATATTGATTTTGAAAAGATTGCACAAATGGTCCCACAAAATCTAATCCCCAAATATAAAAAATTTTTACTTCCTATATTATGTTAAGAGACATTTCATTTCTTCTAGTAGTGTTACTGTAATATCAGTTTTGCTCCAGGTTCGTTCGGGACGAAGTTGGATCGTCCCGGGACGATCGGTACAGGTTTGGTCAGAATTGTGAAAATTGAGCAGTTCGTCTGGACGAAATGTTGATGTCTGGACAAAATTTTCCAGAGGACCCGCCGCGGGGACGATAATTAAATCTCGTCTGGAGACATTTGTCCAGAGCCAGATCGTACCGGGACGAAGTGCGATCGTCCAGGACGATCAGTCGGTATATATGGAAATGAGTATTTTGAGAGAGGAAAAGCCGAGGAGAGAGAAAAATGAGGAAAAAGTGGAAAAGTTTATTTTTGGACGACGCAGGGCGTTTTCGTCCGTTGAGACGTTGAGGATATTGTGTACGCAAGGTAAGGCACAATCGACATTTCTCAATTTTCAGAACCGTCGCTGTTGACGGTATTTTCTGTCCGGATTTTATTTTTGTTAGCAATTTCGCCGTATTTTCTGACTGGTTTAGTTTTTTACCGTGTAACTTTCTGTATATCGTTACGTGCCGGGTGTGCACATTTTGAATATATTTGGAGATTTTTGTCCGGACCGTTTTGATTTGGCGGCTTTTATTCGTCTGTATTTTTCTGTGTGAATATTAATGCTGTGGCAGTAGAATAAATGTTCTGAAATGTTGTTATCTTATTCTGTGCAAATTTGGTAATTTGTGATTTTCAGGAAAAATTGTGTAATTCCGTATACTGCCGTTGTGTGCCCGATTTTTGTCTGATTTCTGATTTGTCCGGATTTCTTCTGAATTGACATGCTATCTGTATATGCTATACAAAGGAGTTTAAAGGGGCCTGGATCCTATGAGATTCAGTTAGTGTCTGGGGAAATCTTAGATGAGCTCAAGTTGGAGAAATATCTGTTCTCTTCCGGATCGATGAAATTTATTCTGTCTGGTGCTGTAAGCACATTTAGCTATTAATTACTCAGAGAATTCTGGTGCGTGAGCACAAGGGAGCACATAAGGGTCAGAATCCGTAGTGATTCTGTTTAGTTTAGTTTAGCTATTAATTTATATCTGGTATCTGATATCTGATATCTGATTCGATATGACATCTATTCCGTACAGTTCTGTTTGTTCTGATTGGATATTCTGATCTGTTCTGATCTGCTTCTGATTCGATATCTGTTGTATCTTTCTGTTCTGATCTGTACGATTCTGTTGATCTGTTTGATTCTGATTTCTGTACAAATATTCTGTTTTGATATCTGTCCGTATCTGTTCTGATTTGATCTGTTTTGTCATGAACTGTCCGATTCTGATTTCGGTACGAAGATTCTGATATCTGTCCGATTCTGTTCTGATTTTCGTTCTGGATTTGGTCCGATGTGTTTGGTTTTGGATTCTGAGAATTTTGATTGGAGGTTTGTCGCTTTGCTGAGCTGTTGAGCTCACTCTTGCTTTTGGTGGTTTTCAGGTTCTAGGAAAGGAAGGAGGTCCAGGAATAGATTTCAGAGTTTGATCAGTATAGGTATATTTTTGTACTTTTGATTTTTGTACAGTCATGGCTTTTCTGTTTCTGTCTTTCGTTCTGTCAAAAGCCATGTACTGTATTTGTAGATGATTGTTTTGAGGAAAAGAAAATATAGATGTTTTGTTCCGCTGCAATTGACGATTCATAGTAGCTCTGTGTCTGTGTGTCTGTTTGAATTGAAATATTTGGAAGATTCAGTTCAGTAAGCAAATTCCAAAGCCAGATCCTGGTTAGTCTGTTTGGCTGGTCGCGGCCCGGTGCGGGCGGGATCCGTCTCGGGTCGGGTCGTGACAAGCTTTGGTGTATCAGAGCATTGGTTTTGGAATTTGGTTGGATTGTAAAACAGAGCTATAGGAAGTGATCTGTAGTGAGTCGGTCTGGGGTATTTTGGTTTGTTTTGGCTTTTTATTGTGTTGTTTTTGTGATAGTTTATTCGGATTTTTCTGGATTTTCTGTATGGATCAGCCAGACCCAGACATGACAGACGGGCAGAGTGCCAGTCAGGCAGCACCAGTGGGGAGTACAGCCCTAGTGGCCGGTGCTGATACACTGTCTCAGTTTGCTACGCTTGTTGCTCAGATGATGAGCGAGACTCAGAGCAGAGCTTCTACCGTCAGATCTGAGGATATTGATAGACATCTATAGCTGTTTTTGAGGTTGAAACCTCCAAGGTTTGAGGGCGCTGTCGAGCCCAGAGCAGCCGAGGAGTGGCTGAGGAGATTGGAGAAGACCTTCGACGGAATGCAGTGTCCGTCAGACAGGAAGGTTCCATTAGCTGTTTTTCTGTTGGATGGAGAGGCTGAACACTGGTGGGAAGGCCAGCAAGCAGCCAGATTTTAGGGCAGATTAAACTCTTTGATTACTTGGGAAGAGTTCACTGAGGTGTTTCGAGACTGGTTTGTTCCCCCTTCTGCACGACAGCAGATGCAGGAGACTTTTCTGAGACTTGTTCAGGGGAGCAAGACGGTGATGCAGTACGAGGCTGAGTTTACTGCATTAGCCAGGTACGCTCCGCAGCTGGTTAGCACTTCTGCTGAGAGGTGCTACAGATTTCTGAGGGACTACTACGAGATACTTTGAGGCAGCCCCTGATACCATTCCGGATCACTGACTTCTCTGAGCTTGTGGAGCGAGCTCGATTGATAGAGAACGACCTGATGGCTACTCAGCAGCGGTGGACTGCGAGTAGGAAGAGGTTTGGAGGCGAGGCATCTGGCAGTGGTTCCTCTGGGAAGAGGAGATTTATATCTGGACCTGGTTCTGGATCTGGTGATTCTAGGAGGAGTGGAGGGTCGTCTGGTACTGCTACCAGTACGACGAGTTCTGGTTCTGTTAGTACGGCACCTGTGTGCCAGAGCTGTGGACGACGACACTTTGGACAGTGCTACAGGATGGCTGGTCTGTGCTTCCGATGTGGTCAGCCAGGACATCGGATTGCAGAGTGTCCACATATGGGATTTGATCGGCGTTCTGAGTTCTGATATGAGGGATCTGTTAGACCTGCTGGTTCAGCAGGGAGACCGAGGACTGTTCCTCCGCGTCCTGAGGGGTTTGCTGGTAGAGGTGGTGGTTCTAGTTCTAGACCACAGAGACCACCTACTGTTCAGAGAGAGCCCAGTAGTTCTGTTGCTTCAGCTCCAGCTCCAATGCAGCCCCGAGTTTACAACTTGAGTCAGCAGGAGGCTCGAGATGCTCCCGATGTTGTGACAGGTACGATTTACATTTCTGATCAGCCCTGTCGTGTTTTGTTTGATTCTGGAGCCAGTCACTCTTTTCTGTCCGAGCACTGTTTTGAGATTTTGCATTTGGACTCGTTTTTTTGCTTCCGTTCTTTGTCTGTGATTTTACCGGCTGGAAATCCTTGATTGCTCGAGAGTTTTGCTTGTGTGAGATTGACATTTCTGGCAAGAAGTGGAAATCGAGTCTGATTCTGCTGTCGATTTCTTCTTATGATGTGATTCTGGGCATGGATTGGCTGAGTCAGTACGAGGCCCAGATAGATTGTCTGAAGAAGCAAGTGAGCTTGCTTATGGCTGGAGAGAGATTTGTATTTCAGGGCTTACGAGGTGTTCTCTCCAGTCTGATTTCTGTGTTGGAGGTAAGCAGGATGTGGAAGAAAGGATGTCCAGTGTTTTTGGCTTCGGTGCGGGATCTGAACCTGGAGATTGGTTCTGTCTCTGAGATCCCAGTAGTATGGGAGTTTGCTGATGTTTTTCCAGAGGAATTGGTTGGTTTACCTCCGGATAGAGAGGTGGAGTTCTCTTTATCGATATTTTTCCAGGTACCGCTCCTATATCAAAAGCTCCGTATAGGATGGCACCGAAAGAACTTTCTGAGTTGAAAGTTCAGCTTCAGGAGTTGGTTGACAGAGGCTTTGTCCGTCCTAGTGTTTCTCCCTGGGGAGCACCTGTTCTATTTGTGAAGAAGAAGGACGGGACACTCCGTATGTGTATTGATTACAGAGACTTGAACAAGGTCACGATCAAGAACAAGTATCCTTTGCCTCGGATCGACGACTTGTTTGATCAGCTTTCCGGATCTTCTGTGTTTTCGAAGATTGATTTGAGATCCGGATATTATCAGGTGAAGGTGAAGGAAGCTGATGTGGTGAAGACAGCTTTCAGTACTCGGTACGAGCACTATGAGTTCTTGGTTATGCCTTTTGGGGTAACCAACGCGCCTGCTATTTTCATGGATCTGATGAACCGAGTATTCAGGGAGTATTTGGATCAGTTCGTGATCGTCTTCATTGACGATATTCTGGTGTATTCTGCTTCTGAGGATGAGCATGCCAAACACTTGAGCATTGTGTTGGAGACTTTGAGGCGGCATCAACTATATGCCAAGTTCTCCAAGTGTGAATTCTGGCTGAGGAGCATTTCTTTTCTGGGGCATGTGATTAGCGGAGAAGGCATTTCTGTTGATCCCCAGAAGATTCAGGCAGTTGCTGATTGGCCAAGGCCGACTACGGTATTTGAGGTACGTAGTTTCTTGGGCATGGCCGGATATTACAGGAAATTTGTGAAGGGATTTTCACAGATTTCGACGCCTCTGACGAGACTGACGCAGAAGTCAGTAGCTTTTGTTTGGACACCGGAGTGTGAAGCTAGTTTTTAGAGATTGAAGGACTGTTTGACTTCAGCTCCAGTGTTAGCACTTCCGTCAGGTACGGAAGGTTTTCAGGTGTTCAGTGATGCTTCACTGAAAGGACTGGGATGTGTCCTGATGCAGCATGATCAGGTAATTGCTTATGCTTCTAGACAGTTAAAGCCACATGAGAAGAATTACCCGACACATGATCTCAAATTAGCTGCAGTGGTATTTGCATTGAAGATTTGGCGTCATTACTTGTATGGCGTCAGATGTGAGATCTTTACTGATCATAAGAGCCTGAAGTACATTTTTACTCAGAAGGATCTGAATCTGAGACAGAGAAGATGGCTCGAGTTGATCAAGGATTATGATCTGACTATTCAGTACCAGCCTGGGAAGGCTAATGTGGTAGCGGATGCTCTGAGCAGGAAGTCTTCTGGATTATCAGGAATTCAGCTTACTTCTGATGACTTTCTGATTCGAGACATGGAGCGCTTGCAGTTGGAGGTGATTCCCTCCAATGGTTTGGATTTGGCTCATCTGAGTATTCAGTCTACTTTGGAGACAAGGATTCAAGAAGCCCAGAAGTCAGATTCTGCTTATTCGAAGTTGATTGCTCAGATTGGATCTGGTAAGACTCCTGAACTTCGAATTTCTGATTCTGGTGCTATTTTCTGCAAGAACAGGTTGTGGGTACCTGTGTTGGGGATTTGAGGCAGAGATTCTGTATGAATCTCATCATTCTGGCTACACTATTCATCCAGGCAGTGGTAAGATGTATGCTGATATGAAGCTTTTGTTCTGGTGGCCTGGGATGAAGAAGGATGTGGCGGAGTTTGTGTCGAGATGCGAGGCATGTCAGTTGGTGAAGGCAGAGCATCAGCGACCAGGTGGACTGTTGCAGTCGTTGCCTATCCCTGAGTGGAAGTGGGAGGAGGTGACGATGGACTTTGCGATGGATTTTCTTCGATCACGGTAAGGACATGATGCCATCTGGGTGGTCGTAGATCGATTGACGAAGTCCGCCCATTTTCTTCTGATCAGACAGACTGATTCAGTAGATCGCTTGGCACAGGTTTATGTTAAGGAGATTATCAGATTGCACGGTGTGCCTTGCGTGATTGTATCTGATCGAGACGGACGTTTTACTTCCAGACTTTGGAAGGGTATTCAGCAAGGCTTGGGTACTAAATTGCATTTCAGTACAGCTTTTCATCCTCAGACTGATGGATAGTCGGAGAGGACTATTCAGGTACTGGAAGATCTGTTGAGGCTTTGTGTTTTGGACTTTGGCGGAAGCTGGGAAGATCATATCCCTTTGATTGAGTTTGCTTACAACAATAGCTTCCAGTCCAGTATCGGTATGGCACCGTATGAGGCTCTGTATGGCCGGAAGTGCCGGACTCCTTTGACTCTGACGGAGGTCGGAGATAGACAGGCTTTGGGTGCCACTTTTGCTGATGAAACTGTTCAGAAGATCAGCTTGATTAAGGAAAGATTGAAAGCGGCTCAAGACCGACAGCAGAAGTATTATAATCAGAAGCACAGGTTTGTTGAGTTTCAAGTTGGTGACTTTGTGTATGTCAAAGTCAGCCCGATGAAGGGTGTGAGCAGATTTGGCCAGGTAAGCAAGCTTAGTCCAAGGTATGTTGGACCTTTTGAAATTCTAGAAAGGATTGGGAAATCTGCTTACAGACTGTTGCTTTCTGATTCGATGCCCGACGTGCATAATGTGTTTCACGTATCCACTTTGAGGAAGTGGGTATCTGACTCTGGAAAGAAGGTATCTGCTGATGAGGTTGAGATTCAGGAGAATCTGGCGTACAAGGAAGAGCCAGAGTTGATTTTGGCGTACGACGTCCGAAAGCTACGAAGTAAACAGATTCCGATGGTTAAAGTCCAGTGGAAGCACCGTACTGCACGGGAAGCGACTTGGGAGAAAGAGTCGGACATGAGGAAGTCGTATCCGTATCTGTTTTGACGAAGTTTTGATTGGACAATGTCGAGGACGACATTTTTTTTGAAGTTGGGGAGATTGTAATATCAGTTTTGCTCCAGGTTCGTCCGGGACGAAGTTGGATCGTCCCGGGACGATCGATACAGGTTTGGTCAGAATTGTGAAAATTGAGCAGTTCGTCTGGACGAAATGTTGGATCGTCTGGACGAAAATTTTCCAGAGGACCCGCCGCCGGGGACGATAATTAAATCTCGTCTGGACGACATTTGTCCAGAGCCAGATCGTACCGGGATGAAGTGCGATCGTCCAGGACGATCAGTCTGGATATATATGGAAATGAGATATTTTGAAGAGAGAGAAAAAGCCGAGGAGAGAGAAAAACGAAGGAAAAAGTGGAAAAGTTGATTTTTGGACGACGCAGGGCCGTTTTCGTCCGTTGAGACTGTTGAGGATATTGCTGTACGCAAGGTAAGGCACAATCCGACTTTCTCAATTTTCAGAACCGTCGCTATTGACGGTATTTTCTGTCCGGATTTTATTTTTATTAGCGATTTTCGTCCGTATTTTCTGACTGGTTTAGTTTTTACCGCGTAACTTTCTGTATATCGTTGACGTGCCGGGTGTGCACATTTTGAATATATTTTGGAGATTTTTGTCCGGACCGTTTTGATTTGGCGGCGTTTTATTCCGTCTGTATTTTTCTGTGTGAATATTAAATGCTGTGGCAGTAGAATAAATGTTCTGAAATATTTTTATCTATATTCTGTGCAAATTTGGTAATTTGTGATTTTCAGGAAAAATTGTGTAAATTCCTTATACTGCCGTTGTGCTGCCCGATTTTTGTCTGATTTCTGATTTGTCCGGATTTCTTCTGAATTGATATGCTATCTGTATATGCTATACAAAGGGAGTTATAAGGGGCCTGGATCCTATGAGATTCAGTTAGTGTCTGGGGAAATCTTAGATGAGCTCAAGTTGGAGAAATATCTGTTCTGTTCCGGATCCGATGAAATTTATTCTGTTCTGGTGCTGTAAGCACATTTATCTATTAATTATTCAGAGAATTTCTGGTGCCGTGAGCACAAGGGAGACATAAGGGTCAGAATCCGTAGTGATTCTGTTTAGTTTAGTTTAGCTATTAATTATATATCTGGTATCTGATATCTGATATCTGATTCGATATGACATCTGATTTCCGTACAGTTCTGTTTGTTCTGATTGGATATTCTGATCTGTTCTGATCTGCTTCTGATTCGATATCTGTTCGTATCTGTTCTGTTCCGATCTGTACGATTCTGTTGATCTGTTTGATTCTGATTTCTGTACGAATATTCTGATTTGATATCTGTCCATATCTGTTCTGATTTGATCTGTTTTGTCATGAACTGTCCGATTCTGATTTCGGTACGAAGATTCTGATATCTGTCCGATTCTGTTCTGATTTCCGTTCTGGATTTGGTCCGATGTGTTTGGTTTTGGATTCTGAGAATTTTGATTGGAGGTTTGTCGCTTTGCTGAGCTGTTAGCTCACTCTTGCTTTCTGGTGGTTTTCAGGTTCTGGAAAGGGAAGGAGGTCCAGGAATAGATTTCAGAGTTATCAGTATAGGTATTGTTTTGTACCTTTTGATTTTTGTACAGTCATGGCTTTTCTGTTCTGTCTTTCGTTCTGTCTAAAAGCCATGTACTGTATTTGTAGATGATTGTTTTGAGGAAAAGAAAATATAGATGTTTTGTTCCGCTGCAATTGACGATTCATAGTAGCTCTGTGTCCGTGTGTCTGTTTGAGTTGAAATATTTGGAAGATTCAGTTCAGTAAGCAAATTCCAAAGCCAGATCCTGGTTAGTCTGTTTGGCTGGTCGCGGCCCGGTGCGGGCGGGATCCGTCTCGGGTCGGGTCGTGACAGTTACCTACCCTCTGAAACTAATCCCATTGTTTAACATATTCATTTGCATCCTTTAATAGGGTAGGCCAATAGAATATAGATTGAAGAATCATAGAAGTGATTCTAAAACCTGTAAAATGACCTCTATATTTTGAATCATGATATTGTCTAATTATTAATTCAATTTTATCTTTAGGGACATATTTCCTAATGATTTGATATCTATATTTCCTAAGTAAGTGTGGCTCATCCCAAAAATAAAACTTAACATCATGCAAAAATTTATGCCTTTAAGTATAAGACATGTTAGTGGGTATAAAACCACTAACAATGTAGTTCACAATATTAGTATACCAAGATATACCATATGAATGCATTATAAATAAATACAAAAATAAAAATATTTCATTGAATCCACATTTAACACATGTAGGTTCTTCAAGCTCTATCCTAAATAAATGATTAGCCATTTGTTTCTTAGTTCCCTTTCTATCCAAGATTTCTATTTTAAATTCTTGCAATAAAAGAATTCACCTCACCAATTTAGGCTTTGTATCTTTTTTATCATAAGAAATTTAATAACATAATGATCAATGTTGACTAGAAAAGGAGTGCCTATCAAAGAAGATCTAAACTTGTCCTTCTCCACGGAAGTGCATACTAATTATGGAGCAAAACTTGGTAAGACAGTGAACTTTCTCTCATGTTGTATAACTATCCTCCTCCTTCAAACCAATCTTTAAAAAATATCTTGTAGCTTCCATGCAAATAAAAGTATAAACCATGATCTAAAGATTGATATGAACTCTCTTAATTGATTAAGGAATTCAACCTTACCGAAGAATTCTCCTTCTATAGGTCCAACTACCAATGCTATGCCTCACCATCTAACAGAAGTAAAGCCATAGGTACCTTTCTCTTAGGAGGACATCAAATTTTACCAAAGTTTTTCTCTAACTTCATTAACCAGACCTCTACTACTATGACATCAATAAAACTCTCAAACCCTGAAGGATTTAATCTCAAAAAAATCTATAATTACATTTGAATATCATCAAATCAGATAAAAAAATCCTAATATGCTTCGCCTATCAACTGGGCTACTAGATTAGCAAACTATATATATATATAATATATATATATATATATATATATATATATATATATATATATATATATATATATATATATATATATATATATATATATATATATATATATATATATATATAATATATATATATATATATATATATAAAATATAAAGAATCAAAACATACACCATGGCTAGTACTCTATATTAGTATTGCTTGACTAGCACTCTACTAATCTATTATACTAGGGTCTTGAAGATCCATCAAATAACCACTTAGAATACATGGTTGAACATATATGCACATGAAAATAAGAAGAAATATATGCTCATATGCTACCCAAAACTATCTCACTTAACTATAGATAATTTCTAATAGCTTTATTTTATAATCGATTCCCTAAAATTAAAGCATTGATACCAAAAAAAGATTGTTACATCCCAACCCAATATAACCCAAAGATAGATAGGTCATATAATGTTAGATTGCAATAAGCTAGCCCAAGATCTAAATTTTGGGTAAACATTTTAGATTTTTTCATTTAAATTTTAAAATATACAAGAGAGCTTCTAATTAACTTCTAGTAAGTAAAAAAATAAACTCATCAATGAATTTCTATTCTTTCATTATCAAAATGTACATAAATTATTTACACTATAGTATATGACTAAAGACTAAAAGTGAATAATTTAAATAACTAGCCATGACTGTATAAAAATTAGAAAAATACTTATAGAGACTCAAACAAATCAGATCTTGAATACACAACTACTAAAAAGGCTCTTTCCCCATTCTCTGGCCTAAAATAGAATACATAATAGGTGTGAGCCAACACAACTCAATAGGTCACACCCTCCATTCTAAATATTCAAACATTTCACTTATTATATATTCAACTGAATTTAAAAGCAATTATCTATAAATATATTATCACGAGCCTAATAATAATTACAGATAATTGGAATAAGGTGGACTGTGCACTGACAATATATAAAAAAGCACTCCATATATAAGAATACAAAAAATAACATATTTCCCTAAGATCCTTATACCTCCCATCAAAAGTAAGCTCTTATGAATCACATATAAAAAATAGGCCCTTATGACTCACAATTCTCAACACATATCACATATTCAAAAATCATAAACATCATGACTCCCTGTGTATTTAGCAGCAGAACTTCCACCACATCTCATATCTCTTCATAATCACACATTTCAAGTAGATAAACATATATATATATATATATATATATATATATATATATATATATATATATATATATATATATATATATATATATAAAGAAGTAAATAAACCAAATTCAAAATTTCTTGGTGAAATTCTTCCAGAAAAGCACCTAAATGTCCAAAATTATTACATATATAACATAGAGAAAGTTACATAGTAAAACTTTTGTGGGTACAAAATTATCCTCGTTATTGCACTATGAAATTATAAATTAAAATTTCTAAAATTCTTCTATTTTTGAAATTTAGATAGGTGAAATATAACTTAACTCGATCTGAACAGTTTTTCAAACTAGGCTAACAACATAAAATGGACTATAGTAGCCAAAATCCCACTTTCTTGCTCTAAAATCTCTTCCTTTCTCTCTTTAAATGACTTAAGAGGGTTTCAAAATATTTTGATAAAAAAGATTAGAAATATATATTCATATTATTTAAAAAATTTGACATAGCACTGCAGTGTCTGAGGGTTCTACCATGCAACATCGCAGTGCTTTCATCACAATAACACCCAACCGCAAAGTTATAGTGTTAGTTTGAATTCTAGAAATCTATTAGAGAGTTCAATGTTGTAGCACTGCTAAACCAACGTTGTAGTACACATAGGAAAATTTTAAAAATTTTATACACATACACATAAACTCCTAGGATCCATTTTAGAATAGATTCAAACATGCTCATACCAAATAAACACGTATAGACACATACAAAAGAAATGAAATGCAAAAGTTTCACTTCATTTTTCTTACCAAACAAGGTCGAAATTGATAAAACTATGCACAAATCCAATAGGTGTAAAAAACATATGTGGTGGGACTATTTTTGGTCTTCCTGCTAGTTTAATAGAGTTATCAACCCTAACCTTAGAATGCCTATCTAGGCTTGCCTATGTATACAAAGCTATCATGTATCTAGTATGATCATACTAGAAGTATTAAGTTGTCATTTGATAACATTGTCCAAATTATCTCCTATTACAACTCAAGTACACTAGTTCTCCACACATAGAACCTCTAGAACTGACAATACAACCAATGCTAGGAACCAATATAAAATATCCATTGCACTTAGAGTCTGATGGTCCAAACATACTCCTCTTCCCAAAAAATCCATGGATAGAAGCTTCACCACAAAACTCTTCTTGCTTGTAACCTACCATTATGAAGTACTTGACAAATAATTCTTGATCAGATGAGCACTCTCTAGTAGTTTAAGGAAATCAGAAATGTAGAATGGAACCAAATACATCCTCAAAATGTCTCATAGACCTCTCAAAAACTTATTGAACTTCTCTTCACATGTGCTAACCAATAGCAGAGTGTATTTAGCTAATGAAATAAATTATACCTCATATTACATCACTAACCCACATTCCTAAACTTGTTTTAGATTCACTCTTGTATTTGCTACCTCATAGATGGAGGAACAAACCATGATCTAAAATCATCACTAAATTCCTCCCAACTGATCATGGAATTCACCCTTCATTGAAACCACTCCTTTTGCTGGCCCAACCAACATAGTTAGCCTCTCCATTTAGTAGAAATATTGTTAGGGATAACTTCATCTGAAGAGAACACTATATCCCATAAAATATCATTTTCAATGTCATAAGCTTGTTCCCTACTGCTCTATGATTAACAATGCTCTCAAAACATGGAGTCTTCAACCTCAAAAACCTTTACTAGTATTTATCCACACACCCAATCTAACACATGAAATCCTGCCCTAAGCTTGCCCTATCAACTATACTACCAACTATAAAACTAATACATTGAATCAAAATTAATATTAAGAGCAGGATTATGTACTGGCACAGTCTAACTAGCATGTCTCGAATCAATTATATCTGAGTTTACCAATCTATTAAAAATGACACATAATACACACAGTTGAATAGAACATAAACATGAAAATAAACATAATTGAATGCTCAAGACCACCCAAAAAAATTTCAATTGACTAAATATCAATTCCTATAGCTCTATTTATGTTACATTCACCAAAACCACTACTTAGATTCTAAAAAGGGACCGTCACTTAACAACCCAATATAACCAACTATCATAGCAGGTCATATCATGTTGGATGGTAATAGACTAAGCTCAAGATCTTATTGATAGGTCGATTGATACACTAATAAATGTTTGTAATATCGAACCTTCAGCAAAAAAGAATGATTAAGAAATAAAAGAGAAAAGGAGGGGAGAAAGAGAATTGAGTGAGAAACCCTAGGATTTGTATAAATTCTGAAAATGTGTAGGACATGAAAAAATGATTGAAATGTGCCCCTATAAAATCTCACAAAAGTAAAATCAATTTTGCAAATCTGTTGCAAGATGGAAATTCCCACATCTAAAATTTGAAATTAAAAAGAGGCAATGGATGCCTTGCCTATACAATCGTACTCATTCATCTGAATCAAAAAATTGGGCTTACAATTCAAGGCCTTAATAATTTAATCTACTACAAGATTGACATACTCACTAATAGGTCATGGATATTTCTGATTTAGATTTGGCTAAGCTATTCCTAATGATAATGTCTTCTTATATTTTCTAATTTTTGAAGGGTCATTTCTATTTCTAAGTCAAACAAGAAGGGTCCCTTATTGGTTCTACTACACATACACTAATAATAAACATAAATTAAAATATAATTAACAAATTAAAAATAAAAATAGAAAGATGTAAATAACCACATTTTTACAAAAGAAAATGATAACTAAATAAGATACAAGTATGATTATGCTACTAATTTACTTTTGATAAATAGAAAATAAACTCATCCACAATTTTTTCCTTTTCCTTTTATTCATCTTTAAAATGTTTATATAATAAAATCTCTATAGTACAATTCACGGCTATGACAAAGATAGACCATAGCAGAATATAACCATGATTGTACAAAAAAACTAGGAAATACCTATACAAACTTAGATAGATCAGATCATGTAACCTTAGCTACCCAATTGGTTTCATACCTTTTTTCTGACATAAAATAGAATACTGAATAGGTGTGAGCCGACATAGTTCAACAGACCATACTCATCAATCTAAATTTTTATCAATTAACCCAAAATTTATTTATCTAAATAAGAGCACTTATTAACAAGCTATTCTATAGTGTGGAGTAATGCTAGCAATTAACAAAAAATAAATAAACTTTGCAGGGAATATAAATAAACAAGTACTTCCTATATCATAACAGAAAATAATAGATTTCCTTAGGCCCTTTTTCCTCTCAACAAAAATAGATATCATATTTAAGGCCCTTATTTTTCCTGTGCTAGCATATCAAAACATAGGCTCTTATTACTGCCAAAAGCTTAGAACATCAAATATTCAAAAGATCTGACCCTTATAACTCCCAATGCATTTGGCCCAAGAGAATTTCCTTTAGCATCCAAAACCCTCATAATCATACAAAGCAAGGAGATAAGCATATATATATAATTGCATTTCATATAAATAAATGGAAATAATAAAAAATATAAGAATTCACAAAATGTTATAGTTGTAGCCAACACATTTAATAATTGAGCATGATTGTATATTTTTATAATTTCACCAAATTATCTGAGATTGTTCAGAGCAATGTTATGTATTTTTAAATATATTGTAACATTATTTTCTAAGGTCAACGTTATTTTTTAAATGGCTAGAAATAGCAATTTACCTAACAAAAATTCTCAAAAGATTATAAAAATTTCCAAAAGACTCGTATCTATAAAATACATAAAGTTACATAGTGAAAATTTAGTGGATGCGAAGTTATCCCCAATTTTCAACTAGAAATTTATAATTTTAATGAGAAAATTATCAAAATTTTACATTATTAAAAACTAAGATTGGTATAATGTAACTTACCTTAACCCATAAAACTTTTTGAACTGTGCTGATAGTTAAAATGGAGCAAAGTGACTCAAATTTTACTTTTTCTCTCTAGAATCTCTCTCCCACTCCTCCCTTTCTCTTCCTCTCTCTCTAAAATGGTTTTCCAAGGGAGGATTTTGCCAAAAATTTAAATTCTAGTGGGAATTAATATTTTGTAAAAAAATACCTAGCGCTAAGATGCTCTAGATAATAGCGTCACTATGCAGGCCCATACCATTTTAAAATGTATTAAACCAAAGAAAGTAGTGTTGTAGCAACCTCCCCCCCCCCCCCCCCCCCCCCCCCCCCCAACACACACACACACACACAAACCCAATGCTATAGTGCCCCAACAAAGAAATCCTGACTTTATGATGTAAGCACAAAAACCCACAAGACACACTCTATAATAGAATTTAGACATTCACACATTCACATAACACTTTTAAACTAATGTATGATGCAAAATGTAGACATTCAATTACATAAAACTTGCTTATTTAACACTACACTTAGGCGCCAATGTAGTGGCTCTTGTATGCTTCTCGCTATGTTATTCGAGTCATACAACAAATCACTTTTATGTAATGTCCTAACATTAACACAATGTATTAAAGGATTCATGTCATGATTGTTCAATAAATTTTATATTGGTTGTCGAGAACCTAATGTCATAATTCTTGTTATTTCTTGTCATAGTTTCAATAAGAAATAAGTATGTATCTGAACCTAGGATCAATCAAGATTATTAATATTCTATTTCGCTAAACTCATACTCTTTAAAGAATCTTCCATAATAATAAAAAATTAGATTTTTAGACAATTCATTGAGCACTCATGACTCTGTAAGAATTCAATTTAAAATTACTTATTAAACTTGTGATATTATTAAGACCAAAAACCCTAAAATAATTTATGGACTTACAAGTATCACTGAAGACATAAGCCTATAAGTCTCAACCTAGCTATCTTATCCACATTACAAAATTATTCCATTTTGTTTTATATAATGTGCAATAAAGAGAGCTTATTATTTTAGTATTATGATGACCTCAATAAGATACGACATTAAATGCCATCAAAAATTGTCTTGATCACACATGAATCACAATGCATAATTGAATTAGAAAATTTTAAAATTAAATTCAATAACATTCAAAGTTTAGTTTCAACAAACTTATAGCAGAACTTGATATTTTAATGAGTCTGACCCAACAATATCAAAAGTGATTCAATCAGAGTCCGAATAAGTCAACACTTGAAGCATCATTAGAATTTCAAAGCTCAGCTTGAGCATTCTAGCCTAACCATCAGCCTCGAACCACCATCGAATTACCGCCACTAGAGCATCACTCGATTATCATTGTACGTTGGACTATTACATATTTGTGTCATCGAACCATAGCTTCACCACCAATATTGCACCATCGTTATCCAATTATGGTCGTTTAAACACAGTCACCTGACTGTGATCCTCTAACCACTATCGCTTGGTTGCAATCCTTTGAAGACTATCACCTGACTACAGTCCTCCAACTAACATCATTTAACTATAGTGTACTGACT
Organism: Dendrobium nobile; assembly: GCA_022539455.1. NCBI lineage: Eukaryota > Viridiplantae > Streptophyta > Magnoliopsida > Asparagales > Orchidaceae > Dendrobium > Dendrobium nobile. Next base: position 45,813,528 of record CM039718.1, on the reverse strand, counting down.
AGTGTCACCAGACTATTGTCTTTTAACCACCAACACATATTCACAATCCTTCTAATTGCCATCACTGAACCACAGTCCTTTCAATCATTATTGCTCGATTATGATTCTCTCAATTCTTTTAGATAATAATGGTGCTCTAAATAATGTCACCAAACTATGGTTCTTTTGACCTCTATTACCTAATTTTGATTCCCTAACCATTATTATCTAACTGTAATCCTTTGGCATCCATCGCCCAACTACAATCATCAGATCACCATCACAGGGCTATAACTATAATCCTCTAATTATTGTTGCTAAATTAGGGTCCTCTATCCAACATTATTTGATGAATGAACTTTTGTTTTGGTAAGTCTTTTTTTTTTTAGTTCATAGTATTTTCTTATGAAGATATTTTTATTTATATGTTAGCAAAAAATTATAACTGGTCGGAGTAATTGGAGTAGGATGACGAAGGATAAAATTAGGGCTGTCAATTTTTGACACGACACGAAAACCCGACCCGGATCCGACCCGGACCCGCCGGGTTGGACCCGACCTGATTTCAAAACGGGTCGGGTTCGGGTTCCAGAAATCGACCCGTTTCAAAAACGGGTCGGGTTCGGGTTGACCCGGCGGGTTGGCGGGTTGACCCGGCAACCCGTTTAATTCAAAAAAATTTGAAATCCCGCCCTCTGCCCGCTGCCCCTGCCCCCTGCCCGCTGCCCCGCTGCCCCGCTGCCCAGCTGCCACGCGCCGCTGCCCGCCCCGCTGCCCCGCTGCCCGCCCCGCTGCCGCCCCGCTGCGCGCTGCCACGCGTGACGCGTGCTGCCCCGCTGCCCCGCCGCGTGCCGCGCGCTGCCGCGTGCCGCTCGCGCTGCCGCGCGCTACCGCCGGCCCGCCGTCGCTGCTGCTGCGCGTCGCGGTGCCGGGTCGTGTCGGGTCAACCCGGCAACCCGCCGGGTCGGGTTCGGGTTCGGATTTTCGACCCGTTTCTCTACCCGGGTCGGGTTAGGGTTGACCCGTTTTCCACCTGGGTTAGTTCGGGTTCGACCCGAACCCGACCCGTGACCCGAAATTGACACCCCTAGATAAAATAATGTCATTATGCAGGTTCGAGAGTCAATGTTTATTATGAATATTATTAATTAAGTTATTGGAAGACTTATTTGTATATATTCTTTTGTCAAGAAAATATATTTTATATTACTTCTAAAAAAATTTAAATCACTCATAATTAATTGAGAATAGCAGTAAGTGTTTGTTTTTCAGTATATTTGAATTGTGAAAATGAATTTAAAAAAAAAAATAAACACCACTGTGTTGCTTCTTGGGCAAATTTTAAACGGATCATTATTAAAGTTTAAATTAGGAGAAGGAATATGATTAAAAAATTTTAAAAAGGACTATACAAGCAAATAAATTTGGTATTTTTTGTAAAATAAGAAATCTCAAAACATTTTTGTGTTTCCATTTAAAATGTTAAATTTCTTTGAGATGAAGAGAGAAATATATAGTGATAGAGGGAAATTCATTTAAATTTAAATAATTTAGATTTATTTTTGAAAATTTTAGTTAAATTATAATTAACTTTTTTTTATTAGATTTTAAATATTTAATAAAATTAATGTAAATTAAAAAATTTTAACATGATGAATATTTTAAATATTATATTTATTTTAAATCATGTTTTTTTATTAACTTAAATAAAAATTAAAATTAAAATCAATTTATTAATCATAATTATAATATTTAAATTTATTATACTTTAATAGATATATTTAATGTACTTTATTAATTTATAAACTTCTAAATAATATTAAAATTGATATAATCTAATAATATTTAATTTAATATTAAAATTTATTAATCTATATTAAATATCATTTTTTTTAATATCTTACATTAATTGTATTAAATATTTAAAATATAATTTAAAAGTTACTTTAAAATTTATAATTAATTAAAATTTAATTAAATATTTAAAATATATTTTTGGAAAATTATTTAAATTTTAAAGAATTTTCCACTTTCTCTCCGTCTCTATCAATCTCTATCTCCACCTTTTCTCTTGCTTCTTATTTCTTTATATTTCTCTTTCGTCATCTCTCTATGCTGAAAAAGCAAAAAAAAAAAAAATAAATAAATAAAATAAATAAAATTTGCATTTTAAAGAAAAAAGTAAAATTGTTTTACGTTTTCTTATTTTAATAAAAAAACGCAAAATCTATTTATGTGTATGATGATAGTTTACCCAAATTTTTTTTTTAATTATATACCTTCTTCTCATTTAATATTTAATAGTGATCTTTTTTTAATAAGGCCGTTGCTTCTTCCACTCCAAAACCTCTAAGTTCTTCCAACTAGTCCAGAGGAAGCCGGGATTGACCAGAAGAGAGAGAGAGAGAGAGAGAGAGAGAGAGATTCAATGGAGAAGAACCCCCTTCTCCGGCCATCCTCCACCATGTTCGGGGTAGTAGACTTTCGCGGCCAACCTATCTCTAGATCATCTTCTGGTCGCTGGGCCTCTGCGTTCTTTATCATAGGTAAGCTTCCCTCTATGCAAATGCACAGCCTCTTCCCTTATCACCTACTTGAATACCTCTCTTGATGGAATCAGGGGTTGAAATCGCCGAGAGAATGGCGTATTACGGCATCTCCTTCAACCTCATAACTTACCTCACCGGCCCTCTCAACTTCTCGACGGCCGCTGCCGCCTCCTCCGTCAACAGCTGGTCCGGCGCCTCTATGCTTCTTCCCCTCCTGGGTGCTTTTGTCGCCGATTCGTTCCTCGGCCGCTACCGCACTATCGTCCTCGCCTCACTTCTCTACGTCCTGGTTCACCCCAATCCTAAAAAACCCCTTTTATTTCCTCTCTATTCACTATCCAAATCAACTATCTTTTCGATCCGCAGGGTCTAGGGTTGCTCACGCTCACTGCCGTGCTTTCAAGCTCCTGCTCAGTGGACCTAAAGCTTACCTGGAATTCTACTTCCTGTTCTCCACCCGTTCTCCAAGTTGTTTTGTTCTTCTTATCCCTCTATCTCGTAGCCTTTGCGGAAGGAGGGCACAAACCATGCCTTCAGGCGTTTGGCGCCGACCAATTCGACGAGACTGATAACCAAGAGCGCATTGCAAGGAGTTCATTCTTCAATTGGTGGTACTTTGGGATGAATGGTGGCATGATTGCCTCCTTCATTGCATTGAGCTACATCCAGGACAACATTGGCTGGAGCTTTGGATTTGGAATTCCTTGTGCTGTTATGGGCATTGCTCTTCTGGTTTTCTTGCTGGGAAGCAAGACTTACCGCTGCTATGCCTTGGAGGATACAAGCCCCTTTATTAGGATTGTCAAAGGGATGGCTGATTTGGCCATGAGCAGGCAATCTTCAGCTGACGGATTCGTATCTGAAGTAGAAGCTGGAGACCTAGAACAGCACTGCAGCTATCAATCTGATCAAGAAACAAAGTAAAAGTTCTTTTTATTGCTTTCAGCTTTTAAATATTGGATCTCAGCTTACTAATTAAACTTTTAGATTGATTCTAATCAGTGATTAACAGTTTGCAGGGCTTGGAATCTGTTTAGATTTGTTTTTTCTAATCCCTGCAATCTAAATTAAACATATAAGTATTGGAGATCACTGTATCAAATCCTACTATCTCCATCATTGCTCATTATATGATAACAATTAACGTTTGCATTGTTTGTTCAGACGTTAAACATTTATGCATGGTCAGGGCCCAAAGGTGTTAAGAGTTTTTTTCAAGATTTCTGGTTTCACATAATTTTGTTAAACTAATTCATTTTTTTTTTTAAATTAATTTTTGTTTTTAGACCTCAATTTATATGTTTAAGCTTTTATATTGGTTGCTTTCAGTTTTTGACTCAATATTGAAGGCCGGATTCTTTTAGGTTGGTTCTTATCATTCTACCAACTTATTCTTGTTAGGATATGTAAAGTAATGCATTTTAGTAATGAAAAGGGAAATATTCTTTCTCCACTCCATTTGTAAAAAATCCTATATGCGACTTAGAAATCTTGGTTTCCAGTGCCAGTTCCCCCATTTATTTATTCAGAACAAGTTAGAATCCGGGATGTGCTTTGCTTTTACCAAAACATACTTATTGTGCTTAATTATGGTGCAACTTATAACCTTTATGCTTCTATACTGCATTTTTACTGAAATTTGAATACATTTAGCATTGATTACTATTTAAACTTCTTGCGATTAGGCTTGTCAATGGGGGTAGATTGCTTGTTGATGAACGAATTGATGAAGCTAAGGGGATGCTTCGGTTGTTTCCCATATGGGCTACCTGCTTAGCCTATGCTATAACCTTCTCTCAGAGTTCAACCTTGTTCAACAAGCAAGGTGGCACCATGGACAGGCATATTGGTCCAAGCTTCCAAATTTCATCGGCAGCTCTGCAAAGCATCATAAGCATCGTTATTGTTGCCTTCATTCCTGTCTATGACCGTGTACTTGTTCCTATGGCCAGAAATCTTTCTGGGCTTTCCACTGGCATCACACATCTTCAAAGAATTGGCATTGGATTGTTCTTCTCAGTGATTTCAATGGTCGTTGCAGCTCTTGTGGAGATGAAGAGGATCCAAATTGCAAGAGAAAATGGCTTGATCGATGAGCCAAATGCAACAGTTCCAATGAGCATATTGTGGCTCCTTCCTCAGTACATTCTATTTGGCATCATGGATGCGCTTGGAATGGTTGGCCTGCAGGAGTTTTTCTATGATCAGGTACCTGATGCTTTGAGGAGCCTGGGACTTGCTCTCTATCTCAGTATATTCGGCATAGGAAGCTTCATTAGTGGTTTTCTTGTTTCAGTGATTGATGAAATCACTAAAAGAGAAGGGGAGAGCTGGTTCTCTGACAATTTGAATCGAGCTCATCTTGATTATTTCTACTGGCTCCTTGCAGGGATTGGTGCTATTGCGCTGGTCCTTTTTGTCTGCTTCGCTCAATCCTATTTATACAAGAAGAAGGAATACCGCAGTGTGTAATATGCTCAAGCAAAGCAAATTTTATTACTTCAAATACGTTTGTTATTGTCTTTAGCTCTATATGAAGATAAGCCCCGACAGCTTGTGTAGTTTGCTCGGCTGGATTTATTTGTTTTCTGAAAGATCTGATTCTTCCTGTGCTACTCAATGCTTTGATTTGAATTTCCTTTATGCTTATTGTTTTGGGATGTCAAAGCACGCCTTCTCTATTTGTCATAATATTGTGAAAGCTTAGAAATATAGAATTAATTATAAGAGAAGTAAAAAAAAAATTCATATCCATCAAAATGAATTAATTCACATCTTTGTTAATTTTAATTAAATATTTATAATAAATAAGGGATCTCAAAAGAAAAAATTTTAACTCTATAACATTAAAAATATCCACTCTTCAAAAGGAAATATTATGAGTTTAGTTAAATTTAACTAAATGCTACATATTTCTCGTAAATAGTGAAATTAAAGTTAGAGCAAGTATTTTTCCTATTTTAGTTGGATTATATCAAAGATTAGATTTAAGCCTATACCTTTTTGGTTTAGTCATTGATCTTTTCATTAGACATTTGCAAGAGCAAGTATTGAGGTGTATGTTTTTCATTGATGATTTCCTTCTTGCTGATAAAGACGTAGAAAAAAAGTTGAAGGAAAACTTAAATTATGGAGGTGAACGACAAAGTCTAAAGGTTTTATTTGAGTTTATCTCAAATTGAATATATTGAGTGTAATTTAATAGTAATAGATCTAGTAGAGGGATTGTGACTTTGAGCAATCAATTCATTAAAAAGAGTACAAGTTTTAGATATCTCGGGTTTATTGTTCAAAATAATGATAAAATAGATGGGGATATTATGAGTACCATTCAAGTTGGATAGTTGAATTGGAGGAATGCATCGGGTCTGTTGTGTGATAAAAAAATAAAAATACCCCTCAAACGTAAGGAGAGATTCTATGAGATGATAGTGTGGCCTACAGTCCTTTATGACGTAGAATGTTGTCCATTAAAAGAGAAGCGAAAAAAATATTAATTTGAGTGTTGCAGAGATGAGAATGCTCAAGTAGACGAGCGGATTTATATTTAGAGACAATATGAGAAACGATCAAGAACAAAAATCTCGAGGCTTTATCATTTGAAATAATCTATTATATACTTCAAGTTATAAAAATTTACTCTTCTTCATAACTAGTGAAGATAAGATCGTAAAGTTAGGAGCATTTGCTTGATCTCTTTTAGTTGCAGTAATAAAAATTATAAAAAATTAATAGGATGATGATAGTAAATGAATTATATTAATTGAACAAAGATTAACCAATGATGGTAGTTAGATAATAGAGAATGAACTATGAGTGCCAAGTGGCAATGGTTGGATGATAACAATTACACAACAATGATTGAATAGTGGCGGTGACTGGCATTTAAGCATTTTTTTTTGTACCGGTGTTGATCATTGGCATTGTACATTGTAGTGCTCTAGGGTTCTTCGAATATCCTAGTATTTTTTTAATATAATTTATTTGTCTCCCTCAGTGGACAATAGGCTTTATTTATAGTTTTTTGAGACATACTTTGATTTTAAAATAGTCAAAATATTGTGGCACTAAATTGGACAACACATATTGAATCCTTTGATTATACATCATTTCCTCAATATTTAAGTGTTATAAAAACCACATAATTAAATGATATTAAGCTCGTTAGACTCATCTCATAGAGTTGTTTAATTTGATTATAAACATACATTATTTAAAAATTATTTGGACTTTCTATTAATGTATCAAAGTTTTTAAATATGTAACAAATGCTTGATTTTTATTCATTTAGACTAAGATCGAATCAGCTTTGATGTCGTTGATTTTTTTCTTATTGAGACATTAATTAAGTTCAATTATAAATTCACTAAATTTAGAGTTTGTATGGTTCAAAATTTAATTTTAAAATTAGTCAATATAAATTATGCATCAAGATTCATGTCAGTCAATTAAACATATTAGAGTTGTCTTATAAGCCCCTTAGTTTCAAACATTGAAGCCTGTGTTGTCCAAAAATATATATTCAGTCTTCACAGAATTTGTTAGCTTAAATTTATTTTTTTTGAAATAAATTATGAAGCACAATCACTCCCTATGATCCTCCTCGCAGACCCTTGAACTAAGTAAATTCTTCAAAACAATAGTTTTAACCTTTATTTAAGATAGCACATTAATTAGAGTAAAAATTATTCAAAAAATTTGCTTTGAATTCTTTATTTTTTTTTTCTCAAAATTATATGAGCAAGCTATGTTGGGATCGGAACTACAAAAATATGTCAGCTAATGGTCCCACTAAAGCCATGGTTTCCAGAATATGCCTATCTTGCCCAAACATTGGGCTCAGACCGTGCTAAGCAAGCTGGCTAGCAAGGCAAGCATGTGAAAAAGGCCTTTTTCAAAAACAATGTTTTTTTTAATTATTTTTTTATTTTTTTATAAATATAATTTTTTCCAAGGTTGTGAAAACCGGACCGGACAACGAACAGGAAGAATGAGAGGTTCATGGACCGGTCGAACCGGGGTCGAACCGGATGACGTAATAAATAATAATATAATTAAAAGTAATAAAATTAACATAATAATAATGACAATTTATTCTTAAAAATTTAATAATTCTAAGAATTTTTAGACTAAAAAATAAATAAAATTTATACATATATAATATATTACATAATTTTAAAATTAAATATAAATAATTATTATATTTATGTTATATATTTAAATATAAATAATTACTAATTTTAAATTTAAATATAAACATCTTCAATCTTCAATTTTAATTTATATTTAATAAAAATTTATTTTATATAAAAACATATAAATTTAATATAAATAATTGTTTTATGTTATATATTTAAGCATAATTTACATAAATAAATTATATAAAAATTTTACATTATAAAACTATATTTATAATGTCATACAATATTATTTTTTAAGATTTTTATTTTTCTTTCATTTAATTTTGCATTTAGAAAAAGTTTTAGAACTTTAAAAATTATAAATAATTATTTTTATTTAAATAATTATAATTATATAATTAATAATAAATTTAAGAAGTTTAGAAATTATTATGATGATTTTTTATTTCAATATTCAACAAAAAAAAAATTCCAACAAGATCTCATTCAAAAAAGTCACATACACACATTGTTCAATGTTGAAACAAAAAACAACTAGTTGTTTAGTCCCACATCACTTAAGAGTTTTATGTTGTGTTGTTTATATACCTTTCTTTGTACCCATGGTTTAAGAGCTCTCATGGTATTATGGCATCATGTAAGCTAGATAATTTATATTTAATTTAGTATATATTATAATAAAATTTTTGGAATCATTTTAATTAAATAAAATATATGATTTTTTAAATTAATTTGATATTTTATATAAAAAAATATTTAAATATATTATTAGTTGAACCGGCCGGTTCTTAAGAAACGGACCGGTTCAACGGTCGGCCGGTTCAACCGGCGGTTCAAACTGGTTTTGACCGATTCGCTCAGCCCGGTTCTTAGGGAAGACCGAACCGACCGTAAGACCGGTTCACGGTTGAACCGGCCGGTCCGATCCTGTTTTCAAAACCATGATTTTTTCATTAAAAAATAAATTGAACTCGCACATTTATAATAGCTTATGTAATTTTAAATTTAAATATATTCAATTTTTAAATTTAATTCAAATTAAAAAAAAATCTTAGATATAAATTTATGTATGTAATATAAGTTGTTATTAATTTATATTAGATGTTTAGACATCATTTACACCTATAAAATATATATTAAAGCAATATTATAAAATTACATTTATAAATTATTGTTAAGGTTAGATCATTTACTATTTACAATTTTCATAATAAATAAATGAAGTATATAATTTATTCAATATTATTAATTAAGGCCTCGTTTGATTAGGCTTTTTTTCTCCGTTTCCGTTTGAATACGCCGAAATCAATCAGTATTTACTGTTTGGAATCAAAGCTTAACAATAATTCCTTTTTAATTAACATCGTTTTTTCGGCGGTTACAGAATCCTTTTCGTATCTGCTTCTTCGGTCACAAAACGGAGTTTCGGAAGCGAATTATTCCTTTTATAATAAAATCTCAAAAGCAGACTGCTAAACAAACAATTTAAAATTACTTTCAAGTATTAATAAGCACTTTTAAAAATATTAGTCAAACATATCTCATTATTGAAACTCCATTTTATTGAACGGCTTTTTCTCAACCTCCTTTTCTAAAACTTCTTTTTATGTAAGCATAAATTGAATCAAACGAAGCCTAAAACTAAATGCCATTTAATCATAAAATATTTATTTGTAAAATATGTTTAAAATATATAGTTTATGTTGTGAACTTAAGAAATAAAAGCTTTAACTTATTTTAGGGCTTGGATCTTCATCTAAAAAGGGGATGATTGTCTCCATTTGGTTGAATTGGCATCCAAAATGAAATAATTCTTCACTACATTTGAAGATCTTATTTTCTCCCTAGTGAGGAGTTCATTATTATCAAAATTTGATGCATCCCATACAAGTGGTGATGGTTATTGCAGTAGTTTATTTTTGTCTTTGATGATGTGAAGAATATGCTAAAGAAAGTACTCCCAACATATACTAAAACTATTCTCTACACAATTTTTTTCACTTTTAGAAGATTTCTTATAACATGTCATCTAATATAATATGGATGTGTATATTAATTTTAGTTTCTATCAAAGATGGAGTTTGACTTTCAATTTAATATCAACATTCAATGTAAATATTTGTACTGTCAAGCACTTTCATTGACTTTTACCTCTGACCATCGTTGCACAACTATGGTCCTTCCAACCTTTGTCGACGGCCAACTACAATCTATCTAATCACTGTTGTTGATCTTCTTTTTGGCATAAGTCACTTGTATGGCCTTATCACTCGAACTTCATAGGTAGATACACTCGTCTGCATGTTGCACTGCTTTGTGTCTGGTGAATGATCAAATCGTGCATTTTATCTCGATTCATCATTGGCTTTGGGATATATTCCTTTTGATCACACAAAGCCCATGACTATATTTGAATATATATGTGATTGGGTTGGTGGCGATCCAATGGTTAATTTATGTGCATTTGGACTTTTATCATACATATTCGTTTCATGCTAAATATTTTTTTATTAGGACATCGTTTTGCAAAACGGATCACGTGACCATGTTCGTATCGTCAAGTCCTTTCAAATGAGCCCATCTATGCTTGGGACAGGTTTTGTTTAAGTTGTGTCGAGCATATTGAACATATTTCATTATTTTTTTACTATTTAAATATTATTTGAATATTATTTAAACAATATTTAAATAATCATACAAGCACTTTTTTAAATTATTATTTAAAACATACACCGAGAAGGATATTTGGGGCTAGTTTTCTGGTCCTCCCTCTCTCGCTTCTTTGATTCGTAAGTCCCGCAGCTGAAGGGCAAATTATTACATCCGGTCATTGGACCTAGAAAATAGGTCCAGACATCCACTAAAAAGTTGCCACATGGACCGCGCTTTGACTGTGCGTTTTGACTGCGCTTTAGATGCGCTTTGGGTGTGCTTTGACTGTGCTTTGGTGCTGCTTTGACTGCGCTTTACCTGTGCTTTTAGTGCGCTTTACCTGCACTTTTAGTGCGCTTTTGGCGCGCTTCACTTAAAATTTTGCGGACATGTGTACATTCCATGCCTCAAAATTTTAGAGGATATCTGGACCTATTTCTAAGTCCGGTGACCAGACATAATAATTTGCCCAGCTGAAGAGGACTTCTTTCCACTTCTTCAGATTAGAGAGCCCCAGACAAAGACACATACGCCTCCCCTCATGCACTCAGAAAACCAGAAAAAATCGCAAGCAAGGCTCTCGAGTCTCCCTCAACTTATCTCTGCAAGACATGTCCAAGATAGAAAATCGAAGCTCGTTCATACCTGAAGCCCTAGCCGACCTCCCTTAGCCGCTTGTGAGCCCGATGCCATCCATCGAGCAAGCCATCATCGGCCCGATTCCTACAACCGACATCGAAGACGATGTGCCCTAGACGATCAAACTCGACCATATGCTCCTACTCGTAGACCTTCCTTCTCCAAGCATGAAGCCGACCCGACCAAACTTGTAGCTGCCTCTGGCCCCGTCTCCTCCCACTGAGCCTGACGCCTGCTCTCCGTCTCCGCCTCTTCGAGGGGAATCAAAATTTTTTTTTAAAAAAATGAAATTAAAAGACTTAATCAAATAAATTCAAACATGTGAGAGGATTTGAAGGAAATCCCAAAGTTGATTTGGTCCCCCGAAGCCTTTGGACGTCAAGCTGATCCGGCCTAGGTATTGAAAACTTGAAGACTCGATCGCTCTTCCAATCTTTTCATTATTGAATTTGATTCGGCTGAGCCAAGCAAAAAGGGTAAGTGCCCTCCCCAACCTTCCTTGCGGGTAAGGGCCCCAGAAGACTGCCGAATTTTTGAAGGGAATTGAAAAAAAAATTTAAATAAAATTAAATGCTTAATCAAATAAATTCAAACATGTGAGAAGATTTGAAGGAAGTTTCGGGTTTGATTCAATCCCCCGAAGCCCTTGGCCGTCGTGTTGATTCGGTCGAGCGATTAAAGACTCGATCGCTCTCCCAACCTCCTCGTTGTCGATTTGATCAGGCCAAGTCGAGCCAAAAGAGCAAGTACCATTCCCAACCTCTCCTCGCGGGGCGGGGGCACTAAAAGACTGTCAAATTTTTCAAGAAAATAAAAAAAATAATTTTAAAATTAAATATAAATAAAAAATAGCAGGCACCACAACAAGATAATTTGAAGGAAGTCTCAGCGATTGGTATAGTCCCCTGAAGCCCTTGACCGTCGAGTTGATCTGGCCGAGGGATTGAAGACTTGAAGACTCGATCGCTCTCATAATATCCTCATCGTTGATTTGATCCGACCGAGTCGAGCCAAAAGGCAAATGCCCTCTCAAACCTCCCCTCAAGGCATGGGGGTGCCGGATGGCTGCCAGATTTTCAAGGGGAATAAAAACTAATTTTTAAATTAAATTAAATTTTAAAATAAATAGGGATAACGACAAATTGAAGACTTGAAAGAAGTCCCATGGTTGATGCAGTCCCCCGAAGCCCTTGGCCGTCGAGCTGATCCGGCCGAGGGATTGAAGACTCGATCGCTCTGCCAACCTCCTCGCCATTGATTTGATCCGGCTGAGTCGAGCAAAAAGGCCAAGTTCCCTCCCCAACCTCCCCTCACAGGAAGGGGACGCTGGGAGGCTGTCGAAATAAAAAATGACAAAGGACCCCAACATAATTAATTTCAAACAAATTTTAATCATTATTTTTGAATGATTACATAAGTCATTAAACAAATGCTAATGCATTTAAAAGTGACTTATAAAGGAGATTTTTGTAATAATCAAATCAGAAAACAACATTAAATCAATCTAAAATTCATAATGTAAATGATGTTAGTGGCAAATGACACAATCTTGTTTTGAAAATTGAAGGAAATTAACAAATTATTTTGACTTCAATATAAAACTCAAGAGGAATGTTGAGATAGACCGTTTTAAGCTCAAAGTATATAGATTGGATGCATCTTTTAGCCAAATTAAAATCATGCCACTATAGTCTTTGATTGAAAACATCTATTATGCATCTATTTATGCCTTAGCAATGTATGACTAGTGTTTTAGTTCTTTAAGAAATTTGAGAAATTCTATTCAAACTAATAATTTTAGAATTGTTTTTAGACTCTTTCTATTGGATAAACCCTTCCTACCGGCAGCCAATAATTTTAGAAGATCTATTCAAAGAGTTGTGTCAATGCAAGGAGATGTCTCCTTTGACTCAAATTCATTAGACCACTCATGTGAAGTTCTGTTTCAGCTCCAGGATCGTCCAGGACGATCTGGGATCGTCCTGGGACGATCAGTTGAAGAATTGCTCCAGAATTTGCCCAGATTGCTCTAGGTGATTTTCCTGTAGGTATCGGCCGGGCCGATAGAGGCATCGTCCCAGGCCGATCAGTTCAGTGCAAAAGTCAGAGAATAGAGGTTTTTATCGTCCAAGGAAATTAATTATCGTCCTGAGAAATCATCCCTGGACGATGTGATTTTGGTCTGATCGTCCAGGACGATTGTGCGATTGGCCGGGCCGATCAGTGTATTTTAAAGCTGAAATCAGTCGTTTTGAAGAGAGAAAAATCATAAATATCTAATTTCAGCTGAGGAGAGAGAAAGTCGAGGAAAAGTTTGGAAAAGTTGATTTTCGGGCGACGCGGGGCCGTTTTCGTCCGACGAGACTGTTCGAGATATTGCTGTACGCAAGGTAAGGCACAATCCGCCTTTCTCAATTTTCAGAACCGTCGTGTTTGACGGTATTATCTGTCCGGAATTGATTTTTGTTCGTGATTTTCGTCCGTATTTCCCGTCTGGTTCAGTTTTTACCGCGTGATTTTCCGTATGTTATTGACGTGTCGAGTGTGCACATTTTGGTTATTTTCTGGAGATTTTTGTCCGGGTATTTTGAATTCGGCGGTGTTTTATTTCGACTGTATTTTTCTGTGTAGTCTGAAAATGTTGTGGCAGTAGAATTAAAGTCTTGCAATGTTGTTATCTACATTCTGTGCAAATTTGGTATTCTGTGATTTTTCAGAAAAATTGTGTAAATTCCGTATACAACCGTTATGCTGCCCGATTTTTGTCTGATTTCTGAATTCGTCCGGATTTCTTCTGAATTGATATGCTATCTATATATGATATAAAAAGGGAGTTATAAGGGGCCTGGATCCTAAGAGATTCAGTTAGTGTCTGGGAAATTTGAAATGAGCTCAATCTGAAATCTGATATCTGTTCTATTCCGGATCCGATGAAATCTGTTCTGGTGCTATAAGCACATCTGTTCTGGTGCCGTAAGCACAAAGGGAGGCATAAGGGGCCAGAATCCGAGAGATTCTGTCAGTGTCTGGGAAGGGAGGCATAAGGGGCCAGAATCCGTTGAGATTCTGTCAGTGTTAGGGAATCTGTTCTGACTTATGTTATGTTCTGAATTAATATGATTTCTGATTTTCGTACGATATAATTTGATCTGATCTGTATGATATGATTATGGTACGATTCCGACACGATTCTGTTCTGTTCCAATATGATCTGAATTTCTGATTTCTGTACGATTCTGATTCGGTTGATTTGATCTGTATGACTCAGTTCTGATTCTATATGTCCGTATATGTTCTGATTTGATATATGTTTGTATCTGTTCTGTTCTGATCTGTACGATTCTGTTGATCTGTTTGTTCTGATCTGTCTGATTCTGATCTCTGTACGAATATTCTGATCGGATTTGGTCTGATGTGTTTGATGTGGATTCTGAGGATTTTGATTGGAGGTTTGTCGCTTTGCTGAGCTGTTGAGCTCACTCTTGTTTTCTGGTGGTTTTCAGGTTCTGGGAAAGGGAAGGAAGTCCATGACTAGAGTTCAGAGGTTGATCTGTAGGTATTGTTTTGTACTTTTGATTTTTGTACAGACATGGCTCTTCTGTTCTGTTTCTTTCTGTCTGAGCCATGGTCTGTAGTTGTAGATGATTGTTTTGAGGAAAAGAAAATATAGATGATCTGTTCCGCTGTGACTTGATGTTTTATAGTAGCTCTGTGTGTGTCTATTTTTGAGTTGAAATATTTGGAAGAATCAGTTCCGAAACAAATTCCAAAGCCAGATCCTGGTCTGTTTGTTTTAAGATGGTCGCGACCCAGTGCGGGCGGGATCCATCCCGGTCGGGTCGGGTCGTGACAAGCTTTTGGTGGTATCAGAGCAATGGTTTGGAATTTGGTTGAATTGTAAGACAAAGCTATAGGAAGTGATCTGTAAGTGAGTCTGTCTGGGGTAATTTTGGTTTGTTTGGCTTTTTATTGTGTTGTTTTTGTGATAGTTTTCCAAATTTTTTCTGGATTTTCTGTATGGATCAGCCAGACCCAGACATGACAGACGGGCAGAGTGCCAGTCAGGCAGCACTAGTGGGGAGTACAGCCCCAGTGGCCGGTGCTGATACACTGTCTCAGTTTGCTACACTCGTTGCTCAGATGATGAGCGAGACTCAGAGCAGAGCTTCTACCGTCAGATCTGATGATATTGATAGACATCTTCAGATGTTTCTGAGATTGAAACCTCCGAGGTTTGAGGGCGCTGTTGAGCCCAGAGCTGCTGAGGAGTGGTTGAGGAGATTGGAGAAGACCTTCGACGGAATGCAGTGTCCGTCAGACAGGAAGGTACCTTTGACAGTATTTCTGTTGGATGGAGAGGCTGAGCACTGGTGGGTTTGCCAGCAGGAGGCCAGGTTTCAGGGCAGATTGAACTCTTTGATTACTTGGGAAGAGTTCACTGAGGTGTTCCGAGACTGGTTCGTTCCCCCTTCTGCACGACAGTAGATGCAGGAGAGTTTTCTGAGGCTTGTTCAAGGGAGCAAGACGGTGATGCAGTACGAGGCTGAGTTTACTGCATTAGCCAGGTATGCTCCGCAGCTGGTTAGTACTTCTGCTGAGAGGTGCTAAGATTTCTGAGGGGATTGCGAGATACTCTGAGGCAGCCCCTGGTACCTTTTCACATTTCTGACTTTTCTGAACTTGTAGAGAGAGCTCATTTGATAGAGAACGACCTGATGGCTACTCAGCAGTGGTGGACTGCGAGTAGGAAGAGATTTGGAGGCGAGGCTTCCGGTAGTGGTTCCTCTGGAAAGAGGAGATTTATAGCTGGTTCTGGATCTGGTGACTCCAGGAGGAGTGGAGGGTCGTCTGGTACTGCTGCCAGTACGACGAGTTCTGGATCTGTCAGTATGGAACCTGTGTGCCAGAGTTGTGGACGGCGACACCTTGGCCAGTGCTACAGGATGGCTGGTTTGTGCTTCCGATGTGGTCAGCCAGGACATCAGATTGCAGAGTGTCCACAGACTGGATTTGATCGGCGTTCTGAGTTCCGATCTGAGGGCTTTGTCAGACCTGCCGGTTAAGCAGGAAGACCAAGGACTGTTCCTCCACGCCCTGAGGGATTTTCTGGTAGAGGTGGTGGATCGAGTTCTGTACCACGGAGACCACCTACTGTTCAGAGAGAGCCTAGTAGTTCTGTTGCTTCAGCTCCAGCTCCAGTTCAGCCACGAGTTTACAGTCTGAGTCAGTAGGAGGCTCGTGATGCTCCAGATGTTGTGACAGGTACGATTTACATTTCTGATCAGCCCTGTCGTGTTTTGTTTGACTCTAGAGCTAGTCACTCTTTTCTGTCCGAGCGCTGTTTTGAGGCTTTACGTTTGGATTCCATTTTACTTCCGGTTTCTCTTTCCGTGATTTTACCGGCTGGAAGTAATTTGATTGCTCGTAAGTTTTATTTTTGTGAGATCGACATTGCTGGCAAGAAGTGGAAATCAAGTCTGATTCTGTTGCCGATTTCTTCTTATGATGTGATTCTGGGCATGGATTGGCTGAGTCTGTACGAGGCTCAGATTGACTGTCTGAAGAAGCAAGTGAGTTTGCTTATGGCTGGAGAGCGATGTGTATTTTAGGGATTACGAGATGTTCTCTCCAGTCTGATTTCCGTGTTGGAGGTGAGCAGAATGTGGAAGAAGGGATGTCAAGTGTTTTTGGCTTCGGTGCGGGATCTGAACCTGGAGGTTGGTTCTGTTTCTGAGATCCCAGTGGTACGGGAGTTTGCTGATATTTTTCATGAGGAGTTGGTTGGTTTACCTCCGGATAGAGAGGTGGAGTTCTTTATCGATGTTTTTCCGGGTACCGCTCCGATATCAAAAGCTCCGTACAGGATGGCACCGAAAGAACTTTCTGAGTTGAAAGTTCAACTTCAGGAGTTTGTAGACAGAGGCTTTGTCCGTCCTAGTGTTTCTTCCTGGGGAGCACCTGTTTTGTTTGTGAAGAAGAAGGACGGGACACTCCGTATGTGTGTTGACTATAGAGATTTGAACAAAGTTACGATCAAGAACAAGTATCATTTGCCTCGGATTGACGACTTGTTTGATCAGCTTTCTGGTTCTTCTGTGTTTTCGAAGATTGATTTGAGATCCGGATACTATCAGGTGAAGGTGAAGGAGGCTGATGTGGTGAAGATAGCTTTCAGTACTCGGTACGGGCACTACGAGTTTTTGGTTATGCCTTTTGGGGTAACCAACGCGCCTGCTATTTTCATGGATCTGATGAACCGAGTGTTCATGGAGTATTTGGATCAGTTTGTGATCGTCTTCATCGACGATATTCTGGTATACTCTGCTTCTAAAGATGATCATGCCAGACACTTGAGCATTGTGTTGGAGACTTTGAGGCGGCATCAGCTGTATGCCAAGTTCTCCAAGTGTGAATTCTGGCTGAAGAGCATTTCTTTTCTGGGGCATGTGGTGAGCGGAGAAGGCATTTCTGTTGATCCCCAGAAGATTCAGGCGGTTGCTGATTGGCCGAGATCGACTACGGTATTTGAGGTACGTAGTTTCTTGGGCATGGCCGGATATTACAGGAAATTTGTGAAGGGATTTTCACAGATTTCGACGCCTCTGACGAGACTGATGCAGAAGGCAGTACCTTTTGTTTGGACACCGGAGTGTGAAGCTAGTTTTCAGAGATTGAAGGATTGTTTGACTTCAGCTCCAGTGTTAGCACTTCCGTCAGGTACGGAATGTTTTCAGGTGTTCAGTGATGCTTCACTGAAAGGTTTGGGTTGTGTTCTGATGCAGCTTGGTCAGGTAATTGCTTATGCCTCTAGACAGTTGAAACCACATGAGAAGAATTACCCGACGCATGATTTGGAGTTAGCTGTTGTTGTGTTTGCTTTGAAGATTTGACGTCATTACCTGTATGGCGTCAGATGTGAGATTTTCACTGATCATAAGAGCCTGAAGTACATTTTCACTCAGAAGGATCTGATTCTGAGACAGAGAAGATGGCTCGAGTTGATCAAGGACTATGATTTGACCATTCAGTATCAGCCTGGGAAGGCTAATGTGGTAGCGGACGCTCTGAGCAGGAAGTCTTCTGGATTATCAGGTTTGCAGCTTACTTTTGATGATTTCCTGATTCGTGATATAGAACGCTTGCAGTTGGAGGTGATTTCCTCCAGTGATTTGGATTTGGCTCAGATGAGTATTCAGTCTTCCTTGCTTCCAAGGATTCAAGAAGCCCAGAAGTCAGATTCTAACTATTCGAAGTTGATTGCTCAGATTGGATCTGGTAAGACTCCTGAACTTCGAATTTCTGATTCTGGTGCTATTTTCTGTAAGAACAGGTTGTGGGTACCTGTGTTTGGAGATTTGAGGCGGGAGATTCTGTACGAATCTCATCATTCAGGCTACACTATTCATCCAGGCAATGGTAAGATGTATGCTGACATGAAACTTTTGTTCTGGTGGCCTGGAATGAAGAAGGATGTGGCAGAGTTTGTGTCGAGATGCGAGGCCTGTTAGTTGGTGAAGGCAGAGCATCAGCGACCAGGTGGACTGTTGCAGTCGTTGCCTATCCCTGAGTGGAAGTGGGAGGAGGTAACGATGGACTTTGCGATGGGTTTTCCTCGATCTAGACAAGGACACGACGCCATTTGGGTGGTTGAAGATCGACTGGCGAAGTCCGCCCATTTTCTTCCGATCAGGCAGACCAATCCGGTGGATCGTTTGGCACAGATATATGTGAAAGAGATAGTTAGATTGCATGGTGTGCCTAAGGTGATAGTTTCTGACCGAGATGGACGATTTACTTCCAGACTTTGGAAGGGCATTTAGCAAGGCTTGGGTACGAAACTGCATTTCAGTACAGCCTTTCATCCTCAGACAGACGGACAGTCTGAGAGGACTATTCAGGTACTGGAAGATCTGTTGAGACTTTGTGTTTTGGACTTTGGCGGCAGTTGGGAAGATCGTATCCCTTTGATTGAGTTTGCTTATAACAACAGTTTTCAGTCCAGTATTGGCATGGCACCGTACGAGGCTCTGTATGGCAGGAAGTGCCGTACTCCTTTGACTATGACTGAGGTCGAAGATAGACAGGAACTGGGTGCCACTTTCTTGGAAGAAACTGTTAAGAAGATCAGCTTGATTAAAGAAAGATTGAAAGCGGCTCAAGATCGACAGCAGAAGTATTACAATCAGAAGCACAGGTTTGTTGAGTTTCAGGTTGGTGACTTTGTGTATGTCAAAGTTAGTCCGATGAAGGGTGTGAGCAGATTTGGCCACGTGAGCAAGCTTAGTCCAAGGTATGTTGGACCTTTTGAAATTCTGGAAAGGATTGGAAAATCTGCTTACAGACTGTTGCTTTCTGATTCGATGCCTGACGTGCATAACGTGTTTCACGTATCCACTTTGAGAAAGTGGGTATCTGACTCTGGGAAGAAGCTGTCAGCTGACGAGGTTGAGATTCAGGAGAATCTGGTGTACAAGGAAGAGCCAGAGTTGATTTTGGCGTACGACGTCCGTAAGTTGAGAAGTAAAGAGATTCCGATGGTTAAAGTCCAGAGGAAGCACCGTACTGCACGGGAAGCGACTTGGGAGAAGGAGTCTGACATGAGGAAGTCGTACCCGTACTTATTCTGACATCGTTTAGATTAGATAATGTCGAGGACGACATTTTTTCGAAGTTGGGGAGATTGTGAAGTTCTGTTTCAGCTCCAGGATCGTCCAGGACGATCTGGGATCGTCCTGGGACGATCAGTTGAAGAATTGCTCCAGAATTTGCCCAGATTACTCCAGGTGATTTTCTTGTAGGTATCGGCCGGGCCGATATGGGCATCGTCCCAGACCGATCAGTTCAGTGCAAAAGTCAGAGAATAGAGGTTTTTATCGTCCAAGGAAATTAATTATCGTCCTGAGAAATCGTCCCAGGACGATGTGATTTTGGTCTGATAAACCAGGACGATTGTGCGGTCGGCCGGGCTGATCAGTGTATTTTAAAGCTGAAATCAGTCGTTTTGAAGAGAGAGAAAAATCATAAATATCTAATTTCAGCTGAGGAGAGAGAAAGTCGAGGAAAAGTTTGGAAAAGTTGATTTTCGGGCGACGCGGGGCCGTTTTCGTCCGACGAGACTGTTCGAGATATTGCTGTACGCAAGGTAAGGCATAATCCGCCTTTCTCAATTTTCAGAACCGTCGTGTTTGACGGTATTATCTGCCCGGAATTGATTTTTGTTCGTGATTTTCGTCCGTATTTCCCGTCTGGTTCAGTTTTTACCGCGTGATTTTCCGTATGTTATTGACGTGCCAAGTGTGCACATTTTGGTTCCTTTTTGGAGATTTTTGTCCGGGTATTTTGAATTCGGCGGTGTTTTATTTCGACTGCATTTTTCTGTGTAGTCTGAAAATGTTGTGGCAGTAGAATTAAAGTCTTGCAATGTTGTTATCTACATTCTGTGCAAATTTGGTTTTCTGTGATTTTTCAGGAAAATTGTGTAAATTCCGTATACAGCTGTTGTGCTGCCCGATTTTTGTCTTATTTCTGAATTCGTCCGGATTTCTTCTGAATTGATATGCTATATGTATATGATATAAAAAGGGAGTTATAAGGGGCCTGGATCCTAAGAGATTCAGTTAGTGTCTGGGAAATCTGAAATGAGCTCAATCTGAAATCTGATATCTGTTCTGTTCCGGATCCGATGAAATCTGTTCTGGTGCTATAAGCACATCTGTTCTGGTGCCGTGAGCACAAAGGGAGGCATAAGGGGCCAGAATCCGAGAGATTCTGTCAGTGTCTGGGAAGGGAGGCATAAGGGGCCAGAATCCGTTGAGATTCTGTCAGTGTCAGGGAATCTGTTCTGACTTGTGTTATGTTCTGAATTAATATGATTTCTGATTTCCGTACGATATAATTTGATCTGATCTGTATGATATGATTCTGGTACGATTCTGTTCTGTTTCGATATGATCTGAATTTCTGATTTCTGTACGATTCTGATTCGGTTGATTTGATCTGTATGACTCAGTTCTGATTCTATATGTCCGTATATATTCTGATTTGATATATGTTCGTATCTGTTCTGTTCTGATCTGTACGATTCTGTTGATCTGTTTGTTCTGATCTGTCTGATTCTGATCTCTGTACGAATATTCTAATCGGATTTGGTCTGATGTGTTTGATGTGGATTCTGAGGATTTTGATTGGAGGTTTGTCGCTTTGCTGAGCTGTTGAGCTCACTCTTGTTTTCTGGTGATTTTCAGATTCTGGGAAAGGGAAGGAAGTCCAGGACTAGAGTTCAGAGGTTGATCTGTAGGTATTGTTTTGTACTTTTGATTTTTGTACAGACATTACTCTTCTGTTCTGTTTCTTTCTGTCTGAGCCATGGTCTGTAGTTGTAGATGATTGTTTTGAGGAAAAGAAAATATAGATGATATGTTCCGCTGTGATTTGATGTTTCATAGTAGCTCTGTGTGTGTCTATTTTTGAGTTGAAATATTTGGAAGAATCAATTCCGAAACAAATTCCAAAGCCAGATCCTGGTCTGTTTGTTTTAAGCTGGTCGCGACCCGGTGCGGGCTGGATCCGTCCCGGTCGGGTCGGGTCGTGACAACTCATTTGATTGTGCTGATCTAGAAAGTTAAAAGTTATGCCACAGTGATCAGAGGT
This sequence comes from Dendrobium nobile, assembly GCA_022539455.1. Lineage (NCBI taxonomy): Eukaryota > Viridiplantae > Streptophyta > Magnoliopsida > Asparagales > Orchidaceae > Dendrobium > Dendrobium nobile. Next base: position 45,791,918 of record CM039718.1, on the reverse strand, counting down.
TTGTTAATTACTTGCTGATTTAGGATATCTACATATATAATGAGGCCATGATTCATTTGATTTTGTGCAAATGTACTAAAGTCTGGATTTAAATGTGATTCACTAAAATATTACACTTTAAGAAACATCAAGAATTCATTAAAAATATTCAAAATGCCACTGGACTATAACATGTGTGCAAGCGGACAGAAGGCGTTCGTAGGCCCTTAAAAGAAATCTCGGGCATTTTTCTAAGAAAATCAAAATCACTTGTGCAGATGGATCGTATTTAAATATTTTAAAATCCCCCTTATATATTAAATATGACTCCATAAATAGAAGTGCAGAACCCTGCATGTGCTCCGACAAACATTTTAAAGTTATAAATATAAATGTTTGAGAATGCTGCACAAGGACAAATACTCATTTTATTTTCAAACTAAATAAACCCTACATGTGCTCCGACATACATGTAAAAGTTATACACACAAATGTCCAAGAATGCTGCGTAGGGTCAAATTCTCACTAATTTAACATTCTATTTATAAAATAAATATAACTCGCATATGCTCTGACTATCGCATCTAAGTCCCAAATCCAACAGTTTGAGAATGCTGCCGGGTTAAATACTCAAGTCTCCTCCTCCTCCTTGAAAGGATCAGAGTCGATCTGACTTGAATCATAAAATGCTTCACAAATTTCTATAAAAATAAAAGTGACTGTAATATTACCCTGATGATAGCCGTGTTGAATGTAAATATCATCTGGAGAGGTCAAATCTCGAATCCAACTAAAGTCTAAATCTCTGAAATAAAATTTTTCACTTAAAAACTTGAAACTAAAACCATCCACCTCTCACAACCATTTTTAAGGGGTGGTAAATTTGAAATTAATCTCAGCTCACAAAGAGCTAATGCATGTCAGGTGTATCATTAAGATTTATCCTTACATAGTCTCTTGCTAGCAGGGACGTGGCACGTGCTTTCTGATCAGATGGTTTTACCATAAGATGACACCACTATATTGCGATCATGACCAAAGCCCGTATGCTATCTAACTGCATCAAACCTTTTAGCGATGAATCATAGGGCATATTAGATTGGTATAAAGCCCTCTTTCAGCTAAAGTTGATTTAAGTCTATCCCCTTAGACAAGCACCAACTCAGGTCTATAAGGTATTCTTAGACTAAGCAACCCATGTCTATCGATAAGGTACCTTCTGTCAGGTTGGGAGTCTACCTCCTCTCACAAAGTGGACCAGAGATTATGATAACTTGGGATGACAGAATCATGGGATCTTGATTGGGCTCATCTTCATTCCCCCCATTGCCAGTTTTAAGTTTATAGTGATAAAATTTAAGTTTCAAACTACAAAATTCATATCCAAATTTTAAACCCTAAAATTATTGTTATTATACATTAAAATTTACAAACTATGTAAATTAAAATTACATTTGAACCATAGATAGATAGATAATACCTCAAATGATCATCGCTCTCCTAGCCACGACGCTAAGCCCTGGCTTCAACATGGATCCGACCCAGCTCCCCTCTCAGATGGTCAGACTATAGCCAATCCCACCTACGACCGACTACCACACTTCCTCTCAACACCGTTCACCTCCAGGCCAATCTGACCCCCAACTAGAACTCGACCACCGCCTCCCATCCAACTCACTTTATTGCCTTTTCAAAGCTGTCTGGCCCGACGACTCCCACACTTAGCTACTATCAGCCACATTACAAACATATGGGGTTTACTCTCATCTTGTGAAACCTCTATTCTCCCTAGCTGCTCATCTTCCTCGCTAGAGATCCTGATCATGCTCATGAATGTCATACCTTCTCTCGGGATTCCTCCGTGTCGCTAGGGAGTTGGAGCCCTCGTACTCTAAATGCGATGTCTTAAGTTTTATTTTCCACTCCTTTATTGGGTAATCACTCTTCCTCTTCCCTAATCATTTTTTTTTCTCTCTATTTTTGCCCTTTAAGCTGGCATGGCTTCTCATCACTTGAGTGACCCTGATTTTTTTGTTGTGAATATAAATCATTATTTTTTTGTGATGTTTTATTCGGTGAGTCAACCTCATCGGTGTTTCCTCTGCTCAAAACTTCTTCCCGCCATGGCTTGCCTGCCTTGTTGATTTTTGAGGAAGAAATGTGATCACTTGTTGCTTCGATTGAATTTGCTTTAATTGGGAAGTTTCTTGCTCTCCGTCCACCGCTAGATTCCATTAAAAAAAATTCTTAATCTTAGACTGATAGGTGAATTTTCTATTGCTTTGTTGAATCCTAAGAATATTTTAATTATGCTAAGGAATGATTTGGATTTGCCGAGTGTTCTCCCATCATTCTTATTTCATCTCCAACTATTACATGAAGCTTTTTAAGTGGTCTCCTCACTTTGATGTTAATGTTGAATCTCTTGTTATTCCTATTTGGCTGTCATTTCCCAACCTCCATCCTCATCTCTTTTCTCCTCTAATTCTGCATGGTTTAGGGTCTTTGCTTGGTAGACCCTTGTGCATTGATAATGCTACTATTAATGGTACTACACCTTTGGTGGCTTCGATTCTTATTGAGTTAGATATTACTAAACTATATCCTAATTAAGTGTGGCTTGGCTCTGATTCTGTGGGGTACTTTCAGTCTGTGGAGATGGAAGTGTTTCCCCCATTTTGCTCCTATTATAAATCTTTGGGTCATTTGAGAGATGTTTTCCTGATTTTATTTCCTAATTTGGGTGGTTTCCCTCCTGTGGTGGAGGGAGTTTTGGTTGGTGCTCATTCTTCTCATGAGGTTGGTGTTAATCTGTCATTGATTAGGGTGGATCATTGTGGTGATGGTGTTCCTCTTGATTCCATTGATGATGATGGGTGTGATTCTGCTGGTATTAATGTTGGGGAGCAAGATAATCTACATTGGTTGAGGGTGATGATGTTTGCCTTAATACAGATAATTTGGTTTCTCCTAATGTGGCTCTCCTTGAGAATGCTGATGCCAATTTGATTAATGAGGGTGTGGTGGAGAATTGTATTGTTACTTTGGCTCATAAGGAGGAGGGTATCGTTGGTGGATTAGAGAAGGTGCTTTGTCAAAATCATGAGTTTGTGGGTAAGGTTATGTCTTATAATTTGGAAGGCTCTGTTAGCCACTTGAATCATAATGCACAGGTTTTTCTTCCCCTTGTTGTGGGGAGTGTTGGTAGTGAAGCTCTGGTTGATCATGTTTCGCCTAATATTCTTCTGTATCAAGTTATGTTGAGATCAGGGACAGCCTATTTGGGTGGTGGCACAATTCTTAAGGCACAAATGGATTGGCTTGAGTGTTCTTCATCTTCTCCTTTTGAAGGTGATGAAGAGGAAGTGTTTGAAAAGTTTGGTGGTTGCATGATAATTTCATTCGGGTGGGTAATCGAAGGAAGAGGAAATCCTAGAAATAGTATTTTGTGTTTGACTTGGTGGCTGTTGCTTTGGGCCTTGGGGTTTTGGGTTGTGTGGAAGTGCAGGTTGTTGTTGTGGTGCCATTCGGATTTGGATGGCTTTTTTACTATTAGGCTTATGGTGGGTTTCCTGCTTGCTATGGATCTCCTTGGATTTGTTGGATGTAGGTTGTTGCCCTTTTGGTTGGTTTGGTCCTTGGGCTGGCTTTGATTTTTGTTTATTTTCTTTTTTAATTGTAATTAGTAGATCTAATAGCTCTTCGGTTTATTTTAAAGGCTATTTTTTATATGAGCTTATGGATCTTTAAGGCTTGAAATTCCCCTTTTATTTAATTTGTAGGCCCCTCCACGGGTTTTATCAAAAAAAAAACAACCTATGTAACCTCTTTAATGACTAACCTTAATCGAAAGTACTCTCTCATTATTAGGAAGGATAATTAACTACAGGGACTTGCGCCTATAGGAAACCAGAACTTCAATCATAAAGTCCTCACAAAATAAGGGCAAAATCTCTGGGTAGTGACTTATCTAAACCCAATCTACCTTCTAAAAATTCACCTAGAACCTAAGCTCGTTAAAACTCTCTGTCTATCTAAAATAAGAAAAGAGACGGTGTGAGGAGGTCAGGGAACATGAATTTTTGGAGTCACATCAGCTACATTGTGGTGTCGTCTTTAGGGATCACCAACATCTTCTCTGTGTGTTAGTCTCTATATAATATATTGAGGCTAATGTGACTGTTGATGACTTACAATTATAGCCCTACCATAGGTAACATCTTTAAACACCTTTTTGTACCTCTTATTTGAGTGCTAGTCAACCCTTTTATCATCACCTTGCTCTAAACCTAACGAACCTCTCTAGGCTTTGGGTTAGAATTCCCAAAGCTACCAACTAGGTTTCCCACCAGTAGTCTTTCTTAATCTTTGGAGATACGTTACTACATCCACATAGTCTATTAGATAAGATAAAACCTGACAAGTACATACCAACCCTATCAAAATTTTAGTTAGACTACTTTTTTATTAATTCAATGATCATATGCCTAAACCTGATAGCTCAACTAGTCATTACACTTAAAAAGTCGTCAAATGATGCAAGATGATTCCAACATCCAACATCTTAAAGAGTTTATGTCTTTTTTATTTTTGAGGAAAAAGCAATTTTTCCCACATGATGCACTCTTATGTTTTGGAATGATATGGAAGCCTCCTACTCATCTTATCAATATGTCTCATTGTTAATGTGTGTGTGTGTGTCTCACCGATGGGCATTCACACTAGTTGGATAAAATTTATGTGCATGTAGCCATTGACTATGGGCAAACACCATTTTGTAACCTCGTGAAGATTTTATAGCTCTAAGAGGGTCGACTCTTCAACTGCCAGATTAAGTCCCACATGCCACCCATCAACTCAAAACTGACAACCCTTTGGAACTATCTTGGGGACCATGTTCCGCAACCTCATTGATTGAGCCCAATTGGTCAACAGGATGTAAACACATTAGCACCCTACCTATGAGTCAAAGTCTAAGTTAAGTGGTTGACCCATGCCTGATTTAAATCAGGCCAACTACTCACTCTCCATTATGTCTATTACCATATAGGTCTTTTCCCTAAAATTTACATTATATTTTTCGCTCTCTATATTGATTTGATAGGTTTAAATTAATTGTAAACTTTTTTATTCTTACAGTAATAGAAGTATTTGTTGTGGATGTTTAAGCTACCTATTTTATTATTTTATAAAAGTTACATCATTTCTATATTAATTTTATTATTATTATTTATATTTATTTCGAAATAACTCCATTCAATCATTCTCTAAAGTCAATGACAACTAGTTCCCACTACTAGTTTTCTCAATAGGTGACAAACCACTCAATGAATCCAAAGGCTTGAATACCCATCCTTAATCAAAAATATTCTTCGAGCCCACAGCTTCAAATATAATTAATCACGGGATCATATTCCCATGGAAAACTAGACCCTAAGAATCACACTATATGATGCCTCATGTTAGGCAAGAGAAATCTATTTTGGTCATATATACCATTGTTTTTTGAATTTTGAGAGCTACTCATAACCCCCCCAAGTAGTTCAATCCTTTTTTAGGGATCTTATTCTAAGGATAGAAGAAAGTATAATCATAACTTTCCTTTTATTGATTATCATATCATATCATAAAGACCCACAAAAAATTTTCATCCTTAGGGATAATATGGTCACTTTCTTTATGACCTCCCCTATTGTACGAGTCTTTATTGAAGTCCACATCCAATGGAGGAGCTATGTTGGGGGCACTGGGGGCATGTGCCCCACTGATCGGATGTTTTTTTAATAAATATTTTATGTATTTATATAATCTATCACATTATTGCTCCCAAATCTGCTTTGACTGCTTTCCCCATCTCATGAAAAGTGTGAGTACCCTCTCTCTCTCTCTGTAAAGCTTTACTTGTAATTTTAAAGGCTGCCTGCAATTCTTTAAAAAATCATTTTTTTTGGAGAATAAAAATCAAAATTATATTACATTTTAAAACATTATTATTGTTTTGTTGCTTTTTTTGACAATTCTATATTTTTTAAGGAGATCTTAGGAAAAAATTCAAATGATTTAAGTGGTGAAAAATTATTTGAGTTTAAAGGGTTCTAAAGTTTGTAATGAATCATATAATTTGAGTTCAATTGAGCAAATTTAATTTTTTTCATTGAAGAATAATTTTTTTATTGTCTAATCATTCTCTGTCATTTTCTAAAAAAATTTGGAAGAAATTATTATAACAAACTGCCTAATAAATCCTCCATCAAAATCTCTATTAATTTATGTCGGTGGAGATGATTATCTTTATATAAATTATAAATTTTTATATATTCAAATCTCTTTTAATATAAATTTTAGAAAAAATAATCCGAATCTCAATTATATGTTTCTATTTATTATAAATTTAATTTTTATGATAAAAAGTCTCATAAACAATTTTAAAAAGCTAGATACTAGTCACAAGCTTAGATTAAAAACGTTGAGAGTATCCTTAAAGATCCATAATTCGTGCCCTCATAAAAGAAAAATGAGGGCTCCCCCACTGTCCACATCAGCTAACTCGAACTTTCTCCATTACAGCACCGGATTTTCTATTTTCAATAGAAGATCGAATTATGTGAAAAAACTTTGATGCAAAACAAGCAGGCGCATAAGTTGGCTTCCGAAGGCGATTATGGCTCATAGAAATGTAAACCTTAGGTATTTCTAACATTTTGATAAGTGATAACTTGAATAGCAAGAATTAGCCATCAGATTTATGAACAATTATTATGTCCTCCGACCGGACGTAGAGGAACGTCCGGTCGGAGGCAAATTCCCGCCAAAAAACGAGTTGTACCGAGCAAATACCGAGCAAAACCAAACAATAACGAAGAATTCCATCATTTGAAGATCCAATACCGAGTTATACCGGGCTTTACCGAGCAAATACCGAGTTATACAAAAGTTGTACCGAGTATTTCCCAGAAAAACTCCGTACAACCAATGTTTAAAATTGCGTATTCGGGTATTGAGGCGTTTTTCATTCGTGAGGCGAGGCGTAAGCCTCAAGGCGTTTTGAGGCGTAAGCCTCAAAATCAAAAGATTGCGTAAACATAAAATGATAAATTTTTTATATACTAATGAGTAAATAATATAAAACATAAAAAAGCATAAGATATGAATTGAAATTAAAATATCCCAATAATAAGACAACATGAAATATAGTTCAACTCAAAATTCTATCTTTCCCAAATCCCAATATTCTTTTTATTAACATATAATTCCAATTTCCAAAAACAAATAGCAATGACATATCACGTAAGAACTCATAAGTCATCAACACTATCATCACTAAGGGGTTCTTCATTTGAATCTTCATTATGATGAACTGCTCTCTCCCCTTCCTCCTCTCCTATAGAGTCAAATGTCGGGCATTTACTTCAAGATTTATGTAAGTTTTAATATATATAGCGTGAGGCGTAAGCCTCATGCCAGTGAGGCGAGGCGAGCCTCAAGGTTGGCCTTAACCAAGTTGAGGTGCAAGCCTCATAAAAAAAACTCGAGGCGTAAGCATCGAGGCATTTTTTACTGGAATTGCGCAAAGGCGGGCCTCAAGGCGAGCCTCATATTGCGCAATTTTAAACCATGGGTACAACTCGGTATTGGTCTTCAGAGAACGGTATTCCTCATTATTATCAAATAATACCTATTTGTATCGAGCAAATACCTAATTTTTTGGCGAGAAATTGCCTCCGACCGGACGTTCCTCTACGTCCTTGCACCGGACATAATAAAAGTTCCAGATTTATAGACCTGACTGTTAATACACAAAATTCAATATAAATACAGAGCTCAAACCTCATTAATGCCTTACATAATATCACCTGATGACCTTAAATTTCTTGCAACGAAATTTTGTTTCTTCTTATATACATAAGATCGTGCAAAGTAGAGGTACATGATGAGTCCTACAGCACTGAGACCAGCAAGAAGCCAGTAGAAATAATCAAGATGAGCACGGTTCAGATTATCAGAGAACCAGCTCTCTCCACTCTTACTAGTTGCCTCGTCAATGGCAGCAATGAGGAAGCTACTAATAAAGCTTCCAATGCCAAAAATGCTAAGGTAGAGAGCAAGCCCAAGGCTCCTCAGTGCATCAGGAACCTGATCGTAGAAGAACTCCTGCAAACCTACAACGATAAACACCTCTGCAATGCCGTAGAAAATGTATTGAGGAGCTAACCACAACAGACTCATCGGAATTGTTGTCTTCGGTTGATCGATCAGCCCATAATACTGTGCTGTTTTCAATCTCCTGACCTCAACTAGGGCTGATATTGCCATAGATATTAGTGAGACAATCATTCCGACACCAATTCTTTGGAGTTGAGTCATTCCTGTAGGAATCCTGGAAAATTTTCTGGACAGAGGAACTAGGATTTGATCATAGATTGGAATGAAAACAAAAGTGGAGATGCTAATGAAGCTCTGCAAGGCAGCAGGTGGAACCAGAAAGTTTGAGCCGATTCTCCGGTTCAGGGTGCTCCCTTGTTTGGTGAAAAAGGTTGATGACTGTGCAACTACTACAGCATATATTAAGCATGTCGCCCATATTGGTACTAATCGAAGCACTCCCTTGGCTTCTTCTATTTGGATTCCATCTGGTGCTTCATCTTTCACAAACCTATACAAAATGGATTTATGAAGGCTTTTAAATTGAAAAAGATTTAAAAATTGTGGTGCTATAGGACATAAACAAGCATATTAGCAATATCAATTAAATTCTGAAGTATCACATTTCTCCAACTTAACTTATTGACTATACAGAATTGATCTCAACTCAGTCTCTAGAAGGGATCATTTAGGATCAATTATGAATAATTAAGGGACTATATTGAAGAAATGTGATAGTTTTAGATTAAATTGAAGCATTCTAATATTTAACCCCATGAAATTATGATGCAGAAGTTCATGCAAGCATCTGCCAAAAGCAATGGAATTGGAAAAACCAGTAATTGCAACATGTTATGATCAATTCCTTACGGATTAAAGAAAATGAGAGAAAAACTGTTAAAAATATGATGCCTTAATAAACCATTTCAACAGAATCTCCCTTACATGTTATGATCAATTCCTGCACCTTCATCAGATGAGGAGGTCCAGCTCCCAATCAATGCAGAAGAAGACACCATCCAACTTTTAACTAGAGCAACCAGTGATTTCCCAATTCTAAGGAATGGACTTTCATCTTCCAATTGATAGAAGCGATATTTGTCAGTCCCAAGCAAGAACAAGACGAGAGCAAGTCCCATGGCAGTAAACGGTATCACAAATCCAAGGGTCCAGCTAATATTATCTTGCACGTAACTCAACAGTATAATTGTCACTGTCGTGCTCAGGCATAAGCCACAATACCACCAGTTAAAAAAAGAGCTCCTCGAGAGGCTCTCTTCAGGGTCGTTTTCATCAAACTGATCAGCGCCAAATGCTTGTGTGCAAGGCTTGTGGCCACTTTGAGCAAGTGCTACAAGGTATAGAGCTAAGTAGAAGAAGCCTATTTGGAAATGATTTGGACCGCATGCATTGCCGTCATCGATGGAACACTTGGGCGGACGAAGGCTTGGCAACACAGCCGATAGGATTAGCAGACCTAAGCCCTGAAACTCAATTCGTTTTAGTCGGTGGAATGCAATACAGTGAGAATATCTAAAGTTCATCATTTTTTTTAATTAAATATTTGAAAATGATGTGCAAAACATAATATTACTTTCAACTGTATAATTTTATGTTCCTCATTAAATGTTGAATTGAAATGGGCCTTATGGCATATCAAGAAGACAATTGTAATCCATATAGGTTCTGATGAGACAAACTATGAGCTTTTGACAAATGTGGTTGTTGACCCGTATAATACAAAAAAAAAAAAAGAGAAGAAAATCAATCAAATCCCGGGACCTTACCTCCGCACGTCGTCAACACCTTCACACGTCGCTCCTGCACGATCCCTCACGCGACATTAAGTAGCCAAGGAAAAGAGGCCGAAACTCTCTCATTCTCTTCCTCTCATTCCCTCGCTCCCTCACACGCATCGCTACCCCGACTACTTCTCCTTGTCCGGTCGGAAGTTACGACACATTTGATCGGAAGCAACAACGAGAGCTCTGCCGGCTGCGAAGGAACTTTCTCCCTTTGGCGTCGCTTCTTCGGCTCCTTCGTGGATGTTTGACTTTGCTCCTAAGAAGACTTTCCTTCCTATTCGGTCGGAAGTTACGACATCGGGATCGGAAGCAACAGCGGATACTCGCCGGCTGTGAGGTTACTCCCTCCCATTCACACGCTTCTTCGGTTCTCCGTGGCTGTGCGACCTCCTCCTTCGACGACTTTCCCTTCCAGTTGGAGCGAAAGTTCGGCATTTTGATCGGGTGCAAGAACAGAGCTCGCCGGACTGTGAAGGTAACTTTCATCCTTCCGCGCGCTTCTCTGCTTCCTCCAGCGACGTTTCCTTACCTGTAGAATCGGAAGTTATACATTTTGATCGCAAGCAACTATGGGAGCTCACTGGTTGTGGAGATAACTTTCTCCTTCTCACGCGCCTCTCGGCCGAATCCCGTAAATTTCCCGAACAGAGAGAGTTGGGAGGGAGAGGTATAATTTGTTTTAATTAATTATTTTTAATTGTAATTATTTTAATTAATTTTAATTAATTACAGTTGTTATTTTTAATTATTATAATTAATTATGTTTAATTTTAATTAAATTATTATAATTAATTTAATTAATTATAATAAATTTTAATTAGAATTAATTTTAATTAATTATAATTTATAGAATTAACTATCATTAATTAATTTTAATTAATTATTATTTATTAAAAGTTAATTAATATTAATTAATTATAATTAATGATTTTAATTAATTTTAATAAACTCTAATTAATTAGATTAATTAAGTATAATTAATTATAATTAATTAAAAGTAATTTCTTAATTAATTGTAATTAATTAATATTAATTATAATTAATTAATAAAAAAATGCCTCCCTTCCCGCCTCGATCCGCGAACCACTGCTACCCCGCCAGACTTCAAGGTATACATTTCTAACTTAAATCTCGTCCTCGACGTTTGCAGCGGACCGGGGAACCACCTATTCGCGCTCTTGTAGCACGGAAGGAGGGAGCCCGGTGCGACACATACGACGAGGTGGGAGAGCCCTATACACGCTCTTGTAGCGTGGTGGGGACGGTCCTCGGCCTCGACCTCGACACCGACACCGCCGACACTGCTACGAGAGGTATGATGTTCCAAATCCCATTCTCGACGTTTGCAGCGGACCAAAGAACCACTTATACGCGCTCTTGTAGCACGGTAGGAGGGAGCTCGGTGCGACGCATACGACGAGGTGGGAGAGCCCTATACACGCTCTTGTAGCGTGGTGGGTAGTCACTGCTGTTCTGGTACGTCATTGCTGTTCTGCTATACGAATACTGCTGAAGGCCCCATACACGCTCTTGTAGCGTGGTGGGATGAAAATTCCTAGGCCGCGGTGTCTAAGGACACCTACCATACACGCTCTAGTAGCGTGGTGGGAAGGCCCAGCTCCCCAGTTTTCCCCCAAATGAGGGATATGCCGGGGTGCTGCCAAAATTTTCACTGAAATGTACAAAGACTTGTACGCGGACCAAAGAACCACTTATACGCGCTCTTGTAGCACGGTAGGAGGGAGCTCGGTGCGACGCATACGACGAGGTGGGAGAGCCCTATACACGCTCTTGTAGCGTGGTGGGTAGTCACTGCTGTTCTGGTACGTCATTGCTGTTCTGCTATACGAATACTGCTGAAGGCCCCATACACGCTCTTGTAGCGTGGTGGGATGAAAATTCCTAGGCCGCGGTGTCTAAGGACACCTACCATACACGCTCTAGTAGCGTGGTGGGAAGGCCCAGCTCCCCAGTTTTCCCCCAAATGAGGGATATGCCGGGGTGCTGCCAAAATTTTCACTGAAATGTACAAAGACTTGGACAATTTGAAGACCTTCTTGGGCAATAATGCAGAAGACCTGTAATTGAACAGAAATGTACAGAAATTGAACTAAATGAGCAGAGGACTTGTACGAAGAACAGAGGACTTGTGGACATAAACCTGAACAAAATTTAAATAATTTCTAAAGATCAAATTCAAATGAAATGAAATCAAACTGGGACCAAATTCAAATCAATTTGAACACATGAGAATGAACTTGCAAGAATTTCAGAAGATCCTGAATAAGCACTTGAACTCAAAAGACTGCAGGGGACATATCACTTGAACTTGTACTTTGAACTCGAATCAGATTGAATGCAAGGGGCTAATGAAATTGTGCAACTAACTCAGACTCAAGTGAACTCAATCTCAATTTGAAAATGATATTGAACTGAACCACAGAACAAACTTGAATCATTGCGCAAGAAAACTCAAAGTACAAGAGCATTCGTACGGTCAAAAGTGAGTCAAAGTACATTACAATACCTCAATGCACAGATTCCTACAACAATCACTACAAATGCCTGTTGATTGAGATGGCGATACGGGAGACCAATGATGGAGGATCTGCCTTCCTACAAACAAATGCAGCCCGACAAATCCCACCTGAGATTGGTGAAAGGTGATTTCAATACAAAAGCAAGGGCTCTCCTACAAATACCGCTAGGGGGTCGTAGCAAGTACAACAGATCCCTACAAATGAGTACAAACCACTTGTGGATAACAAAGTGTATTGAAAGTACAATGAATCACTGTGGACACAAGTATGAATATCATCTATGACAGTGGTGATCAAGTTCTACAAGTGCGTTGAGTACAAGGGCGACTCTATGTACGAAAAGGACACCCCCTGACAGAAAGGGGTAAAATGTTTGAACAAATTAGAACCAAACTTCCTAGTGTTCTAAAGTCTCTTTTTGGTTCTATAATAAAGAAGAAAACAGTTCTGGTGCCCACAAACTCCAGAAATAATGAGTCCACTACACTGACGACCTCAAAGGGAGTTCTCTTCAAAGCAACAAATTTCAAAATCCAGGAAGTCCTTCCCCGGTGAATGAGAAAGGGGGGGAGCCAACATCAAGACGCATGCCACCGGATCTGCAACACTTATGAAAGCAGACAGAAGGCGTGTATAAGCTTTTCAAGGAAATGTTGTGCATTCAAATGACAAATACATGCACAACTACAAATATTTCAAAATACTCCTACACGTGCACCGTAGTTTGTATACACATAGGTACACAAGGGATAAATATAATCTCAACCCGTATGGGCCCTGGCGAGCGTGTTATTGATACACACGTGACGCCTATGGATGCTACGCGAGTTGACAAGTGAATTCAAGTTCGAATCCGATCCTTCTATACGAATCAATAGAAGTCGACAAGATTCAAACTACGTAACAAAATACACAGTTGTAGCGACCGGTGTATTTGTTTAAATACATTCTTTTTACACCTTCAAGACCTAAAAATAAAAAAAATTCATAAACAAAGGCATGAAGCCTACGAAACCCGATCATCCTAAATAGAGAAATAGGAGTAGACAAGGTTCAAGATATCGAATAAATATGCGATTACGGAGTTGACCAGAATATTTATTTTATGCATTCATATTCGGCCTTCAAGGCCTGAAATCAAAAAAATTCATGAACAAAAGGCACAAAGCCTATGAAACCCGATCCTCTGTCGACAGCCCGACAGAATTGACAAGATTCAATCAATAAAAGGAAGTGACCCCAAACACCCCGATGATGGCCGTGTCGAATGCAGATCTCAACCGAAGGGGTTCCCCAAATATTTTTAAATATCTCTCAAATATTCACAGTCCATTTCAAATATTCTAAAGCTCTACCCAAAATGCCCATAAAAAACCCAAAAAGTCCAAAATCCAAAAAATCTCAAAATCCCAAAAATTCTAAAAATATTTAAAATGAAATAAATCCATCAAAAACTTAAAGCAAAATTCATCCACCCTCCGCAACAGTTTGTCCGGGTGGACAAATTAAAGTTTACTTCAGCTCACAAAGAGCTAAATGCCTAAATTCGAAAATATCACTAGGATCTATTCTCAAACAATCTCTTGCCAGTAAGGACGTGGTACGTGTCCTCTAACCAGCAGTTTCGCCGCCAAATGGCACTGCAGGTAAATGGTTATGACCCGGGGCCCTCTGAACTGAGTGGTTTTGCCGCCAAATGGCACCATAGATAGCGGTTATGGCCAGAGTCAATACGCTCCTTAATGGCGTTAAATCCTTGAGAAATGAATCAATAGGATATGATCGATAGGGCACAAAGCCCTCTGTCAGCTAAGGTGGATTTAAATTTGTCCCCTTAGACAAACATTCAACCCCGGTCTACAAGGTCCCCTTGGACGAAGCAACCCATGGCTGCCGACAAGGATCCTTCTGTCAGGTTGGGTCGACTACCTCCTCTGACTAAGTAGACCAGGGACCACGATGGCCCGGGACGACGGAACCATGGGATCTTGATCGGGTCTATCATCCATTCCCCCACCATCCGCTTTAAGTGCAAGATGGTGAAATTTCTACTTTAAATATCAAATACTTCAAAACCTTCAATCCTTCAATTCCAAATTCCTATACCATTGCTGCTACTATATGCCAGATGCACGTATGTTCTACGTATCTGATTGACGACTAGCCTTAATCGAAAGTTCTCTCTCGTGATCGGGAGGGGTAATTAACTATAGGGGCTTGCACCTATAGGAAACCAGAACTCAGATTATAAAGTCCTCGCAAAATGAGGGCGAAATCTCTGGGTAGTGTCTTATCTACAAACCCATCTGTCTTCCAAAATTTACCCCGGAACTTATTCAGTTAAAACTCCCTCGCTCAGATAAAAAAGAAATCGCAAGGCGGGGAGGCCGGGGCTGAATTTTCGGAGCCCACAGTGGTACGAATAAAAAATTTTTTATGCTTCTAACAATCTATTACTGTATGCACAAACGAGGAAGTGATTGGCTTGTATATAATGCAACTTATTTTAGTCTATTAGTTTGGAGCTTAGCCTGCCAAGGAAAAAAACTGGATTATCAGTAAGTTCAAGTTGCTAAAAGGTAAGATGATTTCACAGATCAGACAGTAAGGAGAAGGCATACATACATTATTTGTTGGTGAATCCTATATTCAGCATATAAAAAGATGATTAAGCTTTTCTTTTACATTTTCAGATACGAAGGGGCAACTCTTGTTTAGCATTCACAAATTCAAAGTTAACAAGTACAACTCGTGAATTTTGAACAACCATCCACTTTTGCAGGCAACGGCATATAGATTTTCACAAGCTGAATCATTTTGTTGCATTAGACAAAAAAGTAAACCTCTAATAAAACCGGAAGATCACCTGCTTTTCATTTAGCAAGCAAATTCAAGTCACGAATAGAAATAAAACTGAAGAAAAAAATGCATCAGACTTTTACAGCAAGGTTGTAATTAAATAGGAATGATCGACTCATTAAAACCTCTTATCAAATATGCAAAGAACCGAAATCATGCACGATTCTCAATGATGACTATTCAGAGAATTCACAGGTCACAAAATTCCTCAAAGAAACTTTTTACTGCAATTAAAATTAAACAAATAAGAGTCATCTGCATTATAGTCTCATTCTGTTTCCTTATATATATATATATATATATATATGTGTGTGTGTGTGTGTGTGTGTAATCTCATGCAAGAGCATTGGATAAAGAGCATGCACTGGCTCTCTGTCACCCCTTGTTTACTCAATCATGAAATTAGTGTTGCAAGTGAATAAAGCAACCTATCAACCAATGTGCATGAAGAGGTTGGTGGCGAATGCAAACTCCTATGAATTACCGTAGGAGACTTGTCACATACACAAAGTATCATTCACGGACAAATATAGAAGACCGTCATCAAAGGTAAACCCCTACGAGCTATTATAGGAGACCCGTTATACATCCAATATATTGTCCATAAGCAAAATGCAAAGTGACTACATCAAATGTGAATGCCCACTAGCAGCACTAGAAGATCGATATTTAACACAACTTGCCTACAAACGACGACAGAAAGCTTGCGATGCATACAACGAACATATCTACAAGCAATAATGGTGAATGTAACGTCAATATGGTGGATCCCCTACAAGCATGAGGAAAAAATCGTGGCAAGGGTAGATGCCCGCTAGCGACGACAGATGATTCTCCATATGTATAATGATATAACTACGGGTGATGATCCATTGCAAGCAAGGGAGGACAACATGTAGCAATTTGTTAATTAATATGTAGAAAGGGTCCAGTGTCGAACGCAGTAACATAGAGCATTCAATATCAACACATTAATTGCCACATTAAAGAAATGACAGATGGCATGCAAAAGATATAACATGTTTATCAGCAAAGTAGGATCGTGGCAAAGAGGATAATTCCGCTTTGCTATCGATGCCACTTAACTGCGTGTGAAAATATATATTTACCTACAAACATACACAAGTGTCATGCGATGAATGATACAGCATGTTCATGAGCAAAGTATGAAGGACATTTAGCAGAAGAAGCAACTGTTTTACAACACTACTGCAAACAACATCAGAACACAGACAACCATATTCAACCTTGCAAGCAATAAAATACGAGGGGACGTATAATTTGACTGCAAACAGATGTACGAAGCCTCCTAAATAAAGTGCATATGAATGACCGCAGTTCATGTTAGAAATTCACACAAGTCATGCAATAGAATAAGGAAGTCCCTATGACCGATGTCAACTGTCTTGCAAATACCTGCAATAGTTCCTACGAGCACTAGAAGACATGCAAGTAGATATGGAAGTTCACCAATCAACATACATAAGGAAATCAAGAATGCAATATGTAGTGCACAACAGTCTACTTGTATGAAACAAACAAATAAATATAGTATGACGCCATGCCACAGGATCCACAATATGCATACAAGTGGACATAAGGCGTGTGCAAACTTCCAAATAGAATGCTGCATTCAAACGAGGGTTTCCCACACAACTGCACAGTGTCAAATATTCCTAAAAATGCCCCCGCACATGCAACACAAATGTATACACATAAACACAAAGAAATGCATATGCAATCAAATACCCGCATGGGCCCCAACAACAATGTTATGAGTACACACGTGACATCTAAGGATGTTGTGCGGGTCAATAAATGAATCACAATTCGAGCATGATCCTTCTACAGAGATAGATAGGAGTCGACACGGCTCGAATTATCATAAAATCCTCGCAAAATGAGGGCGAAATATCTGGGCAGTGTCTTATCTACAAACCCGATCAGCATTTTCAAAATTTACCTCGGAACTTAATCTGTTAAAACTCCCCTGAAAAGCAACGGGGAGGTCGGGGCCGAATTTTCAGAGCCCACAATATCCATTTAGAATAGGATTGAATGGATTTCAGGAAAACCTAAAAAAATTATAGAAAAATTGAACAATTAATTAATAATCCAACCAAATGATTTAAACTGCT
Organism: Dendrobium nobile; assembly: GCA_022539455.1. NCBI lineage: Eukaryota > Viridiplantae > Streptophyta > Magnoliopsida > Asparagales > Orchidaceae > Dendrobium > Dendrobium nobile. Next base: position 45,774,455 of record CM039718.1, on the reverse strand, counting down.
ATTGAGAATGATGATGATTTAATAGAATGTGAAACACCAAGTGACATCTGGATAGCTAATCTCTTAGAGACTCTTTAATTCTTGTGATGACACCAACAGGGGTGTGCGATAGAAATTACAAATTGTCAAGCCCGTCATCAGGCTAATCTCTTTTACACTACCTTTGAACATTCTCATATATTCTCTCTCTTTACTGAACAAGCATTGGTGTCCTTTGCAACAATTGAACTATCCAACGACATTACAAAGTGATTAGAAACAAAACTCATCAAGAACATTGAAGAAACCTAAACTAGAGTTCAAGAAGCAGAGAGAGACAGAGAACCGAAATAATGAAATGTAAAGGTTAACTTTATTAGCACATGTAGTGAAGTATATATAGAGCAATGTACATTCACGTGATAGCAGCCACGTCATTATTTTCTAATTTACAATTATGATTATTATGCACTAATACTCCCCCGCAAACTGTTGGGTCTTGAATAACCTGCAATTTGTTACGAAGATTGATGAATCTCGGAGTTGATAACACCTTAGTAAATATATCAGCTAGTTGGTCAATTGTGCTGATAGGAAGAAGACGCACATTATTGTTTTGAATGTGATCTCTAATAAATTTTTGATCAATCTCGATGTGTTTCGTTTTAGCATGAAACACCGGATTGTTGGCGAGTGCAATTGCCGAATTGTTGTCACAAAACATGTCCGTCGGATGCTGTTGTGGAACACCGAAATCAGCTAGAAACCTTCTAAGCCAGTTGATATCCGATGTTAATGCTGCCAATGCTCTATAATCTGATTCTGTGGAAGACCGGGCAACAGTCTGTTGTTTCTTCACCGTCCAGGAAATTAGAGTGTCCCTTAGGAATGAACAGTATCCGGACGTGGATTTGCGAGTGTCCGGATCTCCAGCCTAGTCAGCATCTGAAAAAGATTTAAGCACAAGTTTAGATTTTGTAATTGGCATACCGTAATCTATAGTACCTTTGATGTATCGTAACAAGCGTTTGAGAAGGTAAATGTGTTGAGGTTGAGGATTCTGCATATGTTGTGATAACAGATTTACGCTGAATGCTATATCAGGCCTCGTAATTGTTAAGTACTGTAGTGATCCCGTGATTTTACGATATAGATTGGGGTCTGAGAGATATTGATCCGGCGGAATAACAGAGGGCATTTTAGTACACGTCGGGTTTGCCAACGCCTTGCAGTTTTCCATATGCGTTTGCTGTAATAGAGATGCCGCATACAGCTTTTGAGATAGGAAATATTCATGAGAATTTCTATGTATTTGGATTCCCAGAAAGTCGTTGACAGTTCCGAGTTGCTTCATTGAGAAACGATTTGTTAGTTTTTGAATAACCAAGTTGATTTTTGCAGAATTATTACCGGTTATTAAAATATCGTCAACGTAAATCAATAGAAAAATATGAATATTAGATTTTTGCAAGATGAGTAGCGAAGGATCTGCCGTGCTGTGTTGGAACCCGATGGAGATGAGATACTCCGTGAATGTGTTATACCACTGTCTCGGAGCTTGTTTGAGACCGTAAATAGCCTTTTGTAGATGACAAATATGTGTGGGATTCATTTCATCAACAAATCCTCTCGGTTGGGTCATGTAGACAGTTTCTGACAGGTTGCCATGGAGGAATGTGTTTGCTACGTCCAATTGTTGGATTTCCCAATTATTGTGAAGCGCAATTGTGAGCATAACGCGAATCGTTGGTAGTTTGGCGATTGGACTAAAAGTTTCATTGTAGTCCAGCCAAAACTCTTGGTGATTTCCATGGGCTACTAGCCTAGCTTTGTACTTCACTATAGATCCATCGGAGTGATATTTGATCCGATAGGTCCATTTACACCCCAACACTAGAGCGCCTTGTGGTTGCACTGTTAGCTTCCAGGTTCCCTGTTGTTGGAGAGCTAGAAATTCAGATTCCATGGCTTCTCTCCATTCTCTGTGTTTAGCTGCCTCTGCATAATTAGATGGAATAGAGCATTTAGATGACACAGAAGTATCATGAATTAGATTTAACCTGTTTACCGGTTTCAAAGTTCCTTTCTGATTCCTGGTGATCATATGGTGGCGCTTTGGTGGAGGGTTACAGTCGACAGACTGCTGCTGATCAAAAACGTCCATGCGATCTGACTGATTACTGAGAAGATCTACAATGGGTTGAGGAACAGGTGAATGTCTTGAGGTGTCCTTGGAGTAAGTAGTAGATAATTGGGATGTGGGTATAAGGAGAGACGGTGGAGTTTCAGAAAATTGAGTAGTTTGTTGTGAAGGAATTGAATTGAACGGGAACATAGTTTCATCAAAAGTAATGTGGCGAGAGATTATAATTTTATTATTAGATGTATCTAAACATTTGTATCCTTTGTGCTTGTCCGAATAACCCATAAACACGCATACAGGTGATTTGGTATGCAATTTATGATGAGAGTGAGGTGGATATAGTGGAAAGCACGCGCATCCAAATGTTCTAAGATGAGTATAATCAGGTTTATTTTGATGAAACAGTTCGTAGGGCGTAAGATTGGATGTAGTTGGGGATGGCATCCGGTTAATAAGATAAGTTGTAGTAAGAACCGCATCCGGCCAGTGCACAAAAGGAACACACGTCGCTTTGAGCAATGTTCTTGTGGTCTCTATGATATACCGATGCTTTCGCTCGGCTACGCCGTTTTGTTCAGGAGTGTATGGACAGGACACCTGGTGCTGAATTCCTTGATTATTCAGAAGTTGAGCAAAATTGTGATTTATAAATTCCGATCCACCATCAGTCCTGAAAACTTGAATTTCTTTAGCAGTATATTTTTCAACAAAAGATTTAAATTGCAGAAAAATCTCATACACTTCAGATTTATTTCTCATAGGAAATATCCAAGAAAATCTCGAGTAATCATCTACAAACAAAACATAGTATCTAAATCCTTGTACAGACGGTACAGGGGCAGGCCCCCAAACGTCTGAATGAATAAGAGACAGGACAGACTTACGATGATTAACAGATCTATCAAAACATAATTTGTGTCCTTTTGTTTGTTTACAGGAAAAACAAGAAAAAGACAAAGAACTAATGTTTAAATGCGGATTGCTCTTAGCAATGGTAGAGATAGTTCTGTTATTAGGATGGCCTAGCCTATCATGCCATGAGGTTGCACGAGCAGTAGATGCAGAGAAAGCCGAATTCTGTAAATTGCCAGACGACATTTGAATCGGGTAGAGACCATTTTTACATGGTCCTTGAAGCAACACTTGATGAGTCTTCATGTCCTTAAGAACAAAACCATTAGTATCGAAAGTTATTGAAATATTGTTATCACGAGTTAATTGCGAAATTGAGATCAAGTTATAAGCAAGTGAAGGAGTATGAAAGATCTTTAAAAGATCTAACTTACGAGAGGGAGTCGGTAACACACCAGCACCTGAATTTGCTATGTTTACCGACCTCCCGTCACCTACAGTAATTGTCTCAGGGCCATGATATGGAGAGGATACTGTTAAGTTGTCAAGCGATCGAGTCAGATGTGAGGTCGCTCCTGAATCCAGATACCAGTTGTGGTATGTGTTATCCGAATTCGCAGCTAGCGCCGTCGGCTGATTCGTCTGTTGTTGAGGAGTATCGTTAGGATCCATGCGATGCCAACAGCTGCTTGCAGTATGTCCTTTCTTTGAACAAATTTGGCAAACAATCGTTGATGTAGTTGAATTTCGATTTGCAGATGATGCCGATTGAGTGTTTCGACCACAACCACGCTTACCTCGACCGCGAGCAAAGAATAGTGCGGTGTTTGGATCAGGTGTTTGGCGAAGAAGATCAGAAGCAATGTTCACCTCTTCACTCAGAAGTAACACATATAGCTGATCCAGTGTAATCGGAGTCAGCATTGTGCGTATGGCCGTCTTGAAAGATTGATAAGATGGGGATAATCCGTTGAGAATGTATAGGATCACGTCTTCCGTGTCAACCGCCGAACCAGACGCTGCAATTTGATCAACTAAAATCTTGATTTCTGATAAGTATTGCGTGACAGTCTGGTTCTTGAGCGAAATGTGATGAAGAGCGTTCTTTAGTTGAATCACTTTAGAGCGATTGGATGACTGAAATCTTGATTCAAGAGTGGACCAGATTTCAGAAGTTGATTGCAGATGCACTACATACGGTAAAATCGACGTTGAGATCGTTGAGCATAGCGCGACAGACAGATTTTGGTCGATCAGGTTTGTGAGCTGAGCCGACTCATTCTTCGACGAACTACGCTCAGAGGACATAGTTTCGGTGGATGTGGAAGATAGCGGTTCAAGAAACTTATCAAATTGGTTTGCCTTGAAGATCTTGATAATTTGAGCACGCCAGATGGAGTAGTTGTCGCCGGAAAGCTGAATAGAGACGATCGATTTGAGATGAGCCATGACGAATTTCAGAGCAGAAGATATAACCGCTTCGTTTGATCCATCATTTTCCAGAGGATCACGAGGGTTGGAGGTTCCAGAGATCGACATTGCGAGGAAGATCAGGATCTTTCGCGCTCTGATACCATGAAGAAACCTAAACTAGAGTTCAAGAAGCAGAGAGAGACAGAGAACCGAAATAATGAAATGTAAAGGTTAACTTTATTAGCACAGGTAGTGAAGTATATATAGAGCAATGTACATTCACGTGATAGCAGCCACGTCATTATTTTCTAATTTACAATTATGATTATTATGCACTAATAAACATGATGAAAAAGAAACATGCAGAACCTCTATGATCAATATAAAATTTTAAAGGAAAATAATATTTTTTTAAAATGACTACAACTATGTGAAGTTGGACTTTTTCTACAAAGCTTAGGCATGTGTTAAAGGTGGCTATTGAATCTTTCACCCAATTGAAAGCTGTTGCAAATCTGGTGTATTGATAAGGAAAGACAAAAAGAGTATATGTGTTGAAGAATTCGACAGTGCCAATTATCTGATTGCCTAATGGTCCCTCCTTAATAACCACACCCATGACCTCCCTTAACTGGTTAGCCACAATAACAAAGGAAGAATATATTGGTGGGCAAGAAAACTATAATATAGAGTAATCTTCATTAAGGAAGGGATGAAAAAGGAGAAAGCCAATATAATTGGATGTGAGTGGCTTAAAAAATACATACAATACACATATATATAGCGAGATTGTATCCACCGTTGCTCATTCACATATTCCCTAACATTGCAATAGTCAATATCTTTAATACCTCGTTCTTATCTGTAAACTCCAAATGTCAAAGTCTCTAACCAACTGCTCATAAAAAGAATAATATGTTCAACATCCTCAAACAGTCACTTAAATATGATGCAGCGAACAAAAATTAACTAGACTCTAGCAAGGAAGAATTTGGCTTGAGTTTTCAACTCGGTTAAGAGATTGCCATAAGATTTATAGAAATCAAAGAATAAGAATGATATTTATGTTGAAATGGAGGAACTTGGTCCATTTATCCCTATAACAAAGATGCACATAAAATTGATCCACTTACACATGCAAATTTGGCAATAAATAGCTTCTATCTTTGAGGAAGTAGTTGGAAAAATTAAATTAGATAGTAGTGACATACAATTTTTAAATTTTTTACTTCCAATATACTTTATGTTTTGAAAAGGATTGCCATTCAAACCATATGTAAATCCAACATTGTGCCGGGTTTGAAAGCAATTGGAGAAGAACATAGATAAGTCAAATAGATTGCATTTCAGTGCATGTTATTGCCACTCATTTGATGAGAATATTATAGTTTTTCTTTATCTTTCAAGAAAGGAAAGTATATATAAGATTGACAGTGCGGCTTGTTAGGGTAGGTTCATCTTAATCATAGAATCAATAATGTCTGCATCATTTGTGGATCCCTCTAGGTACAACAAATCAAAGAAGATAAGAAAATCAATAATAACAACAAAAAAATGATTTGACCTAACTTAATAATTTTTTTGGTAGAAATTATCATATGATTGATGTGAAAGGAACAAAATTAACTAGGGAATAGTGATGAATTAACCAAAATAATCACATGTAAAACTACCAAATGAACTATTTTAGTGCAGATTAATATGCCCCCAAGGTACCAATTGGGACATCATAATCTTTGTGCTAAGTTTTGTACATTGAGTGAAATTAGGAGTGATATAAGAGAAAGAAAGAATGCTAAGAAGAAATAAAATAGATTTTTAGCCTCCATATACTACAATTATTTAAATTTCTCATCTATATTATCATTCCCTTGACACTTCTGCCCATTTATCTTATCTTCCAAGCGATTTAGCATGCATCTTCTTTTTTTTGAACTATTTTTAGTAGTTCCTTAATTGATCTAGCAAATCAACACTCATAATGTCAAATTATTTAAAAAAAATAAAAATAAAAAATTATGAAAGCATAAAGAAATGAAGGCCTAAAAGCATCCTCCATTTCCTAGAATCACCTGCCCTCATTTTCTTAGGTGTGTTCTAAAAGACCATAGCTATTTTTAAGGAGGGATGTAAGGAGCAAAATATAAATTTTAATTGTTGCTTATTCACATTTTTTATCGCTTTAATAAAAAGAATTATCTTTCCTAACTCTTTTTTTTTTTTTCATTTTCCTTAACTACTTCTTTCAATATATTTTTTTAGAAATTACCAAAAATCATTATCTAAATTAATCTCATAAAATTTCCCAACAAATTATTTATATTATATATCCCTTACATGCCCCATCCCGCTAATTCATGCCCTAATCTAATCATTCCCTTCCCAAAAGTTCTAAGATTTATTGATTTACAATTTGTCTTGATCTCCCTACTCTATATGCAATTATGATTACATGTTTCACTCAGACCCTTCTTGTCTTTATACCTTCTTCTCACGACTCACACTAAAGGCTTCAACCAACAAATCAACTTAATGGAATTGAAAGAATGATATTTTATTTGATACAAAGATATTGCATAACTTAGTTAATTTGTTTGCTTTGTATAAAATTTTGAAATACTTAAGAGTTTGTTGCATCATTTATAGAATATTTAAACAACTATAGACATTATATTTGCATGCCCCAGCTAAAAATATATTCTGTCTTCACTTAGTTAATCCCTTTATTATCAGCCAAAGATATCCAGACCATTTCCTTTACATTCGTCAATTTTTCATGACAATAAAGAACATTGCAATCTTTTTAAAATTATAAATGCTGACAATAATAAGAACTTGTAACAGCAAAGCTTCCACTATCCAAAACACACTAACTAGCAAAGGGTATCGCTGGATAATGAAATTTTGTGAATCTAAACAGTCCAATTATCGATTGCATAAAATCATGCTTAGGCCATGGTGATAAAATTGGACTTGAAACTCAGATATCTAATTGTTCATCAAGTTTACGGGAAGAAAAAAAGCCGACCAAAATGTAGAGCAAAGAAGCTAACAAAATTGTCCTGTAACGCCCAAGATACGAATCGGCAATTAACGCGCCAGCAAGCGGCAACATCATCGCCATTCCCGACCAAGTATTAACACCAGCTGCCGCCGCTGCCGTCGACTGCTGGAGCGGCCCAGTGAGATAAGTAATGAGGTTCGAAGAGATCCCACAATACGCAAACCTCTCCGCAATCTCCACCCCTGCGACGAGGTCACAGGATCAGAGAACAGAAGCCGAATAGACGGTGGCGATGTGAACCGGGAGATGAAGGTAGGGAAATGAAGATGATATTTATTACCGATGATGAAAAGTGCGGCGGTCCACTGGCCAGAGGACGATCGGGAGGCGGGAAGTCCGCGGTGATCGACGACACCGACCAAGGCGACCGCGGAGACGGAAGGGGAGGATGGAGCAGAGAAGGGAAGAAGAGGGGATGAGTCCATCTTGAAGGATGAGCTCCGGCGATGGTTCTACGGAGGAAAGCTGAGCTGAGGTCACTGCTTGCGGCGGCGCAGTACATGGGGGATATATGTCATTTTAGTTATGAGTCGGAGGTTGGTTATCAAATTTTTGGTTCCACCACGAGTTCCGAATCGTTACGTCAATTATTAATTGATATAATTAAGTATTTAGAAATGAAGGATTTACATGATTACATCCATATCATTTTATTCCATATTATTTATATATCTAATATTTAAAATTTTAATATTATATCCCTATCATTCACATAAAATTTTAATATCAAATATATAACTCTTATATCTCATTCCTACCACCCCTATCACCCTATAAACCTTAATATTTTATTCCATGCCCCCATAATTGTTATATGGGTGGTAGGCATGTAATATTAAAATTTTAAATATTAGATATATAAATAGCATGAAATAAAGTGGTATGTATGTAAATCCCCATTGTTAAATAATCCATTTAATATATCATACAATACAAAACACTCAAACATATAAATGTTTTTTTTTTTTTGGACATTCAGACCAATCAAGGTAAATTAATACACACATTACATACACAAGACTCGAATCCAAGACTTATTGATTGGTGGCCAAAGTTCTCAACTAACAGATCAAGATACAAGCTGCTACTTTTTTATTCATAGAGCTATTTTTTACATGATAATTTTAATATATAGTAGTAAGTAATTACATGTAACATATATTATTGTGTATGTTGAAGAAATATAACATATAACATATAGCAAATGAATGAAAGATTAAAAAAAATCATATATACAAGATTTATAAGTAAAAATTGCAAGAAAATTTTAATAAGTAATCTTCATTAAATAACCATATTTATTAGTTTTTAAGGGCATATGGCATATAATCATACCCTCAACAATGAAATCTCATATAAAGTTTGAACTGAATTTTTTTTAGTAGTAATGGTTGAGATTGGGAACACATGATTTGAACTTTTAATTTTTGATGGCTAAAATAAGGATGAATTTATAAGGAATGTATGCCTTTTAGGTTTTATTGACTTTGTGCAATTATAATTTATGAGTGGTATATGAATACTCCTTATTATAGAGTAGCTTGACTATTAAAAAATTTTGAATTTTTGTTTTTTTATGGCTAAAATATTAGTCAATTTTGAAAGGATTTATATTTTATTGACCCATACATAGCTCATGTTTTATGAAATCCAACTAAGATTTTGCATAACTAATCACTAAGCATGATACTTCAAGTTATCATACATTTATAGAGGGCATCCAACATTCACCTTTATTGTTCATATGCTCATATGCCCCGCCTTCATATGCCATTTCTTATGATAAAAGTCTATTTTCCAGTTTAACTTAAGTTGACATTGAGGTAGTGGTGAGCAATGATCAATCTTCGAAGAACTAGTTTGAGATCCCCATCTTTAAAAGACTTTGATTGGGCCAACCAATAAGGTGCTAGACGCATTTGAGATTTTACTAGGCTTAGAACCTCACCTTATCCAAAAGCATCAAGTTCTTCCAATCATAGGCAAACATCATCTTCTATTGGTTAGCATATAATGAGCTTTTTTATGTAAAATGAAATTTTATTGAGCTTAGAATCTCACCTTATCCAAAGCATCAAGTTCTTCTAATCACAGACAATCATCATCTTCTTTTGGTTAGCATATAATGAGCTTTTATGCAAAATGAGAAAACTCAACTTTAAGTGGAATAATTTCTTTAGGCAAGAAGTAATCTTGCTAATGCTAACATAAGGCTGACACTCAAAAGTTGGCATCATGCATTGGATTCCAAAGTAAGAGCTTTCTGGATAAGCATGAGCCATTAGTTAAATGACAACAAAGAAATGAAACCAGATAGCATCAACTGCAGATGAGAATTATTAGGATGAGAATTTGTGGGGGAGTATCTTGAGTAAATATTCAAGAGGTATAAGAAGTTAACACCATGTGCCGAGTGTTAAGGTGATACCTCTAAGGAAAAAGTCATTTGTGAAAGTTCGAATAGGTTGTTAGACCTAATACAATTATCCCAAGTCTAACCAAGAAGGGGCTGAATTGGTAATTAAAAAAAAAACGCTTGGTAATTCTAGAAAATCGATTTAATTTTTTGTACTATAATTAAAATTTTCTCAAAGTTATTTTTCAACTACAAAAATAAAATGTGCAGAAAATAAATAGCAATAAAAAGTAAAGGCAAAGGACCACCAAATTTTATAGTGGTTCGTTTCAACTAGACCTATGTCCACTCCCTGAAGACATCTTCTTCAGGTATTGCACTATATCAAAGTGACTCTCCTTTTGTTCCCACAGCAATGTAGAGAAGCCCTTACCATATCCTCTCTTCCACCAACTTTGGTGCGATAGAGTACCGTCGTCCTTTCTCATCCTTCTGGTGACGGCAGAGATCGGGCATCCTTTCTCACCCTCCTGGTGATGGTAGAGAACCGGTGTCCTTTTTCACCCTCCTTGTGATGGCAGAGTATCGACATCCTTTCTCACCCTCCTAGTGATGGCAGTGTACCATACCTTCTCCAAAGATCTTCTCTCAGAAATCTTCAAAGAAGTAGGGAAGAGATTCGAAGAACATACAAATAAATCCTCACTTTTGGGCAACCTTGTGAACCCTTCACAATTTCCACTTGCAATATCTCTCAATCCTCACTCTTAAACAATCTCCCTAAATACTCTCACACTCACTTTCAAAAGAAAATTTAGCATAAGTAGTTGTGAGAGTCAATTTTTAGGACTATTAAATATGAAGGACAACACAAACCGTCTAGAAAACTAAAAATTTTAAGTCAAACTTACTAGGATCGTACAGTACGATCATACTTCGTACGCACGAATAGTTCAAAAAATCCATGTACGATCCTATACGAATAGATTCTGTACTCTGGCATTTGTATGTATGAACTAACATTGAATAATATGAATAGTTCAAAATTGAACAGGTTCGTCTTGTATGATTGTATACGAACCCATTTCGTACGCTAGTTGTCGTCTGTACAAACCCCATATCGTACAGTACGAATTGGTTAAATCAAATCATATTTCGTGTGGTGCGAACATGGACGAGCCCATTTCATACTCTGGACATCCTCTGTACAAAAGTAATTTCGTACATTATGAATAGTTTAAAAAATGTTACCTATTCCTATGGGGTGAACTAGTACGCGTATATTTCATACTCTAGATGTCGCATATACAAACTTCACTTCGTACAGTATGATCAGTACAAAAAATGGTGAGTTCGCTCGGGACGAACAGGTATGTATCATTTTGTACTCTAGACGTTGTCTATATAAATCCAATTTCATACAGTACAAACATTACATGGAAAATTTCTAGGCATGATTTGATTAAATTTGTTCTGAAGGAACTTTCATGTCAAATCGTCTAGTACGATTCCAGAATCATATAATATGATTAGTTTTAAAAATATAAGTTTTGACTCACTCCCCTAGTGTGTGTGTGCATGGTTATCCAATTACAATCACACTCTCTCAAACTCAAGAAAAATAGAAAAAGTACATACTTAATTACAATAAACACTAATCTAATCTGTCTTGAAGTCTTCAGGAGTTTGGAGTATGATTTTCCTGAAAAATATTACATAACTAATACAAATAAATTTTGTCAATATATGTTAGAAGAACCAGTAATCAATATAATAAGATTTTGGTATCATAAAAAACTCACATAATATAAAAATATAGTTTTGAAACTAAGTTGTAATAATATCCCTCTTTTTTAGGATGACAAAATAAATATTACTTGAGTTAACAGTTAAGGACAATTTTCTTCTTAGCTCCTCCTAAATGAATGACCAATTTAAATAAGGGATTTTAATGAAAATAAAAAACAAAACAAATAAATAAAAAGACTCAAAAACTAAAACAAAAATAAAGACCCAAAAACTTACTAAAATAAAACAACAAACATACACACACTAACACAATACACACATCACAAAAATCATAATAAACATCAAACAATAACTAATAACTCCCCCTTTTAATAATAGGAAAAAGAGAAGTACCTCTTGAAAAGATAAGTTTTCATTGATAAATCAAAATAGTTGATGAAGAAGCAGACTGTAAAGTAATTGTGAATTCAACATTAATTTCCTAAAGCTTAAAAAAACTGAAATTCTAAATCAAAGAACAACTAAGATAAGAAAAGTCAATCAGGATCATTAGACAAATCAAATAAAAATAATTATTTCAAAAATAATGAAATAAAGATTAATTATTTTCTAATTCAATAGTGAAGATGATTGCCAATTATATGAATTTGTATAAGAGATAGAATGATAAAGGAAAGAATAATATAAACTTTTTAATTAGTGATATTGCGCATCTTTTGAATTGTTTGTGGCACACTTTGTGCTACTTTTTAGTTCTGGCTAATTTTGTGCCTCTTTCCAATTTGGTGAATATTGCGCATCTTTTTAAATTTGACACACTTTGTGCATCTTTTTTTTTATTTTTCACGTTCTTTTCAATGTCAATAAATCTTAACACAATTTTCAATAATAAATAAAATAAACACATTGAAAAAGAAATCAAATAAAAATAAGACATCTATCTTATAATAATTATAGCTAAATAATACTTGTCTATAAGAACATGAAATTGATTTTTTAATCTACATCCAGTTATAATGTAATTTAAAATTTTAAGAGATTAAATTTTGCAAGAAAATTAATTTATAGAGCAAAATAATTTAAAATTCTATTATAGAGATTAACTACAAGTGATTTGTCTCCAAAAATATAAATATTTCAAGAAGAGTAATTTCAATGCATGTCAAAATAACATTCCATCATTTCAAAAATCCATTCTAAACACATACAAACAACAACCATCTTACTGGAAATGGAAATCACAAAAATAACACATGAAATCACAAACAAACATAACATCTCAAGAATTAGTACAAAAGTTTCATCAGTAAGTATAACACAAAAGTACAACTAATATCCCAAGGGGCCTTAATTTGGAGGTGGTGGAGGGTTAAACACTATAAAGTAACTACTAATCATAGCTATAATAGTGTTGACTGAGTCGAAATTCCCTAAGATCCACCCCATATCTTCATTATGCCTCACATCCTGCTGGTTAAGATGAGTCTCAATTTGATCAAAATGTTGATCAAAGTGAGTTTATAGTATGTCAAAGCGTTGGACCATTTCTTGATAATAATTTTGATTGGGTCCATGTGTAGGTGCATATGCAGGTGCTGGAGCAGGGGCTCCTTCTTCTCCTTCGGAATCTTCTCCCTCGGAATTTTCTCCCTCAGAACTTTGATCTCAATCAAAAAGTTCCCAAAAAGAGGCATCGATAAAGTAAATAGGAAGTTCAATGGAAGGGTTAGGGTGCATCAAGTTGTACTTCTTTTCTAAGGTATAAACAACTAAGTGTCATATGGCCATATTTTTCTTCCTCCTATTATGAGGAAGTCCACTACCAAAAAGTTTGTATATGTAGTCCATGATCAATAGGGCTTCGTCAATAAGAGTTTCAGTCATTATCAAGTATGTGACAGAGTTGGTGTTCTCCCTTTAAGAAGTTCATAAGATATCTTAGTCAATTTGGATCTAATGTTCACCCTATTTAGTACATAGTAAGTAGTATTAATCGCTTCAGCCAAAAATATTTTGAAAGTGAATATTCAGCAGATATGACTCTAACAGCTTCTATTAAAATTCTATTTTTTCTTTCTACTACCCTATTCTACTGAGGAGTTTTAGGTACTAAAAAATTATGATCAATTTCTTGTTCTCTATATAAAATCTTCAAATTTTTTATTTTCAAACTCTCATCCATGATCACTTTAAATTGACAAAATTTCACATCCTAGTTTTTTTGAATCTAAGTTAAAAAGTTTTTAAATTCCTCAAATGATTCACTCTTATGAAATAAAAATTTAACCCAAGTGAATCTGGAAAAATTATCAACTATTATAAATCCAAACACTTTACCTCCTAGACTTATAGTGCTAACTTGTCCAAAAAGATCCGTATGAATGACTTCTAATAGTTTGCTAGTTCTAAGATCCTTAATTGATAGAAAGGAGGACTTCACCTATTTTCCTAATTGACATGCATTACATATGTGATCCTTAGTGAAGTCTAGTTTAGGTATCCCTCTAACCAACTCTTTTTGACTAATCTTCTTAAAGTTTTTCATACTTGCGTGATAAAGTATTTTATGTCATAACCATGCTTTATCAGTAATTATTTTGAGACCAAAAGCAGTAAAGATTTAACAAAATTTAAATCAAGCATGCACATATTATTTATCCTATTTCCATGCAATACATCAATTCCATTTTGATTTATTATGTATCTATTGCAGTTCTGGACCCAAGTACTATGATTTTGATAATAACAAATATTATTATTCCTTGACTACTATCATTCATGCATATCTATTTTATGTGCCCATCTCACTAACCTATCAGGTCCACAAGGTCACTTGGAACATTAATCAACTCAAGATCAGGTAGACTAGGATTGAGTCAGTCTGTAATTTTTTATTTCAATACATTTTTTACCTTTTCTTGAGTTAAATATACCTTGGTGGATCCTAAAGCTAAGTTACCTTGCACACGCACACACTTACGCGGAGAAATTTAGTGTGTTAGAATTTTTTTTATTTTTGATCATAACGTACAAGAAGATCTTATATCATCCTGGATGATTAGTCAAAAATAGAAATCATAATTAGGGCATTTGGGTCATGTAAACTTGTTTAAGAAAATCATCCTAAATGATTCTCTAATCATCCTGGACGATATGCTTAAATAAAAAAATACTCAACCGCCAAAATCATTTAGGCAATATTTTATTTTTAGAATTTTGTTCTAATCATATAAGATGATCCCATATCATATTGAAAGATTCATTATAATCATGCCTAAATTAGTCAGGTGATTAAGAAAATAATTAAGGTTAGATAGATTGATCATTTCGTCTTGGATGATTATAGGATCATCATGGTTAATTAGTAAGAAAAATCTTAATCTTCTTCTAAATCACCTAGATATCCCAAACTATCTATTGGACGATCAATTATATTTATTCATCATCCAAATGTATCTCTTGGATGACCCGTACTATCTGCTTGATAATAATAATTGATTTTGAACTAATCGTACAGGATGATCCAAGCATCGTCCTAAACGATCATGCATATTTCTTCATCATCCAGATTTATCTCCTAGACATCCAGAACAATCTGCTGGATAATAATGTATGATTTTAAACTAATTAATGTTCACATCACCCTAGACAATCATAACAAACATTGGTGTTCTAATCTTACAGCAAAACCAGATCGTCCTGGTTGGAAGGGATGAATTACACTAATCGTACAGGATGATCTGGACAATCTTTGACGACAAGTTAAAAATTAATGCAATTTTTAAGGCCTTATTTATAAGATCTCTTATTTTTATTGAGAGAATCTTTTGCTATTATCCTGACTTGAGAGAGCTTAAAGAAGGAGAGGGAGAGCTTATGAGAGAGAGAGAGAGAGAGAGAGAGAGAGAGAGAGAGAGAGGATCTTGTGAGGTGTTCACAAAGATTGCTCCGAGTAAGGATTCAAGTTTTCTTCTCCAATCGTCGTCCCTGATTCCTTGGTGGCTCTAGGGAAGTCTTCATCATCACTAGATTAAGGTTCTCTGCCTACTTTAGGAGAAAGCAAAATGTGTTTGGGTCTCTGCCTGCTTTAGGAGAAAGCAAAAGGAGTCTGGGTTCTTTGCCTCACTAGGGTCAGTGAAAAGGATTTTGTAAAAGCTTCTCCGCCTTACTGTGGAAGCAAAATGAGATTCAATGTGGTTTTAGTATAATACCTGGAGGAGAGGTTCTAGGGAGTGGATGTAGGTCAAGTTGACCGAACCACTGTAAAATTTGTTATAATATTTTTATATTTATTCTTGCACTTTATTTTTCGTATTTTTTCTATGGTTTATTGTATGGTTAAAATCTCTAATTTATTTTGTTAATCACTTTCATATAAAGGGTTGATCTTGTTTGTTTTAAAATATTCAAAAAGATTATTCTGTTTGCTTAAGAATTTTAAAACTACCAATTCACCCACCATCTTTATTGGCCTCGGGCTAGTTCATAAGGGCTTAACAACCCTAACAAACTTTTAAGTGCTATGTAGTCCAGTAGCAAGAGCACGACCAATATATGACCTGGTTCGGGGAGCAGTTTGCTTCCATTCATAGATTCTTTTAGCCACCACCACCTACACCTGATTAGAGTTCCTTTTCTAGTTTATTTTTGTATTTATTTTTGAGTTTATACTTGTTTCTATACTATGTTATATTTAATGGTTATTTTTCTATTTCCTCCTCTTTGTGTTGTCAAAAGGGGGATTAATATTAGTGTTGTATCGTTTGCTTTTTTATTACAATTTTGCTTTTCTTATATTGTTCTCCTGTGTTTTATATTTCATTTTTTTAATAAATAAAAAAGAAAAAAAATGTGATTTGAAATGTTCTAACAATAATATTTGTCATCATAAAAAAGGGGGAGATTATTGCAGATATGGACCCAAGTACTGTGATTTTAATGATAATAAATATTATTGTTCATTGACTACATCCATTCATGCATATCTATTTTATGTGCCCAACTCATTAACCTTTCCGGTCCACAAGGTCGCTTGGATGTTAATCAACTCAAGATTAGGTAGACTTGAATTGAGTTAGTATGTAATTTCTATTTCAATGCATTTTTTATCTTTTCTTGAGTTAAATGTACCTTGATGGATTCTGAAGCTAAGCAACCTTGCACACACACTTAGGGGGAGAAATTTAGTGAGTTAGATTTTTTTTTTCTATTTTTGATCATATCATATAACATGACCTTATATCATCCTGTACAATTTTTGAAAAATAGAAACCCATATTAGGGCATCTAGGTAATGTAAACTTGCTTAAGAAAATCATCTTTGACGATATGCTCAAATAAAAAATACTCAACCACCAAACTCATTTAGGCAAGTTTTTTTTTTAGAATTCTGTTCTAATTATACAAGATGATATATTCATTAAAATCATGTCTAAATTAGTCAAGTGATTAAGAAAAGTAATTAAGGCTAGATTGATCGATCATATAAACTTAGACAATCGTAGGATCATCTTAGATGATTAGTAAGAAAAACCTTAATCACCTTCTGAATCACCCGGACATCTTAAACTATCTGTTGGACAATCTGTTATATTTATTCATCATCTAGGTGTATCTCCTAGACGACCCAAACTCTCTGCTGGATGATAATCACTAATTTTGAACTAATCGTACAGGATGATCCAAGCATCGTCCTAGACGATCAGACATATTTCTTCATCATCTAAATTTATCTACTGGATGTCTAGAACTATATGATGAATGATAATGTATGATTTTAAACAAATTATATGGGACAATAATCACATCGTCTTGAATGATTAGAATTTGTTAGTTTCCAATCTAAAGTATGCAATGATGTGACTATTTGTGTGAAATGATTATACATATTAGTGATTGATTCATTTAGTTTCATGCAATAGTTTGTAATTGTGTAGTAGAATGTTCAATCTAGATTGTTTCACCTCATTAATTCCTTCATATGTAATTCAAAGTCTATCACAAATTTCTTTTCTAGTTCTACAGGTTGAGACATGCATATAGTCCTCATATTTCAATACATAGAAAAAATTGTTTAAACATTTAGCATTTAACTATGATAAGTCTTTTTCTTCTACAGTTTAATTAGTAAATGATGTTTCATGAGTTATAGTTCCATCCAAAAGTCTAGTTGGTATAGTGTAGCCTTCTTGTACTATAATCCACATGCAAATAGTCAAGCGATTGAAGAAAAGTAGACATACATGTTTATTAAAAGTCGAAAGGGATGTTATCAAATAATGGTGGTCTAGTGATTGAATACCCTTCATGTGGAAGTAGTCATGATCATTTTCAAAAGGTTATCTAAACTTTGATTTTTGAAAGTAAGTCCTAATACCACTAAAAGTTTAAATAGGTTGTTATACCTATTACAATTATTTCAAGGCTAACCAAGAGGGGGGTGAACTGGTAATTAAAAGAACTCTTAGTAAATGTGAAAAACATGTTATAAAAGTTGCTATTTGCATGTTTTACATTCTTGCAACTTGTATAGTTTTGATGATTCCAACTATTATTGTTTTATGTATTGATTATCTTCTAACACTTTTTGGAAGAATGGTATTTGCTCTTGTGTGTACTAACATTTCAGGAAAATCAAACTCCAGACTATGAAGACTTCAAATCAAATTCAGCATGAAATACTTTATAAAATTTGAAGATTGTATTTTTCTTTGAAATAAAATTGAAAGGGAGTGATTGTAATTGAGTGAATAAAAAACATACACACACACACACAAGGAGATCATATTAACTTTATACTGATCGTACGGGACGATTTTATATCGTACAGGACGATTTTATATCGTACAGGACGATCAGACAGTTACCTCCTGTAGAGCATATGGAACGAATAGGAACTGCCCTGAAAAATTTTCTAAGTCCTATTCGTCCAGGACGAAAATAATTATCGTCCAGGACGATCGGTTCTCTGTAAAATTTTTGTCCAGACGAAATTAAATTATCATGAATGGCGATTGGTCCTCTGGAAAATTTTTGTCCAAACGAAATTAATAATCGTCCAGGACGATCTGGTCTCTAGAAAATTTTCATCCAGACGAAATTAAATTATCGTCCATGGTGATTGGTCCTCTGGAAAATTTTTGTCCAGACGAAATAAATAATCGTCCAGGACAATCGGTCCTCTGTAAAATTTTTGTCCAGACGAATAAATTTTCGTCCAAACGATTAACCGACTTAAAACGATTTTCAGCAGTTTCTAGAACCGACCTTGTAATAACCGTTCGTACCGGACGAACCTAGTTCGTACGGGATGATCAGCTGTACGAAGACATTTCATACACATATACAAATGGGGTCGTTTCAAATCGTTTAAGTAAAATCGTCCAGGATGATCTACGATCGTACGGGACGATCCACTGCGTACAAAATTGAATACTCACAGTATTTGGGCAGTTTTTCTTGTCTTTTGTATAAATAATCCAAATTACACTGCCACCCAATCTTTTTGTCATTTGATCTTCGTGCCTCTTGAGAGAATAGCCAAGGAGAGAGTGGAAGAGAGCATTCAAGGGAGGATTCCTACCATTGGAGCGAGAAGGCTTCACTTTGATTTCAAAGGTTCTCTACTTGTGAATTGAGATTACTTCACTCTTTTCCCTCTTCCTTCTAGATTCTTGTGAGAAGATCTGTCAAGAAGATCCGGTTCTCTGCCGACACTTGGAGAGTGTGAACAGCCGAAGGGTTCTCTGCCTACACTTGGAGAGTGTGAACAGCCGAAGGGTTCTCTGCCTACACTTGGAGAGTGTGAACAACCGAAGGGTTCTCTGCCCACACTAGGAGAGTGTGAAAGGATGACGGTTCTCTGCCCACACTAGGAGAGTGTGAAAGGACGACGGTTCTCTGCCAACACTGTGGATTGTGTGAAAGGACGGACGGTTCTCTGCCTACACTGGGTATTGTGTAAAAGGACGACGGTTCTCTGCCGCACCGGGGAGTGGTGAAAAGAGTGTGTTGTAAAGGCTTCTCCGCCTTGCTGAGGGTGCAAAAGGAGAGTCACTATTGGTATTAGTGAAATACTCAGAGGGTGCCTCTGGGGAGTGGATGTAGGTCTGGTTTTAGACCGAACCACTATAAATCTGGTGTCATTTACTTTACTGTTTTTACATTTCCGCATTTTATTTCTTAGTCTTAAAAACTCTGTGGTTGAAAAACTTTTTCTACAAAACTTAAAAGAAACAATTTTTATTTCAGTTCAACATAATTTTAAAAGAGGGCTTAAAATTTTTAAACTACCAATTCACCCCCCTCTTGGTAGCCTTTTGGACATTAACTTAGGCTTAACAACCTAATTACTAGACTCAACAAGTGGTATCAGAGCTTCGTTTCAAAATCATAAGTTTGAACTACTTTTTGATTAACGTAGATGGCAACTTTCAGAAACCGAAACACACCTGAGGGTTACTCTATCACTAGACCTCCACTGTTTGACAATATTCCTTTTGATTTTTGGAAAACACGCATGTCTACTTTCTTACAGTCACTTCATTATCGCATGTGGATACTAGTCCAGGAAGGCTACACAAAACCAACTAGATTAGTTGATGGAGTTAGGGTAGAAACACCTTTTGCTGAATGGACTATAGAAGAACGTGACTTAGCACAATTAAATGCCAAATGTTTAAATAGTTTCTTTTGTACTTTAAAATCTGAACACTACATGCGGGTTTCCACTTGCAAAAGCGGAAAGGACATATGTGATAGACTTTGTATAACTTATGAAGGGACAAATGAGGTTAAGCAATCAAGACTCAATATCTTGTTACATGACTATGAACTGTTTCGCATGAAACCTAATGAATCTATTTCTGACATGTACACAAGATTCACACAAATTGTCACTTCTTTGCATGCACTTGGTAGGGAATTAACTAATGCTGAAATGATTAATAAGATTCTTCGTTGTTTACCTACTGCTTATGATGCAAAAATTGCTGCAATTACAGAGTCTAAAGATTTAAACATTTATTCTATTGACAATCTTCTTGGTTCACTCATTGCTTATGAGCAAGGAGTAAGTAAAAGAAAGATTGATGCAGGTGAACCGCGAAAGGAGAAGAATATAGCACTAAAAGTGGAAGAGTCAGAGAGTGAACACTCACAACCTGAGGATGAAGATGATATTGCACCGATGACTAGACAATTCAGAAGCTTTTTAAAGAGGAAGCAGAAGAGACGCCAGCAATGGAATAGAGGTAAGTTTAATAGAAATGGCAAGGTTTCTAATGAAGTGATTTGTTATGAATGCAGGAAACCAGGTCATATCAAGACTGATTGCCCAAAACTCAAAGCCACTTCTGGTAAGGAGAAGGTGGAGGAGAAACCTATGGTAAAGAAGGGCAAGAAGAAGTTTCAAAGAGCTTTCTGGGTGGACTCAGCTTCAGACTCATCTGAGACTGAAAAAGAAGAAGAAGTCACCAACCTTTGCTTGATGGCAGATAATGTTGAACAATCAGATCAAGAAGAGGTATGTAACTTAACCTATGATGAATTGTTTGAAGTTTCTGAACACATGCATGATGCATATAGGAAAATGAAAAAGATGCATGCTAGTTTAAATTTAGAACTGGAAGAGCTTAAGAAAGAACACGAAATCCTTAGGAAAGATCATGCTTTAATAGATGACAACCACATGAAACTACTTGATGAATATGATGTCTTGAATAAGAATTTTGAAAATTTAAAATCATCCTATGTTGATCTTGAAAAAGATTTTAAAAAATTTAAGGATGAATCTGAGTGGAAAACATATCGAATCAATTATAGAAATAGACTCTTGGAAGAAATGAATTCATTTTATAAATTGAAAATAAGAGCTCTTGAGAATAATAAGATACCCCCCAAAATTGAAGATTTTACAAATCCTAAATATTATCCTAAATATATGGAATCCCTTAGAAGACAAGCAAATGGAAGAAAACTTAGGAATACTTTTCCTAAAGTTAAATGTAATAATTGTGGATTTTTGGAACATATAGCTCACACCTTTACTTTGAAGATGAAATCTAATCTGGTGTGGAGACCTAAGATGCATAAACCTAGACATATCATACATGCATCTGATTATAAATTGCTAAAAGGTGAACCCAAACTTGTTTGGGTTCCCAGGTCTAACATTTGAGAATTTTGCAGGTTTGCTCTCACACAAGACCTCGTGGGAGCATATGGTATCTGGACAGCGGATGTTCAAAGCATATGACTGGAGATACTGCATAATTCATAACGCTAGAAGCCAGGAATGGAGGCAAGGTTACACTTGGAGATAATACCACAAAGAAAGTGGTTGGATCAGGTATGATTGGAAATTTCAAAAACTTTTTCATAGATAATGTGTTATTGGTTGAAGGCTTAAAACATAATCTGTTAAGTATAAGTCAGCTATGTGATAAGGGTTATAATGTGAAATTTTTACCTACTAGCTGCATATTAAGCCTAAATGGAAAAGAAGTCTTAAATGGAAAAAGGGTTAACAATGTTTACATGCTAGATTTGAATTCTATTCTATCTCCTACTACTTTTTGTTTAAAAACTGTTTCTGATGAATCATGGCTTTGGCATAGGAGACTTTGTCATTCTAGTATGAAAAATCTTAGGAGAATTACCCAAAAGAACTTAGTGAGAGGTATTCCAAAACTAGACTTTACTAAGGACCACCTTTGTGATGCATGTCAATTAGGAAAACAAGTGGTATCATGTTTCAACTGAAAATCAACTTGCAGACATTTTTATAAAACCTTTAGCCTTTGATACCTTCAGTACATTAAGAACTAGGCTTGGTGTAATTGATCTGAATGCTTAAATAAAAATGTTTTTGCAACATTGATATTCCTGTTTTCGTAGTTTTTGTTTTTCTTTGATTTTTTTTTCGTGATTTTCTTGTTTGTTTTGAGTGATTTTATTTTTCAATATGTGAATTTGTTATTGTACTTTGTGATTTGAGTGTTTAGTTTGATTTGTAAAAATCGTTCGGGACAAAATTTTTTCGTATTGGACGAAGTGTTAAAAATTCAGTTTGCGTGAAATGAGACGTCTTGAGAGCAGTTATTAATTTTATTCGTCTGTACGATCTGATGATCGTCCAAGACGAAATTTTTTTTCAAGCGTCAGGACGATTGAATGCAACGGTTGAGAGGATAAGGCAGTTTTAATTATGCAGATCGTCCGTACGAACTTTTCGTTCGTACAGACGAACAGGCGTTGATTCATTGTAGGGGACGGTTTTCAACAGACATTAAAACGAATTAACTTTTTGATCGTTTGTACGAAAAATGTTTGTCTGTATGATCGGTCAAGTCAAAAGTCTGTACGAAGGGATGCATCGTAAATTGTGTTGATTACGAAAAGCCATTACATTTTGGACGAATTTGATCGTCTGTAAGAAATATTTTTGTCCAGATGAACGATAATTTTCGTCCAGGATGAACTGTTTTCGTCCAGGACGAACGTATCATTTTCTTTAAATATGAAGGCTTTCTAACTTAACAATCACACTTCCAAACTTCACTTTCAATCCCTTTCTACTTCAAATCGACAATGGCCTCCTCAAGCAAGAGACAAAAGGTGTTGGCAAAGAAACCCCACAGGAATGCCTTTGAAAACTTCCTGTCAAAAGCAAATGAGGAATCCTTTCCTCATTTTGCATCTGCCAAGATAACTCCCTCTTGCATTTTAATTCAAAGCGAGATACACTTTAAGGTAATGCACCTTTTTGCCTCCACCCAGTTTCAATTCATTCTTTCTCTCGTCCACTTTTACAACAAACAAACCTTTTACTATTTCCTAGCCAACATGAGTTTTAATTTCGACCACTCCTCCATAAGTTCTTATGTTTTCAAGCAAAAAGTTGAAATCACCAAGCACGACATTAGTGCCTTTTTGAACTTAAGAACTGAAGGATATAGAGCCAACACCCTAATGACAGAAACCACTTTCAAATGGGATGATGTCAATAGGGTAATTAGACAAAATGGCTTAAATTATCATGTTGCTAGAGTCTCCAGTATGACCAAAAATGCCCGAATCATCCAGCATATCCTTCGATCTTCAAT
The DNA here is from genome assembly GCA_022539455.1 of Dendrobium nobile. Classification (NCBI taxonomy): domain Eukaryota; kingdom Viridiplantae; phylum Streptophyta; class Magnoliopsida; order Asparagales; family Orchidaceae; genus Dendrobium; species Dendrobium nobile. The sequence continues at coordinate 45,750,795 of CM039718.1, read as the reverse complement.
CATTCCTAAAGCTGGTGATAGGATTAATATTACCCCTCTCCTTTCTGTTCTAACCTTTTTGATTATAGAATGTCATCCTATTGACGAAGCCCAACTTATCATAGATCATCTCTATGGGCTTTCAGAAATAGGACATGCAGAACAGAAGAGAAAAGGAACATCTCATTAGGACACTTAGTTACATACATTTTGGAAAAGAAATATAACTTAGTGCATCCTGATGATGAATATGAAGAGCCAGTATACTATAATGATGCTTCCTTCAGATTGCTTTTCAAGGAGGAAAAAGGAAAAACACATGCCAGTGCTTCAGGAGAAGAAGAAGAAGGAGAGCAAACTTCTGCACCTCAGTCAGATTATCAGAATCTGATTGAAAAATTTGATAGACTAGAGACTCATGTTGATCAAAGATTTGATCAACTTGATGCTCAACTTATGCAACAACAATAGGACATTGGTAGCATTAGAAATGAAGTACATGAAATCAATACCAATGTTATGTTGATGGCCTCCTACTTCAACATTTTTGGTGGCATTCCTCCTCCTCCTCCTCTAGAAGAATAGAGAATGAGAGATAAATTTCTTTGTGTTTGTTGTACTTGTGTTTTGTTCTAAATGTTTAGTTGTGTTAGTGTTTATTTTTGTATTTGTCTCAGTTATGTTGTTTATGTTTGTTGTTTTTATTGTTGTTTTGATATTATGAAATGATCATGTAATCTTTCTTATTAATATCAAAATATGTCGTAGTTGAATTAAATTTGATTTGTTTCCGGAATGTGCTTAATTATTATGAATTTCATTAGTCTTATTTAATCTTAATTATGCTCAAATTAGATTGTGATTTGAGATTAATTACATTAGAAAATCTAGTCTTTCTAAATTTAAACTTTGTTTATAACTTGTTTTAATTAGAATTTTTAAATTCATGTCTATTCATTTAGACTACATAAAAGTTAATATTATTATTGCAATTTAGAAGTTTATTTATTTTGTATTTCTTTGCTCAAGTGATATTTATGCATTTAGAAATATTTAAAATTTTAGATTATTGATTTTGGATAGAATTGGTTTCAATTACTCTTGAAAATTGTACAAAAAGTACAAAAATCAAAAGAAATGCGCAAAGGTTCGCAAATATGTAAAAGAGGCACAAAATTAGCCCAATGTCAAAAGATGCACAAAAATGTGCCAAAAATTTGAAAAAAATGCGCAAAGCGCCACTTGTGGTAATTCTCTTCTTTCCAAATTCTTTCAATCTCTTAATTCAAATTGATCTTATGTTCATTTATATTCTATTGAACTTTGAAATATAAAATTTTTATTCATCTCTCTTGTAATGATTTTCTATATTCAAATGTCTAAATTGAATCATGTTTTTGACAAATTCTTCTTACTTACAATGTTATATCACTTCTTAAATTCTATGAATTTATATGATTTACCTAATATTATTAGTTTTAGATTGCATACCTTATGTCAATCACCATTTAGATTAAATTTTCAAATGAATTTCATATCATTACTTACATTTCTCGTCTATTTCTTCTTCACTTTTTGTTGTTGTCAAAAAGGGGGAGAAATTATTGTGTTTGTATGTTTTTGTTGTTTTATTATTGTATTTGTATATTTTGTTTTGTTTTAATTATTTAGTTTGCATTTTGATTTTGTCAAAATTTTTTTTGAAAAACAAAAATATTATTCTTTGCTTCAAAATCCCACCTTATTTTCATATGATCATTAATTCAGGGGGAGTTTAGGAGATAGTTATAATTTGAAATCCTACAAATAATAATTGTTTTGCCATCATCAAAAAGGGGGAGATTGTTATAAAAGTTGCTATTTGCATGTTTTACATTCTTGCAACTTGTATAGTTTTGATGATTCCAACTATTATTGTTTTATGTATTGATTATCTTCTAACACTTTTTGGAAGAATGGTATTTGCTCTTGTGTGTACTAACATTTCAGGAAAATCAAACTCCAGACTATGAAGACTTCAAATCAAATTCAGCATGAAATACTTTATAAAATTTGAAGATTGTATTTTTCTTTGAAATAAAATTGAAAGGGAGTGATTGTAATTGAGTGAATAAAAAATATACACACACACACAAGGAGATCATATTAACTTTATACTGATCGTACGGGATGATTTTATATCGTACAGGACGATCAGACAATTACCTCCTATAGAGCATATGGAACGAATAGGAACTGCCTTGAAAAATTTTCTAAGTCCTATTCGTCCAGGACGAAAATAATTATCGTCTAGGACGAAAATAATTATCGTCCAGGACGATCGGTTCTCTGTAAAATTTTCGTCCAGATGAAATTAAATTATCGTCAATGGCGATTGGTCCTCTGGAAAATTTTCGTCCAGACGAAATTAATAATCGTCCAGGACGATCTGGTCTCTGGAAAATTTTCGTCAAGATGAAATTAAATTATCATCCATGGCGATTGGTCCTCTGGAAAATTTTTGCCTAGACGAAATAAATAATCGTCCAGGATGATCAGTCCTCTATAAAATTTTCGTCCAGACGAATAAATTTTCGTCCAAACGATTAACCGACTTAAAACGGTTTTCAGCAGTTTCTAGAACCGACCTTGTAATAACCGTTCGTACCTAGTTCGTACGGGATGATCAGCTGTACGAAGACATTTCGTACACATATACAAATGGGGTTGTTTCAAATCGTTTAAGTAAAATCGTCCAGGACGATCCACAATCGTACGGGACGATCCACTGCGTACAAAATTGAATACTCGCAGTATTTGGGCAGTTTTTCTTGTCTTTTGTATAAATAGTCCAAATTAGACTGCCACCCAATCTTTTTGTCATTTGATCTTCGTGCCTCTTGAGAGAATAGCCAAGGAGAGAGTGGAAGAGAGCATTCAAGGGAGGATTCCTACCATTGGAGCGAGAAGGCTTCACTTTGATTTCAAAGGTAAGAGTCTCTACTTGTGAATTGGGATTACTTCACTCTTTTCCCTCTGCCTTCTAGATTCTTGTGAGAAGATCTGTCAAGGAGATCCGGTTCTCTGCCGACACTTGGAGAGTGTGAACAGCCGAAGGGTTCTCTGCCTACACTTGGAGAGTGTGAACAGCCGAAGGGTTCTCTGCCTACACTTGGAGATTATGAACAACTGAAGGGTTCTCTGCCCACACTAGGAGAGTGTGAAAGGATGACGGTTCTCTGCCCACACTAGGAGAGTGTGAAAGGACGACGGTTCTCTGCCAACACTGTGGATTGTGTGAAAGGACGGACGGTTCTCTGCATACACTGGGGATTGTGTAAAAGGATGACGGTTCTCTGCCGCACCGGGGAGTGGTGAAAAGAGTGTGTTGTAAAGGCTTCTCCGCCTTGCTGAGGGTGCAAAAGGAGAGTCACTATTGGTATTAGTGCAATACTCAGAGGGTGCCTCTAGGGAGTGGATGTAGGTCTGGTTTTAGACCGAACCACTATAAATCTGGTGTCATTTACTTTACTGTTTTTACGTTTCCGCATTTTATTTCTTAGTCTTAAAAACTCTGTGGTTGAAAAACTTTTTCTACAAAACTTAAAAGAAACAATTTTTATTTCGATTCAACATAATTTTAAAAGAGGGCTTAAAATTTTTAAACTACCAATTCACCCCCCTCTTGGTAGCCTTTGGGACATTAACTTAGGCTTAACAACCTAATTACTAGACTCAACAAAACATATTTAAGTTTGCACAATAATTAAAATGTTCTCAAAGTTACTTTTCAACTACAAAAATAAAACGTTCAGAAAATAAATAGCAATAAAAAGTAAAGACAAAGGAACACTAATTTTATAGTGACTCGGTCCAACTAGACCTACGTCTTATCCCTGGAGACACCTTCTTCAACTATTATACGATTCCAAAGTGACTATTCTTTTATTCCCACAGCAATATGGAGAAGCACTTACAATATCCTCTCTTCCACCAACCCCAATGCAGTAGAGTACCATCTTCCTTTCTCACCCTCCTGATGATGGCAGAAAACTGACATCCTTTCTCACCCTACTGGTGATGGTGGAGTACCGGCATCCTTTCCCACCCTCCTGGTGATAGCAGAGTATTGGACATTCTTCAAAGAATTTCTCTCAAGAGTCTTCAAAGAAGTAGAGAAGAGATCCAAAGAACATACAAAGAAATCCTCACCTTTGTTCAACCTTGTGAACCCTTCATAATTTCTACTTGCAAGATCTCTCAATCCTCACTCCCAAACACTCTCACTCTCACTTTTAAAAGAAAATTTTGTAGTAGTTATGAGTGTCAGTTTTTAGGACTCTTAAATATGAAGGATAAGAAAAGCCGTCCAAAAAATAAAAATTTTCAAGTCAAATGTATTGGGATCGTACAGTATGATCATACTTCATATGTATGAACAGTTCAAAATATTTATTTATGATCTTATACGAACTAATTTCATACTTTTATAGTCGTATGTACGAATTGACATCGTACAGTATGAATAGTTCAAAATTGAATAGGCACATTAAGTACAATTATGTAAAAACCCATTTCATACTCTAGTCATCATCTGTACAAACCCTACAACATACAGTTCGAACTAGTTAAATCAAATCATGCTTCATATGGTATAAACATGGACAAGCCCATCTCGTACTCTGGACCTCATATGTACGAAAGTAATTTTGTACAGTAAGAATGATTAAACAAATTTACCTATTCATATGGGACGAACTGGTACACACCCATTTCATACTATGGGCATCATTTATATAAACTCCACTTTATGCAGTACGATTAGTACAAAAAATGGTGAGTTCATTCAGGATGAACTGGTACGTATCCATTTCATATTCTGAATGTCCTCTATACGAATCCAATTTTGTACAGTATGAATAGTACATAGAAAATTTTCAAGGCATGATTCGATTAACTTCATTCTTGAGGAACTTTTACATCAAATCATCCATTACGATTCTGAAATCATACAATACTATTAGTTTTAAAAATACTAGTTTTGACTCACTACCCTAATGTGTGTGTGTGCAATGTTGGTTACCCAATTACAATCATACTCTCTCAGACTCAAGAAAAATAGAAAAAATACAAACTTCAATTATAATAAACCATAATTTAATCTATCTTGAAGTCTTCAATAGCCTGGAGTATGATTTCCTTGAAATGTTAGTACACATAACCAATCAAACAAAAATTTTCAATATATATTAGGAGAAACAGTAATTAACACAATAAGATTTTGGTATCATCCACATGATATAAAAACATAGTTTTGAAAAGTAAGTTGCAAAAATTTGGCATAGAGTGTTGTAAAAAAAAAAGTTACAAAGATGTTGTTGAGGAGTCAACCTTAAATAATAACCCAAGTTTGAGAGCCCTTGGATATAAGTTTACGTAGAAGATTCCAAAAAGCTTTTAGAGAGTTGGCATTGAGAAGAGTGCTAATAAGAAGTCAACTTCAAAAAGGGCGAAATCCCCATGATTAGCACCCAATAGATGAAGTTGTTTACCATCCAATAACATCTAATGTGGAATATGATTAGTCTATGGAAGGTAAACTAGGTTATTGGTGTTCTAATAAGGGTCAATGTTTCATAGGGATGCATAAGATCAAGTTTTATGCATAAATCATATGGTAATATATTATAATATACAATGTATCGATTAGTTTATGTAATGGCCCAAAATGATATAACTCTTATATCAAATGGGTTACGTCTTATTGGATGTGCAACAAATAATATCCAAGTTCTATTTCAAAGAAATTTTTTTTTTTAATCTGATGTAAAATAATAATAATACAGAGCCACTAACATCATTAAAATATAATAAATAAAACTATCAATATCTTTTTAGTTTATATTGCATTATTATGCAATAAAAAAATATTTACAATATTCATGATACACCTATCTCTATCTTTTATCATATAATATCACCATGATTGCAAAATAGATAATACACTAATAAAAGGCATACCTATAAATAGGAATCTACTATCTCTACTTAATATGTTCATTTTCCTTTTCCTATCTTGAAATTAACACATAAACAAAGTAGAAATGAGCGTCAACAACTTAGTAGGTTAGCTAAAGTTTACCAAAAATTTAGCATACAAAATAAATATGATATTCTATAACCACATCAAAAATAGTAAAGCTTGTTATAATCTTAAAAACTTAAACAATAATGCTCACAAATTTAATACTAAATGCATTGCTTAATAGGTCAAATATTTTGCTATATTCAGTCGAATGTCAACATAAAATTCAATATTAAAGGCATGTGTCAATTTGCAATGTAAAGTTTATCTTTTAAATGCCTTTATATCATGAAAGATAATTGAAATGAAATAACACTTTAAAACCCATTATATAAATGAAATAAAACTTTTATTTGAATTCAACTTCTTATCAGCATATGGTTAGTATAAATATCACATATGACTTCGTATAATTAATATCTTCAATACCAAAATAATAGCTATCAAGAAACCATGAGTATGATAATTCTACACATGCCAATTCAATTATCTAGAGGCGTATGCAATTACTTTACCATGTTGTTTTAACACATAACTAAAATCCTTCAATGATGCATCACTTAATACTTGAAACCCTTCAATATCATATGGAACAATCAAAATAGGTGATGACACCAAAAAACCTTTCAATCTCTAAAAGCTATTCTTACATTTTTGTTGTGCACTTAAATGGTATTTCCTTTTGAGTCAATCTAGTCAAAAGAATTAATATGCAAAAAAAAAAAAAAAAACTTTAACAAACATTCTATAATAACCAGCCATACAAAAAAATTATGTACCTTAGATATAGTTGTGAGCCTCAACCAATCAACAACAACTTGCACTTTTTAGGAATCTATAATATTCCCACACCACTCATATGAAACCCTATAATTTTTTAAGATTTTTTTTTTATCTACAACAATAAAAAATTATTTTAGGAGCATTATAAGTCCAAATCACAAACACCTTAACTATAGATTTCCCAATTTTTTCATAATTTTTTGGCTTAGGTGAAATTCCTTAAAAAATTGACACTTATTGATACTAGTAAGAATTTTGAGATTGTTAGACTTCCATTTTATAAACTGATTTCTCTAGAATGTTTTGGACATGCTTAGTTAATTTATGAATATGTTTGAATAATTTGTTGATCTCTAGATTTGAAGAAATAAAAAGATTTTGGGTTAAAAGTTGAATAATTAGTATAATTACATAAATAACCTTTAATATTTTATTATAAAATATTATTACACTAAAAAAAGCTTAAAATGTCATGACATTTTGGATTTCGGTTAATAGAGGATAAGAAAGAAAAGGGAAAAAAGAGATAAGAGAGAGGAGAGAGAAAGAAAAAGCAAGATTTTGGCGACTTCGAGCCGTTTTTTGCTTGTTGACCCATTTAGGAAGAGTATTCATCTCGAGGTAGGTCACACTGTATCTATCTCAATTTTTAAAAATATAAAATTTTTATAAAAAATTTCAATTAAAATTTTGTTTTAGTTAGCAAGAAATATGAATAACTTAGCACTTGTAAAACTTTCACCGCGTAAATTTTTATATGTTATATAGATTAAGATTATAAACATTTTGAATATTTCTTGAAATTTTACAATGGAGGTTTTAAAATTTGTGAAATTTTTATTGAATAGAAAATTATCTGAAAAATAAAAATTGTGTTATAGTATGATAAAAGTTAAAATCTTATTTTAGACAATCCATGGTAATTTAGTTTATATATATATATATATTCTAGTAAGATTTTTTATTGCCAACAATTAAAGAAAATTATATAATTTTGACACTCATTGAATTATACTTTAATTGCTATAGTATGATAAAAAATGTGCATATGTAATTAAAAATATATGTTGGGAGATAAGGTATCAGAATCTTTTAAGATTGTTTTTATATCAGAGAATACTCTGGTGTATATAATGAATATTCTAGTAGCTATAAGCCATATTCTAGCGCCTATGGGCATGTTCTGGTGTTATAAGCATAAAAGAGAATCATAAGAGGCTAGAATATTTTAAGATTTTGTTAATTGGGTCTAGGGAATATGATATGAACTACTCTATGATATAAATTATAATTTATTTATCTTCTCATTAATGTTATTTAAATAATTGAATAACTATTATACTCTTATTACATTTCTTAGTACAGTGATTTCTTCAATTGCATTTAATTACTTTTAAATATTCAGTAAAATATTTAATAAAAGAATTTGAAATTTTAGATTGAATTTTGTGGTTTGCTGAGTTATTGTAACTCACTATAATTTTGATTCTAATTTTTAGAATTTGAAAAGAGGAAGGTGACTATTGATTAGCATTTCATTGGTAGATTTGAGTTTTTGGGTATTTCTTTATTTTGATTTTTGTACGGTTAAAATTAATTTATTATTCAGTTCTATAGCTTTGCATGTAGTCATGTACTGTAGTGTATATACATTTTAATGAAATGAAAGAAACCTTGTGCATGAGTTTATTTTTAATATTTGGATGCTTTAGTAGTTCTATAATTTGTAGATTTTTAAAATAAATATTAAAAGATAATATGAAATATTCTAAAACTAAATCTTAGGATTTGCTTATCACAACTCAATACAATAAGACATTTTCTAGTTAGGTTGAATTATGATAAGCATTTATGTATCAAAGCAATAGTTTTGGTATTAGTCATAAGATAAAGCTGTATGAGTTAATTTGTAAGTCTAATGGGGTAGTTTCGAGTTTGCCTGGGTGTTCAATATTTTTGTATCATTTGTACGTATGTTTAGTTGCATAGTCCATATTATTATGGATCAGTCAAACCCAGGTATGACAGATAGGTAGAGTGATAGTCAGGCATCTCCTATATATAGTATTGCTTCGACAGTTGTTTGGATAGAGTTTTATAGTTTTTTTGTTTGATAGCCCAGATGATGGGTGAAGTATAGAGTAGAGTTCCTGTTATTTCTACAATTGAAGCCTTTGAAGTTTGAGGGTACTATTGAGCCTAGAATAGTAAATGCCTAATTAAGGAGGCTAAAGAAGATATTTTATGGTATGTAATGACCTTCTAAGAGGAATTTACCATTAGAAGTCTTTTTGTTAGATGAAGAGGTAGAGTGCTGGTGGGTAGGATTACAGAGCGAGATATTTTAGGGGAGATTGAATTCTCTAATTAGCTGGGAGGAGTTCTCAAATGTGCTTTGAGCCTGGTTTGTACCACTTTCTGTATGACAGTAAATGCATGAGACTTTTTTGAATCTATTGCAAGGGAGCAGGATAATTATATAGTACGAGGTAGAGTTCACCACCTCTCTAGTAGAGAATTGCTATAAATTTATGAAGGGACTACAAATAGTCTAAGACAACCACTTATGCCATTTCACATTTTCTATTTTTTTGAGCTTGTGAAGAGAGCTTGTATGATAGAGAATGATTTGATGGTTACTCAACACTATTGGACTGCTAGTAGGAAGAGGTTTAGTAGAGAAACTTCTTGTGGTTTTTTTTTTATAAAAAGAGCAAATTTATACTTAGAGATTCTAGGAGAAGTGGACAACCAATATCTACATTAGTCTCTAGTAGTAATAGTGCAGCTAGTTCTAATTTTATTAGTGTGGCACATATATGTTAGAGTTGTAGAAGATGTCATTTTGGCTAGTATTATAGGATGATTGGACCGTGCTTCAGATATAGACATGTAGGGCATCGAGTAGCAGAGTGTCAATAAGAAGGATTTGACTGATGTTCTGAACCCTGATTTGAGAGTTTTGAAACCGGTAGAGAGATCAAAGACCATTTCACTCTATACTTTTTTGAGGGACCATCTAGTAGAGCTGTTGGTTCTAGTTTTATGGTAAGAAGGCCATCTGGTAGTGGTCAGTGAGAGCCTAATAGTTATATTTCTCTAGCTCCAGTTCAGTCATGTGTACATAGTTTGACTCAGTAGGAGACTTCTGATTCTTCCAATGTTGTGATAGGTACATTTTACATTTTTGAGCATTCATGTCATATTTTATTCAATTTGGAACTATTCATTCATTTATTTTTTAGCATTTCTTCAGTTTACTGCACTTGTCTTTATTTGTACTACATGTTTCCTTTTTTATTACCTTAACAACTAGAGATGGTATGATGGCTAATAGATTTTATTTCTATGATATTGATATTTTTTATAAGAAGTAGAAATCAAGTTTAATTTTATTGCCTATTTTCTCATATGACATTATTTTTGGTATGAATCGGCTGAGTTGATATGTGGCGCATAGTGATTTCTTAAAGAAGTAAGTTAACTTATTTTTAGATAATAAAAGTTATGTATTTTATGGAGTTAGAGGAGTTTTATTCTATTTGATTTTTGATTTGGAAGCAGATAGATTATGGAAGATGTATTGCATGTTATTTCTAGCATAAGTATGGGACAAGAGTATAGATTTTGGTTCTCTTTCTAATTTCTCGATAATATAAGAATTTTAGATGTGTTTCCCAAGGAGTTGATTAGTTTACCTCAGGAAAGAGACATAGAGTTCTATATTGATATATTTTTGGGTATGGCCCCAATATCTAAAGCTCTTTATAAGATGGTACCTAAGGAGCATCAAGAGTTGGTTGATAGGAGATTTGTTCATCGTAGTGTGTCTCCACGGGGATCACTTATTCTATTTATGACAAAAAGGACAATATGATACATATTTGTACGGACTATAGGGAGTTGAACAAAGTCAATATCAAGAATATGTATTCTCAGCCATGGATTGAAAGTCTATTTAATTAACTTGTTGGATCTTCTATATTCTCAAAGATTAATATGCAATCTAGATAATATTAGGTGAATGTGAGAGAGGTTGATATGATAAAGATAACTTTCAATACTCGGTATGACAATATGAGTTTTAGTCATGCCTTTTAGGGTGACTAATGTGCCAGTTATTTTTATGGATATGATGAACAGAGTGTTTAATGATTTTTTATATCAGCTAGTTATTATTTTTATATATGACATTTTGGTATATTCTGCTTCTGAGGAAGATCATGTTAGGCATTTGAAGGATATTTTGGAGACTTTGAGGTGGTATCAGCTATATGCAAAATTCTCCAAATATGAGTTATGACTAAAGAGTATTGCTTTTTTGGGTTATTTAGTGAGTAGTGTTGATATCTCTATAGATACCCAAAAAGTCCAGGCATCCATTGATTGGTTGATGCCTACTATTATGCTTGAGATACACAGTTTCGTAGGTATGGTTGGATATTACAAGAAGTTTATGAAGGGTTTTCTTAGATTTTTGCACCTCTAATGAGACCAACTTACAAGTTAGTAGGTTTTTTTGTCGACATTGGGATGTGAGACTAGTTTATAAATATTGAAGGATTGTTTGACTTCTACTCTAATTTTGGCTCTTTCATCTAGTACATAAGGATTTCAAGTATTTTATGATGCTTCACTAAGAGGTTTGGGTATGATTTGATGAAGCATATTCATGTTATAGCTTATGCTTCTTGATAGTTGAAGCCACATGAAAGGAACTATTTGATGGATGATCTAAAACTTGTTACTGCTGTATTTTCTTTGAACATTTATCAGCATTACTTGTACAGTGTTAGGTATGAGATTTTCAATGATCATCAGAGTCTGAAGTATATATTTACTCAGAAGGATCTAAACCTATGGCAAAGGATATGGCTTCAGGTAATCAAAGACTATAATAGGACCATTCAATATCAGCCTGATAAAGCTAATGTGGCAGCAGACACTTTGAGTAGGTCTTCTAGAATTCATATATAAAGCTCACTTCTAATGAGTATTTGATACACGATATGGAGATATTATAATTGGAGGTGATTTATTTTACTTATTAGGATTTTGGTATATTGGTTCATATGATTATTCGACCTTGTTTGAAAGAAAAGATTCAGGAAGATAAGAAAGTTAGATGTAGTATATCCGAACTTGATTGATCATATCATATATGTTAAGAAATTTGAACAATGAGTTTCTGATTATGGTATTATTTTTTTCAAGGATAGACTTTAGGTTCCTATTTTTTGAGATCTTGGGTGGGAGATTCTACAAGAGGATCATTATTCAGGCTATATTATTCATCCAAGAAGTGTTGATATTATCTACCTCATTACCTATTTAAGAGATTTTGATGATAACAAACATATGCTTGTATGCTCTAATTTGTGTGCTAAGTATTTCAGGTGTAATGATATGCACTGTAATTGCTTATGGGATTTACATTGCATAACTCAAGATCAATCAATTGTTGAGATTAAGATGGACCAAGATGGATAATTTGAAGCCTTTACATTATCATAGGAGTTTGTTAATGGTCCACCAATATTACTTGCATGATTTGATTTGCTCATAATCTAAATATCTTTTGATTATATATTAATCTTGATATAAAAATCTATAAGATTTCTTTAATAAATAAATTTTATAATAATCATTGATTGATTAATTATTATCAAATATAGAAAGGTATATAATTAGGGAATTAAAGGTAATAAGTTTATTTAGCAAAACTTTTATTATGTAGTTACTTTAAACTGATTTGTTTCATATCTATTAATTAATATATGATTAATTTTATATATATTATATAATATTATTATATTAATATTCAATATATCCTTAAATATTTAAAATTATGCATGAGTGTTTATTTTACTGAATATGATAATTTGATGTCAGAAACGTGGTCTAATTTTTATTGCCTTAGATTGTTTTGATTCTGTATATGTAAATTGATATGTTATAAGGCTCATTTGGATTTCATTTGAATTTATAAAGAATTTCCAAACATTATCTGATTTAAATAAAAGCTGCTACTAGCCGTTTTGGCCCTATTTTGGATGCATATGATGACTTTTTGACCTTCCCATGTGGCTAGCCGTTTTCTAGCCGTTTGAATCTCATATATAATTAATATAAATGAATTCTTAATGGTATATAATATTATTAGTTGATAGAAAACATATTAGAATAATATTTTTATTCAAATATGCCTTTACTTACCCTTTCCCTTTAAATACTCTCATCTTCTTCATGAAAGGGCTGCTCAAACAAGAAAATCTCTAGCAATATTTTCATTCTTTCTTTCCTCTTTTCATGCTAAATCTTGAGAGGAGAAGCCTTGATTTTATTCCAAGAGCTCTTTTCATTTGTGAGATCGAAATCATTGTTGGAAAGCATCAACACACAAAACCGAGGAATCTCTCTTGAGTTCTTGAGTTTGCTTTCCATCTCTAAATCTTTACTTGCTATCCTTTTAGCTTTCACCATATATTTATTTCTTGAAAATATTTATTTTATGGTGAAATACTTATTGGAAATTTTATTTTAAAGTTTTTTATATCACATGTTTTAAATCCATAAAGTTTAGCAAAGCAAATATTTTACTTCTTTAAGGTGACATAGATTTACATCTATTATCAAATTCATTTTACTTTATTTGAAGAGTTAAAGTTTAAATCAACAAGCCTATATTTTTATTTAATATATTATTCTTATTTTAAACAAAATATAAATCTATCTTAAAGTGTGCAAGTTTAATATTCCATTTGCAAGTAGTGAAGTGATTAAAGTTAATTTATAAGATCACCTCAAATATTGTGGATATTTTATTGCAAGATTATTTGAGCTTGTTTTATTTACATCAAATTGTATTTTCATTTTCTTTATCTAAGTCATTTGGCTTAGAGAAGTTTTAATTGTAATTAGATTGGGTTGTACTCGCCCGTATATGAGAGTACTTAGGTTGTAAAGAACTTCTTTGATTTAAAGAAGTGAGGTTTGCAAAGCAAACCTGAGATTAGTGAATTCTAGCCCGAGAGTAGGCTAGCGTGGACGTAGGTCAGATTGGAATCCGGGCCGAACCACGTAAAAATATTGTGCCTCTTATTTTTATTTCTTGCATTTATTTTTCTTTGTCATTTTTATTAGATATATTTTGTGACTACTTACTCTTTTAATAATTGCTTTAAAATCATTTTAATTTTCTTCTTTTAATTAAATTTTTAAGAACCCCAATTCTCCCCCCCCCCTCTTGGGGTGCCATAGTCGTCCAACAATTGGTATCAGAGCCTTGGCTCTTTTTATTTTGGCTTAACATCCTAGAGTAGATCCACTTATAAACTATGACACAAGGTTTTCCTAAGGGTTCACTTCCTGAGGGACAATCCACTCATCGTCCTCCATTGTTAGATAATGTTCCTTTCGATTATTGGAAAAATAGAATTAGTACATTCTTAAGAGGGCAAGACTCTCGTATGTGGCACATGCTTCTACACCAATATCATACACCCACTAAAGAAATTAATGGTATTAAAATTGAAAAACCTTTTGATGAATAGACTGCATTAGAGAAGGAATTAGATGAGTTAAATGATAGGGCATGTAATACTTTGCATTGTGCTCTTCTTCCAGATGATTACATGAAAATATCCATGTTAAATTCAACAAAAGAAATTTGGGATAAATTAATTATTACTTATGAAGGTACTAATGAGGTTAGAGATGCTCACATAAATAGACTTGTTCATGAATATGAATTATTTCGTATGTCTCCTTCTGAATCTATTTCTGATATGTATACAAGGTTTATGAAAATAATTAATAAGCTACATTCTCTTGGAAGAATATATAAGAATCAATACTTAGTCTATAAGATTATTAGAAGCCTTCCTAAAGAATGGGATGCTAAAGTAACTGCAATTAGTGAGGCTAAAGATTTATCTACTTATCCACTTGATCAGCTTTTGGGTTCTTTGATAGCACATGAACAGATTATAGCTCAAAGGGATAAATTGGATGGATCATCAAAGAAAGAGAAAGAAAAAGGTAAAACTGTTGCGGATCAATGGTTCATGATTTTGATGATAGCAAACATTTCCTTTTCTATACGATTGCCTTATGTACTAACATTTCAGGACCACACACTCAAGACTACAATTCAGAAAACCAGCTCAAGATTGGGTAGACTAGGTTTGTGTCAGTTTGTAATCTTCTCCTTTCTTGAGTCAACTGTATTGGGTGTGGGACATGTTGTTTTGTAACATAGAAGTTTTCATGTTGTTCCCTTTAGGATTTCTGTTTTTGGTAACATCGGCCTGGACGATGGTCCTATCGGCCTGGCCGATCGGTCTAGAAACAGAAACCCTAATTAGGGTATCCTCATTAAGGCAGCCGCCATAGATCGGCCTGGACGATACTTGTATCTGTCACGACCCGACCCGAGACGAGACGGATCCCGCCCGCGCCGGATCGCGACGGAGAATAGCTAACCAGGATCTGGCTTTGGATTAGGTTACTGAACTGATCTTCCAAATTCTTAACTCAACAGAAGCACACAGAACAACAGAGCTACTAAAAACATCAAATGCAGCGGAACAAAACATCTATCTTAATTCATTTCCTCAAAATAATCATCTACAGAACAGTACATGGCCTTCGACAGAAAGAAAGACAGAACAGGAAAGCCATGACTGTACAAAAATCAAAAGTACAAAAGTACCTAATCTGATCAGACTCTGAAACCTAGTCCTGAACTTCCTTGCCCTTCCCAGAACCTGAAAACCACCAGAAAGCAAGGGTGAGCTCAACAGCTCAGCAAAGCAACAAACCACCAATCTAAATCCTCAGAAACTCAAAACCAACACAGCAGACAAATCCGTACAGAAATCAGAACGGAGTCGGACAGATATCAAATCAAACAGAACTGTACGGAAACAGAAGTCGTATCAAATCAGAAACAGAACAGATCAGACATATCAGATCAACAGAATCAGATTCGTACAGATCATATCAGAACAGAACAAACTCAGCAGAGTCAGAAACAGAAATCAGAATCGTACGGATCAGATCACAGAACAGAATAAACTCAGCATATATCAGATATCAGATATTTAATTAATAGCTAAATGTGCCCCAGGCACCAGAATAATAGCTGAGTAATTAATAGCTAAGTGTGCTCACGGCACCAGAAATTCTCTGAGTAATTAATAGCTAAGTGTGCCCCCGGCACCAGAACAATAGCTGAGTAATTAATAGCTAAGTGTGCCCCCGGCACCAGAACAATAGCTGAGTAATTAATAGCTAAGTGTGCCCCCGGCACCAGAACAATAGCTGAGTAATTAATAGCTAAGTGTGCCCCCGGCACCAGAACAATAGCTGAGTAATTAATAGTAAGTGTGCCCCCGGCACCAGAATAATAGCTGAGTAATTAATAGCTAAGTGTGCTCACGGCACCAGAAATTCTCTGAGTAATTAATAGCTAAGTGTGCCCCCGGCACCAGAACAATAGCTGAGTAATTAATAGCTAAGTGTGCCCCCGGCACCAGAACAATAGCTGAGTAATTAATAGCTAAGTGTGCCCCCGGCACCAGAACAATAGCTGAGTAATTAATAGCTAAGTGTGCCCCCGGCACCAGAACAATAGCTGAGTAATTAATAGCTAAGTGTGCCCCCGGCACCAGAACAAATGTGCTTATAGCACCAGAACAGATCAGATGTGCTTCCAGCACCAGAATATATAAATAGTGCTTATAGCACCTAAACAGATTTTTCCCTCGGATCCGGAACAGAACAAATATCAGATTTCAGATTGAGCTCATTTCAGATTTCCCTGACACTTACTGAATCTCATAGGATCCAGGCCCCTTATAACTCCCTTTTTATAGCTTATACACATAGCATTTCAATTCAGAAGAAATCCGGACAATTCAGAAATTACCCAAAAAATCGGGCAGCACAACGGCAGTATACGGAATTTACACAAAAATTCCTGCAAAGAAAATTTACCGAATTCGCACAGAATACAGATATCAACATTTCAGAACCTTTATTCTACTGCACAGATAAATTCCAATTTCACAGAAAAATCCGGTCGACTAAAAACACAGTCGAATCAAAAATACCCGGACGAAAATCTTCAGAAAATAACCAAAATGTGCACACTCGGCACGTCAACAATATACAGAAAGTTACGCGGTAAAAACTGAACCGATCAAAAGATACGGACGAAAATCGCTAACGGAAACAAAATCCGGACAGAATATACCGCCAAACACGACGGAACTGAAAATTGAGAAAGGCGGAATGTGCCTTACCTCGAGCACAGCAATTTCCTCAACAGTCACTTCGATCGAAAACGGCTCCGCGTCGTCCGAAAATCCACTTTTGCACAAAAGTCCACGACTTTCTCTCTCCTCGGCTGATATTTTCGTTTTTAATGATTTTCTCTCTCCTCAAAATGACTTGAAATCAGCTTTATAATACACAGATCGGCCCGGCCGATCGCAGCATCGTCCCGGGACGATCTGACCAAAAGGATCGGCCTGGTCTCCCTTCAGGGCTATTGCACGGACGATATTTTCTACAGTGCCTATCGGCCTGGCCGATGTCTCCGATCGGCCTGGACGATGCATGCAGAAAATCACCTGGAGCAAAACTGGGCTAAAACTGGAGCTGAATTCCACTGATCGTCCCAGGACGATCCCAGATCGTCCTGGACGATACTGGAGCAGATCTTGATATTACAATCTCCCCAACTCAGAAAAATGTCGTCCTCGACATTATCCAGTCCAAACTCAGTCAAAACAAGTACGGGTACGACCGTCTCATATCAGACTCCTTCTCCCAAGTTGCTTCCCGTGCAGTCCGGTGCTTCCACTGGACTTTAACCATCGGAATCTCTTTATTTCTTAACTTTCGGACGTCGTACGCCAAAATAAGCTCTGGCTCTTCCTTGTACGCCAGATTCTCCTGAATCTCCACCTCATCAGCTGACAACTTCTTCCCAGAGTCTGAAACCCTCTTCCTCAGAGTGGATACGTGAAACACATTATGCACATCCGGCATAGAATCAGAAAGCAATAGGCGATAAGCAGATTTTCCAATTCTTTCCAAAATCTCAAATGGTCGATAGGTATGTTGGACCTTGAACTAAACTTGCTCACCCTTCCAAAGTCTGGAAATAAAACGTCCGTCTCGATCAGATACGATCACACGAGGCACACCGTGCAATCTGACTATTTCCTTCACATAAATCTGTGCCAAGCGATCAACTGAATCCGTCTGTCTGATCGGAAGAAAATGGGCTGACTTCGTCAATCGATCTACAACCACCCAAATGGCATCATGTCCTTGTCTAGATCGAGGAAAACCCATCGCAAAATCCAAACACAGGTACCCACAACCTGTTCTTACAGAAAATAACACCAGAATCAGAAATTCGAAGTTCAGGAGTCTTACCAGATCCAATCTGAGCTATCAACTTCGAATAATCAGAATCTGACTTCTGGGCTTCCTGAATCCGTGCTTCCAAAGAAGACTGAATACTCATCTGAGCCAACTCCAAATCACTGGAGGAAACCACCTCCAACTGCAATCTCTCCAAATCACGAATCAGAAAGTCATCACAAGTAAGCTGAATACCTGAGAATCCAGAAGACTTCCTGCTCAGAGCGTCCGCTACCACATTCGCCTTCCCAGGCTGATACTGAATAGTCAAATCGTAGTCCTTGATCAACTCGAGTCGAGAAGGTGGCTCAGGTTCAGATCCTTCTGAGTAAAAATATACTTCAGGCTCTTATGATCAGTAAAGATCTCACATCTGACGCCATACAGGTAATGACGCCAAATCTTCAAAGCAAAAACAACTGCAGCTAACTCCCGAACCACAGGGATCTCAGAAACAGAACCAACCTCCAGGTTCAGATCCCGCACCGAAGCCAAAAATACCGGACATCCTTTCTTCCACATCCTGCTCACCTCCAACGCAGAAACCAGACTGGAGAGAACACCTCGTAATCCCTGAAATACAACTCTCTCTCCAGCCACAAGCAAACTCACTTGCTTCTTCAGACAGTCAATCTGGGCTTCATACTGACTCAGCCAATCCATGCCCAGAATCACATCATACGAAGAAATCGGCAATCGAATCAAACTCGATTTCCACTTCTTGCCAGAAATCTCGATCTCACACAAACAAAACTGTCGAGCAATCAATGGATTCCCAGCCGGTAAAATCACAGACAAAGAAACCGGTAAAACCATCGAATCCAAATGTAAAATCTCAAAACAATGCTCGGACAGAAAAGAATGACTCGCTCCAGAGTCAAATAAAACACGACAGGGCTGATCAGAAATGTAAACCGTACCTGTCACAACATCCGGAGCATCACGAGCCTCCTGCTGACTCAGACTGTAAACTCGTGGCTGAACTGGAACAGGAGCTGAAGCAACAGAACTACTCTGCTCCCTCTGAATCATAGGTGGTCTCCGTGGTGCAGAGCTAGAACCACCACCTCTACCAGCAAATCCCTCAGGGCGAGGAGGAACAGTCCTCGGTCTTCCTGCTGCTGAACCAACAGGTCTGACAAAGCCCTCAGATCGCTGCTCATATCCCATCTGTGGACATTCTGCAATCCGATGTCCCGGCTGACCACATCTGAAACAAAGACCAGCTATCCTGTAGCACTGGCCATGGTGTCGCCGTCCACAACTCTGGCACACAGGTGCCGAACTGACAGATCCAGAACTAGTCGTACTGGTAGCAGTACCAGACGATCCTCCGCTCTTTCTGGAATCTCCAGATCCAGATCCAGGAACAAATCTCCTCTTCCCAGAGGAACCACTGCCAGATGTATCTCCTCCAAACCTCTTCCTACTCGCAGTCCACCGCTGCTGAGTAGCCGTCATGTCATTCTCAATCAGACGAGCTCGCTCCACAAGCTCAGAGAAATCGGTGATCCGGAATGGTATCAGGGGCTGCCTCAAAGTGTCTCGTAAGCCTCTCAGAAATCTGTAGCACCTCTCAGCAGACGTGCTAACCAGCTGCGGAGCGTACCTGGCTAATGCAGTAAACTCAGCCTCGTACTGCATCACCGTCTTGCTCCCCTGAACAAGTCTCAGAAAACTCTCCTGCATCTGCTGTCGTGCAGAAGGGGGAACAAACCAGTCCCGAAATACTTCAGTGAACTCTTCCCAAGTGATCAAAGAGTTCAATCTGCCCTGAAATCTGGCTGCTTGCTGGCCATCCCACCAGTGCTCAGCCTCTCCGTCCAACAGAAAAACAGCTAACGGAACTTTCCTGTCTGCAGGACACTGCATCCCGTCAAAAGTCTTCTCCAATCTCCTCAGCCACTCCTCAGCAGCTCTGGGCTCAACAGCGCCCTCAAACCTCGGAGGCTTCAACCTCAAAAATAACTGCAGGTGTCGATCAATGTCCTCAGATCTAACAGTCGAAGCTCTGCTCTGAGTCTCGCTCATCATCTGAGCAACAAGTGAAGCAAACTATGAAAGCGTATCAGCACCGACCACTGGGGCTGTACTCCCCACTGGTGCTGCCTGATCGTCACTCTGACCGTCTGTCATGTCTGGGTCTGGCTGATCCATACAGAAAAATCCAGAAAAATCCGGAAAACTATCACAAAACAACACAAAATAACACAATAAAAAGCCAAACGACCCAAAACTACCTCCCAGACAGACTCACTGATCACTTCCTAGAGCTCTGTTTTACAATCCAACCTGTTTCCAAAACCAGTGCTCTGATACCAAAAAAGCTTGTCACGACCCGACCCGAGACGAGACGGATCCCGCCCGCGCCGGATCGCGACGGAGAATAGCTAACCAGGATCTGGCTTTGGATTAGGTTACTGAACTGATCTTCCAAATTCTTAACTCAACAGAAGCACACAGAACAACAGAGCTACTAAAAACATCAAATGCAGCGGAACAAAACATCTATCTTAATTCATTTCCTCAAAATAATCATCTACAGAACAGTACATGGCCTTCGACAGAAAGAAAGACAGAACAGGAAAGCCATGACTGTACAAAAATCAAAAGTACAAAAGTACCTAATCTGATCAGACTCTGAAACCTAGTCCTGAACTTCCTTGCCCTTCCCAGAACCTGAAAACCACCAGAAAGCAAGGGTGAGCTCAACAGCTCAGCAAAGCAACAAACCACCAATCTAAATCCTCAGAAACTCAAAACCAACTCAGCAGACAAATCCGTACAGAAATCAGAACGGAGTCGGACAGATATCAAATCAAACAGAACTGTACGGAAACAGAAGTCGTATCAAATCAGAAACAGAACAGATCAGACATATCAGATCAACAGAATCAGATTCGTACAGATCATATCAGAACAGAACAAACTCAGCAGAGTCAGAAACAGAAATCAGAATCGTACGGATCAGATCACAGAACAGAATAAACTCAGCATATATCAGATATCAGATATTTAATTAATAGCTAAATGTGCCCCAGGCACCAGAATAATAGCTGAGTAATTAATAGCTAAGTGTGCTCACGGCACCAGAAATTCTCTGAGTAATTAATAGCTAAGTGTGCCCCCGGCACCAGAACAATAGCTGAGTAATTAATAGCTAAGTGTGCCCCCGCACCAGAACAATAGCTGAGTAATTAATAGCTAAGTGTGCCCCCGGCACCAGAACAATAGCTGAGTAATTAATAGTAAGTGTGCCCCCGGCACCAGAATAATAGCTGAGTAATTAATAGCTAAGTGTGCTCACGGCACCAGAAATTCTCTGAGTAATTAATAGCTAAGTGTGCCCCCGGCACCAGAACAATAGCTGAGTAATTAATAGCTAAGTGTGCCCCCGGCACCAGAACAATAGCTGAGTAATTAATAGCTAAGTGTGCCCCCGGCACCAGAACAATAGCTGAGTAATTAATAGCTAAGTGTGCCCCCGACACCAGAACAATAGCTGAGTAATTAATAGCTAAGTGTGCCCCCGGCACCAGAACAAATGTGCTTATAGCACCAGAACAGATCAGATGTGCTTCCAGCACCAGAATATATAAATAGTGCTTATAGCACCTAAACAGATTTTTCCCTCGGATCCGAACAGAACAAATATCAGATTTCAGATTGAGCTCATTTCAGATTTCCCTGACACTTACTGAATCTCATAGGATCCAGGCCCCTTATAACTCCCTTTTTATAGCTTATACACATAGCATTTCAATTCAGAAGAAATCCGGACAATTCAGAAATTACCCAAAAATCGGGCAGCACAACGGCAGTATACGGAATTTACACAAAAATTCCTGCAAAGAAAATTTACCGAATTCGCACAGAATACAGATATCAACATTTCAGAACCTTTATTCTACTGCACAGATAAATTCCAATTTCACAGAAAAAATCCGGTCGACTAAAAACACAGTCGAATCAAAAATACCCGGACGAAAATCTTCAGAAAATAACCAAAATGTGCACACTCGGCACGTCAACAATATACAGAAAGTTACGCGGTAAAAACTGAACCGATCAAAAGATACGGACGAAAATCGCTAACGGAAACAAAATCCGGACAGAATATACCGCCAAACACGACGGAACTGAAAATTGAGAAAGGCGGAATGTGCCTTACCTCGAGCACAGCAATTTCCTCAACAGTCACTTCGATCGAAAACGGCTCCGCGTCGTCCGAAAATCCACTTTTGCACAAAAGTCCACGACTTTCTCTCTCCTCGGCTGATATTTTCGTTTTTAATGATTTTCTCTCTCCTCAAAATGACTTGAAATCAGCTTTATAATACACAGATCGGCCCGGCCGATCGCAGCATCGTCCCGGGACGATCCGACCAAAAGGATCGGCCTGGTCTCCCTTCAGGGCTATTGCATGGACGATATTTTCTACAGTGCCTATCGGCCTGGCCGATGTCTCCGATCGGCCTGGACGATGCATGCAGAAAATCACCTGGAGCAAAACTGGGCTAAAACTGGAGCTGAATTCCACTGATCGTCCCAGGACGATCCCAGATCGTCCTGGACGATACTGGAGCAGATCTTGATATTACAGTATCGGCCAGGACGATATGCTCAAATTCAGAAAGAAATCAGCCGCCATAATCAGTTTAGGTATTCTTTATTTTAGGAAATCGGCCAGGACGATAATCCTATCGTCCGGGACGATCTAACTCAATCATGCCTAAATTGATCTGGTTTTATTTGGAAGGAATTAAATGCTGATTGATACGATCCAATTGGCCAGGCCGAATATGGGATCAGCCGGGACGATGGCCTATACAACTTGCATCGACCAGCACCAATCCAGGGCTATGATCAGGACGATAGAGTTGGTTTTAAACTAATCGGCCCGGACGATCGTGAGATCGGCCGGGACGATATAACCAATTTCCTTCTGATCGTCCCAGATCGTCCGAGGCTAATGAGCTGAAATTGAACCAATCGGCCAGGACGATATGCCTATCGGCCTGGACGATAATGTCGGCAACTTGCATTTAATGAGCTCCTCTTGAGAGCTTCTATTTAAGCAAAGGCATAGCAACGTTTTTAAGTGTCTTTGGCAGCCATTGTAGCTTCGTTCTTGTGGGGGAAACTTGAAGAGAGAGCTTGAAAGGGAGAGAGGAAAGGGTGGAGTTTGAGAGGGAGAAGATCCTGTGAGGGGGAGGAACTCAAGGGAGTGTGGCGGGGGGATCCACACGGTTGCTCCGGCGAACTCGCATCTTAGTACCATCGGATTCAAGGCTTGTCTCGAGGTAAGTTCACCAAAGAAGAAGATCTCTTTGGTGTCAAAGGACCCGGCGACTCCGCCGCACCGGGGAAGGTGAAAGTGATTTTGTAAGGGCTTCTCCGCCTAGCTGTGGGGGCTAAAGGAGAGACACTTGTGTTAGTGCAATACTTGGAGGGTGCCTCCAAGGAGTGGACGTAGGTCAAGGTTTGACCGAACCATTATAAATCCGGTGTGTTCTTTTCTTATTATCACTTTCGCATTTATTTTTCTTCCGCACTTTGTTTGTAGTGATTTTGGTTGGAGTTTTATCTTTGGTTTTAAGGTTTTCCAATTCACCCCCCCTCTTAATTAGCTTGGGACTAAGTTCAAGAGGGCTTAACATCCCTATCAAACTTTCAAAAACTATTGCCTTGCAAGTTGATGATAATGATAAACCTAGTTCATCAAGCTCTAGTGAAGATAGTGATGAGGTGGCCATGCTTTCAAGAAGACTTGGAAGCTTACTAAGGAAGAAAAATCAAAGGTATAAGAAATTCAAAAATTATAAATTTCAAACTAAGAAATTTCCTACAGGAGAAGGGATTATTTGTTACCATTGCAAGAAGCCTGGACACATAAGAGGAGAATGTCCAGATCTTATTGATTCAAAGAAGAAAGAGATGGATGTAGAGAGAAAGAGTGACAAAAAAGAAAAGAAGTATTTCAAGAAGAAAAAGAAGGCACTATGGGCCAACCCAGATTCAGATGAATCAAGTTCATCAAATGAAGAGGTGAACATTTTTCTTATGGCGGGAGAAGAATCATATCATAATTCTCAAGAGGTATGTAATGATATTTCTTATGAAGAATTAGATGATGCTTTTAATGAATTAGTTATTGAATATAAAAAATTAAAAAGAAAATATAATGTTTTAGAAAAAGAGCATAAAAATTTAGATATAAATTTTAATGATTTAAAAAATGAATGTGATGATTTGAAAAATAAAAATAGTTCTTTATTAGATCGTTCTTTACTTGTTTGTAAACTTGAAAGAGAAAATATTCTATTAAAAGCAAGATTAGATTTATGCATGAAATCACATGTTTATTATAGATCTCCATCCAGTTCAACTTCAAATAAAAATTCTTCTTATATGTCACATGGACATCATGCAAAGCCATATGCAAACACTAATATTTGGTGTAATTATTGTGGTAGAAAAGGACATATTTCATTTGATTGCTATGCTCGTAGATCACAAAATTCTAAGCAATCATCTTTTGTTTGGGTTCCAAAAAATGAAAGCACTTCAACTACCATACATAATAGATATCATACTACTCATTTGGAATGTGGACCCAAAAATATTTGGGTTCCAAAAGTTAACATTTGATTTTCTTTTATAGGAATGCCTTCAAAGTAAAATAAATGAAGGCATGTGGTACTTGGACAGTGGATGTTCAAGACATATGACGGGAGATAAAGCAAAATTCTCTACATTAGAATCAAGTGATGGAGGTTATGTCACATATGGAGATAATGCAAAAGGAAAGATTATTGGCATTGGATCTATATGTAAGAACTCTATTACTTTAGAAAAAGTCTTATTTGTTTCTAGTTTGAAACATAATTTAATATCAATTAGTCAATTATGTGATAAAGGTTTAAATGTTTCCTTTTATGCTTCACATTGCATTATTAGAAATAATGAATCTATTTTGCTTATAGGAAATAGAATAAAAATATTTATTTAATTGATTTAGAGAATAGAAATGATGTAAATTTGAATTTACTTTGCATGAAATCTACAAATGATGATGCTTGGTTATGGCATAGATATATGTATGTAATTTTGGATAATCATATCACATGGTGTTTTCCCCATACAATTCATATGAATCAAGTATAGTATCATATCATATCATATTATGTGTAATAGTTAGGTGGCATCATATACATGAGTCATAACCCCCAACCCATTGATAATCATGATCATATCATATCACCTTATGCCTACCATCATGTATCAAGTTCACATCACCGGTCCCATATTACCCTCCTATATAGGATATCATGTCTCCACCAACTTAAATCATATAGTAGCCAGCTTTCTTGCACACATACATTATATAACATATACATAACATAGTAATTTTTTATATTGTACTCAAGATCCAATTCATTCTATCAAATTTTTATGCATTTAATATGATATGCGAATAAAAATAAATGTGTTCATAAGATAATATAATATGCTCATTTTCACATACTTATAATCTTAACATATGAATCATAGTAAGTGTACATACAATAATATTGTTAGATCAACTATGCAAGTCATACCAATTCATCTTATTAGATATGCATGTCATTCATTGTATCTAGACCAAATGCAACAATCAATTATCATTTTCCTACTATATTTATCTTACTCAAAATTGAGGGATGTACCTCAAATTATAAAATACTTGTTTAAAATCCAATAGGATCATGTGAATAGGTATAAAATGAGCATATCTACAACATAAAAAAATTACATGATAAAATTTTGCTAAATATCAAGATATCATAACTTGTATAAGTTATGACCAAATTAAAATATAGGAATCACTTAAGTAGCAAAATTATTGAAATCAGAGGTACGATGTTGGCATACTACTTGGAGATAAATAGTTTTTTGTAACTGGTATGGTGGATGAAATCAACTCGAAGACCCCTAAACTCCTCCTTTCTCCACCTTCTCTTCTTCCTTTACCCAGCCAAATGGATGAAATGAAATGGTTTTAGGTTACTTAATTGGTTTTATTAAATACATTTTAATATTTTTCAAAAACGTTAACCTAGCACCATAGCACCATCTTTTATTAGTGCTATAATGTTGTAATATCTATTGCAATATTGTTTAAATCCGTTATGACTTGGTCTAGTAAATATTATATGTTAGAATTTTCTACATTTTCTTTATGTACATACCTGAGAAGGTTTACTTGTATGTGAATGCATGAACTCTATTATGGAGTATGTCCCAAGGAATTATGTGATGAAATCTAAAATTTGGAAATTTTCCTTTGGAGCATTATGGTGTTGGGTTTGGCCATGAAAGTGCCATACTCTCAAGTTGGCGAGGAATTTAAAGGCTGCGTGCAGCTCTAGGTCTCTAAGTGCTACGATGCTAGCATCAAATATTTTATAAAAAATAAATTCCACTCAAATTTAAAAAATGTCAAATCATTTTTCCTCTTAAGGAATCCAAATAGATAGAGAGAGAGGAGGATTTTAGAGAGAGAAAGCAAATTTTACGGTGGCTTCAAGTTGAGTTCATCAGTTAGGGCTATTTGGGAGATTGTTCAAGTTGAGGTAGGTTAAATTTTGCCTATCTCTATTTAATAATTCAAAGTTTTTTGATATTTTGATTAAAATTTTGATGCAAATTTGAGGATATCTATTTACTGAATAGAATATCACTACACAACCTTTGATATATCATGGTTGACAATTTTTTTCACATTTTGAAATTTTATTTATAAATTTTCACTATATACTTTTAAAAATACAGCATTTTATTGATTTATAACATATTGTGATGCCTATAAATAATGTTGTAGTATAATAAAAGTTTGAAATGTAATTATGAATAATGTGTGGTAATCTAGTGAACTTTTAAAAACTAAAACTTTATATATGTGGCTTAATTTCTCTCAATTTTTTTATTGTGTGACAGTTACTATAATACTCTATGAAATCCTATAAGGACTTTGACATTATGTATTATGTTTAAAATGTCATTGTTTTTAATAGTGCGAGAAATTTTTGATTTGTTATTATCACACCCCAAGATCTAATTTCTAAGTAATTGTATCTTTTATCTTCTAATAATAATAATTAGAGCTATTTCATTTCTTTCAATAATAAAATACCATCCTAAATGAATATATCGATCAAAATATTAATATACATTTATGTTCATTACTCCAAAAATCATATATAATACAAAGAATCATATAAATATTACATACTTCATGCCCACTCTTAAGCATAAAATAATACTACAAGATAAAATAATAGTGAAATTTAAAGAATCCTATATTCAATCAGCCACACACTTCTAATTCTCTTTCCTGACCTAAAATCATTAAACTATATATATTGAGCTTATAATTGCCAGCAGATCACTAGAACTCTACTACTAAACTTAAAGCACATGAAATGAACAATATGCATGAAATCAATGAGTTTATAATAGTAATAGTCGATATTATCATAAATATGCAAAAATAGCAAATACATGTTGCAGTAGCAAAAAATATGACATAATACAATACAAATGTCAAAATAATAAACCTATAAATGATCATCATAAACCAAACATTGTAGCAGTGTTATCCAAATAGTAAGAAAATCATATCCATCAGTAAAGAAGATGTATTTATTAAAATTGTTAGAAATTTATAATTATGCATAAATTAGTATCAAGGAATCATATATAAGTATACACATTATTCTTAGTTAAGTCATATTAGTATTAAATTAGTATCTTAATGATGTGCTTAGGAATAATAAATCAATAATAGTGACTCAATACTAGTAAATCATTATCGTATATGCATGTCCAAGCAATCATATTAAATAAGGAATTCTAGCTTATGTGGTGTTTTTCTAATAACAACAAATTTATATTATCAAGTCAATAATAGTTGGCTTTTAGTAAATGGATTTGTCACGCCTATTCATCAGTATAGTATTTAACACTTATAACTCCACATTAGAAAATCATGCAAATTAGTAAAGAATAACATCACAAACTATGATATTTAAAGGAAAGTCTGTCGACCCATCATCATATACATGTATAAACAGTTTCCAGCCAGCCTTACTAAATAACAACCTTTCTTATTTTCACACACACATTATTACAAAAATAATAATGACTAGTTATTACTTATTCAAATGCATTTATTTATTCATAATGCTTGCATTGACACTATACTTGTATCAAAATGCTAAAATTTTTATTTCTATATAAATCAGACAAAAAAATATAATTACAATTTTAACTAGTGAAAATACAAAACTATCGAATCAAAATGACCAAAATGAACAATACTGTAATATATAAAAACTTATATGGTATCAATTTATTAAATTCAAAAATAGAAAATTAAAATCAATTTGGAAGAAATTAAACAATAGAATTTAAAAATTTTTAAATAGGTGTAGGTTAGAAGTCACCTACAAAGATTTAAAAAAAAATGTATAAAGCTCCGTTTCTCTCTCTTTTTTCTCTCCTCTTACTTTTCCTTTCTCAACAAGAAGCTAAAGTGGAGAGGAGATGGAGTGACAACAGTGAAATTTAGATTAAATGAAAAAGAAAAAGAAGATTAAATATTATAAAACAACTTAATTTAGTGCTTGGCGCCATGACGCTCATGAGACCCAACCCAACAATGCTATAGGTAATACAACACTACGCTATCACGCTACCCCCAAGCACCATCACACATAATCAATTCTAAAATTCCAGAGAGCTTGGCACCGAGGCACCACAATACCTAGCGCCATAGCGATCAAGTTCAAAAATTTTAGATTTATCACATTTTTTTATTTTTAAATAGTTTTTATATTTTTAGGTTGTTA
The DNA here is from genome assembly GCA_022539455.1 of Dendrobium nobile. Lineage (NCBI taxonomy): Eukaryota > Viridiplantae > Streptophyta > Magnoliopsida > Asparagales > Orchidaceae > Dendrobium > Dendrobium nobile. The sequence goes on along the minus strand of CM039718.1, from coordinate 45,721,638 downwards.
CAATCTACCATCCTTAGAAAAATATTATCCCCATTATTTCTACTAAGAATTCAAGTAACAAAAAGAAATACAAAATACATTCATTTCAAAATAAATTAGTACAACAAAACTTTAAATCATATCAAAATCAAATAAAAATTTTTTAGAGAATCCAAATCAAATAAACAATTGATTTATATCATACAATCATGCAGTTCTTTCAATCACACATCATTCATTATGTAATAAAATGATATGTAAATTAATCACTCAAAATTTAATTTCTCACCACTCAAACTCTTAGGTGGTAACAGGTCTTCAGGAATTGTAATACACTCGTACAATCACTAGGGTAGGTATTTTTAGTCCTAGTACAACAACCTCTCACTAACTGCCACTGAAAGCCCTGTCATCAAATATGTTTGGTAATATTTTATTATATGCCTTCAATCTTGTAATTCTCTATCTTTTAGTCTACCTAAATTGTTCTGCTCCAAAATAACATCTTCCTTCAAATCCTCTCTATGGACAATCTGCCACCTTGAGTCCTTGTTATCAACATCGAAAACATCATCCTATCAGAAGATAGCCCTGACTTGAATGTCACTTTTCACAAGGGATACAATCACCATAGTTGTTGGTAGGTTCTATTGATCCTCTACTCGAATCACCTAATATGCTTCTCTTATCATTGACACTTTCTCTATCCATGCTTAATTCATCTCTTATCCTCTTCTCTCTTACATCATGCATGCTCCCGCTCATATCATACCTAAATACACGTACTTCTAAACCAATAGCTATGAGTCTATCCCTTTCCACTAACTCAAAAATCTCCTGTATCTGTAGGGTACTAACAGATGTCACAACTCCAAATTCAATCCTTATAGAAATTTGTAACATTTTCTTTAGCAGTGGGGATCAAATGAGGAGTGAACATAGCAAATGCAGTAAACTCGGCTTCATATTACATCACTGTCTTAAGTCTCTGTTCCAATCTTATGAAAGCTTTCTGCATCGTTCAACATTGTAGTAAAATCTTCCCAAGTAATTACTACATTAGTTTTCTCCTAAAACTTCTCCCATTGTTGTCATACTCACCTTTTCTTTGCTTCACCTTCAAATAGAAAAATAACTAGAAGTAGCTTTTATTCTCTAAGCACTACACACTATTGAAGATCTTTTCTATTCTCAATAACCAATCTTTTATAGCTTTAGGTTCTACAACTCTTTTAAATAGTGGGGGTTTTAATTTATGAAATATCTGTAAATATGTATCCCCCTCTTCTTCCTTGCTCTTAATTGCCTTGCTCTATGTATCTCTCATTAACTATGCTATAACACTAGCTAGATGTATAACACTATCTAACAGTACTGGTGCTACACTGTATTATTCATTTGGTATACTTTATTCTAGTTGCCATTTTAGTTGTTCACTTACTTGATCTTGTTTGAATAATTCACACATACAATCAATTATGTATGCAAAATAATGAATCTTAATCTATCTAAACTTGCCTGATTCGTAACTTTGGTAATAATTTAATTCTTTTAAAAACAATATTTTGATACCAAGTTTATCATATCCCAAGATCTAATTTGAAAATAATTATATATTTTATGTTTAAAAATAATAACTAAAGCCATCTAATTTCTTTCAATAATAAAATACTAGCAAAAAATGAATATATGGATCAAAATATCAATATACATCTATAATTAATACTTAAAAAATCATATATAATGTCAGGAGTCATACAAATATTACAAAAAGCCTTCCTACTTCTGAGCATAAAAGAATAATTAAAAGAAAAAAAAATAGTGAAACTTGAAGGATTATATATCTGATTAACCTCGCACTCTCGATTCTCTTTTCTAACTTGAAATCATTAAGCCATATATATATATATATATATATATATATATATATATATATATATATATATATATATATATATATATATATATATATATATATATATATATATATATATATATATATATATATATTGATGAGCTTATAAAGCCCAACAGGTCATTAGAACTTTACTACTAAATTCAAAGCACATAAAAGGAACAATATGCATAAAATCATTTAGTTCATAACAATAGCATTTAATATTATCATAAATTTGTTCAAAAATAGTAATATATATGTGTTTGTTTGAAAAAGTTGAGTTGTTTGAAAAGTTATTTTTTTGGGAGAATTTAATTTCTAAAATTATGATTTTAAAATCAAACACATCATTATGAAAGATATATAACCTCAAGAGGCAATAATATCATTCCCTAATAGGTTCAGATTACAAAAGTTTGAGTTCATCCTGATTATCATTTCCAAACTCAAGAATTGATATCAAAGGAATGAAGCTAGAAGTTCAAATGTGAATGGATCAAAATTGAACACTTATTTCTAGAGGTCAAAGGAGGAGAGGTAGGAGGCATTTTAGGATTTTGAAATAATTCAGAAATGCCATAATCTATCCTATTTGTCAGGATTTAAATTTTGAATTGAAGAGAAATTTTATTTGAGTTGATAAATTTATTAGATTGTTGGGATTGCATTCTCAAAGGGTGGGGACTTAAGATTTTGAGTTTTCCCTAAAACCTAAATCTAAATTGAGCACTAGATAATGGTAGCTTGAACCTAACTAATGTAGTGCAAAATCTGAACTTACCCGGGCATGTATTGGGAAGCCTGCTAAACACCTAGGTGTTTAAAAACCATGAGTCTGGTCTCTCATGCATGAGTAGTAGGGAGATTATCAAATTCAGTTTGAGGATTTGGGGCTGACATTTAGAGCAAATTAATTGGCCCCTTAACACATGTCGGGTAATTTGATGCTTGAAAATGAAATATAATTAAAATTTTGATTCATTTAAATTTATTTCTAATGCAATGCATATAAATTGACTCAATAAATACAAAAATTAAATGAACAAATTTTAAAAAGGCTTAAAAATAGGTTTTATCCTAGGGATTGCACAACTTCCGCTTAACAGGACTGCACCCTAATAGGTTAGGTAGCCTGCTAGAACCCGCAAGAAGGGAGGTGCCCAAAAATGAATAAAAGGTTACAGATGTATACATGAAAAACTCTTAGAGATCTTATGCACTTCTTAAAGCATTAGAGTTTCAATGTTAGCTTAAAAATTTTAATTAGAGTTGAAAATATTTATTAGTATCCTCACGAGCCTCTGATCGAACCTAGGCTAAAATAAAGATCGTCATGCTATAAAAGGTTAGAAAAATATGTCATTTCTATTGCATATTTAATTTAAATAAATTATATCAAATCAATTAAATTAAATTCAAAGTTTATGTACTAAATGCCACTTAATATTGTAACTTAGGATCTATGAAATTTAGAAGTGGTTGGGTACCACTGACAACAACCCGGATTCTACTCCTAAGACTAATAAAAGTGACTTTGAGAATGAGATTCTTCTTGTTTCTCACTTTTTCATCCTTATGCGAGCTCCTTAGATTCATTGAATCTGGATATCCAAATGAAAAGAAACTCCTCCTCGAAGGGGTGTTTTCTTTTCTCTTTGGATATTTAAAATTATCCAAATTTGGATCTCCAAACAAAAAGAAACTCTTTTCTAAGGGATATTCCTTCCTCTTTGGATTCAAAATTAAATGTATAACATCCCTTCTCAAAAGGTCACTTTTACATGACTTGATTACAATTCTTGACTTTGAATTAAATACATTGAATCTCAAAAAAATGAAAGACAATGGATCACCTGTAGAGTTATCCTATGTAGTTAACATTAAAATCATTAATCTCAAGACGATATATATATATATATATATATATATACTCAAATTAAATTTACAGTCAAGCTTGGCCATTTTATTTTGATTTTAAGGGGGCTTAGCATGCGTAGCACCTGCGAAAAATCCTTCAATTTAAAAGCTTATTTTTTTGCCCCCTTTAATTTAACCATATACAAGCATGGTCAGCTACAAAAAATCAAGTGAGCAATCAGATCATTCATAACATAAGGATAATCTAATGCTAATTAAATTAATTCATAGATTATATGGAATCAACATTTAAATAAATAATTACTTTACGCAATCAATTTTCAACTAGTTTGTAATGGAAATCATGAAAAATGGCACACAACAAAAGGAAAGTAAACATCGGTCTGGCCTAAAGCTAGAGTTGGTTATTCTAGCAAACCATCCAATGTGTGTGCATCATACTGTGTGGCATATATATATCATATATCAAGTAATTTGTTAATGTTGTCTAGAGTTTTAATTAGTTGAAAGTCTCAATGGATTTAAATTTGAGTTTAAGTATTGATTGTTTAAAGTTGATTTTAAAGTGTATTTTAAGTGTTAATTAATTACTACATTTATTTACATAGGGGCCATGAAATTTATTTATCCTTCATTGGAGCTAAATTAATAGCCTCGTATGCTTGAGTTACCCAAAAGTATCTAGTATTAATTATAAAACTTAATTGATTAATGTTTGAGCATAGATAATTTTTTAATCAAATTGATTAATTGATGAATTTTAGAGTTGAATAATTTTTTTTTGGAGTTTAGAGCAATTATTAATTTTTTTTTATTTTTTGGAATTATTTTAATTCATTAAATAAGGGGTTAAAATTTAACTTTTCAAATTAAAATGAATTATGGAAATATAAGATTTTTTCTAAATACTAGATATTAAGATAAGTAATTAGACGATAAGTTTGTTAGATTTAAAATTTTTGACACTAAGTTATAAATTTTTGAAGTTTGGTTTGAAATTTGAACTAGAGTTGAGCAAAAAATTTGATTTTTGGACTTTAACTTAATTTTAGAGATTTTACATTTTTAATAAATATTACACCTTAAATGGAATTTAATATCTTTGAGATTGCTTAATTTGGAATTTTTAAAATTAGTTATGAATTTTAGAAATTCAGGTATTTAATTGAATTATTAAATTGATTTAATTAAAGTACTTTTAATGATTTGAATTTAATCTAATTTCAAATTTTTTAAAATCACTCCTAAAGGTTAGTAATGGTCCAAGGGATTTTTCTCAAGTAATTGATAATTTTATAAATTTTTAATTATTTTTAATTAATTAATTAATTAATTATTAAATTTTATTTAAGATTAAATTAAACTTAAAATTAAAGTTCAGTCAAGGGGTTTTTAATTTTCTCTATTTAATGATTGAATTCTGGTCAGTTTTATATATTATTCCTAATTTTAGATTTAATTTGAATTTATTATGATTTTTAAAAGTTTTAATGCTTAATTAAGGATTTAATTTTAAAATAATTAAATAATTAACTTAAAGTTTTTTTAAATCAGTGAAAATTTTACCTGGGTTAGAGAATGTCACAAAGTTAAAGTATTTAAAATTTCATTCTTATTGGATTCCATTCTAATTTCCTAAAATTAAACCTAAATTACATAAATAAGTCCCTAATTATTGGCCTTAGATGTCCTTAGGTTATGTAAGTTTAAATCAATGTGACTAACCTATTACATTTAAGAAAAACACAATCAAATAGCCTAGAACTAGGAGAGACCTAAAACTAGGTGCATGTGCAATCCTAAGACATGAAATTAAGGCTTGACTTAAATAAATGAAAGCTTAAATAACAAATAATTAACCAAATTGATTACCCATTAATTCCATCTCTATTCATTCAACTCAAATGCATGCAAAAGATATAAGATATATAATTTAAAATTAAATTTTCCAAAATTAGATATTAAAACTTAGGTATTGAAATTATTTATTTAAAATAATATTAAATATAGCTCAAATAATTTTGAAAAATCATAGAAGGTTAGAGATATATCAAAATATTCTTTTTCAAAATTTGAAAATATTTTAGATTTTATTTAGCTAAATATTAACTAAATATCAAATATTTAAATGATTAAAATTATTTAAAATATATATAATATTTTCAAATAATTTATATTTTAAATTAAATTATTCTATATTTTGAGAATTTTGATATAAAAGACTTAATTTTTGGATTAAAGTTGATTTTTTCATATTTTTTTTTGAATATTACAATAAATAAATACATTTAAGATATTTAAAAGTAATTAGTTATTCAAAATAGTTTTAAAATAAAATAAAAATAATTTTGAAATATCCTCTAAAAATCAGAAAACATTTTAAAATAAATTTTCTAAAATTTTGAAAAATATTTAGATTTATTTTTAATTAAATAATAATTAAAATAACAATTATTGAATGTCTGAAATTATTTAAACTATATTAAATATTTTAAATTAAAGTACTAAAAAAATTGAACAATTTGATATGTTACACTTAATTTTATGAAAAGTATTTAATTTTTAATATATTTTTTTGAATTTTTTGGAATTTAACAAATGATTTAAATTAATTAAAGCCAATTAAAAAAACAGCAACGCCGGCGGGCCACGCGTCATCGTTGGATTTGTTGGATCGAAACAGCTGCAATCACTGGCCAGCGACAGGACTAATGGCAAATCATTGCATCGCAATAATCACTGGCCATTAATGCCAAATGGAAGCAGACACAATTACTTATTCACGTTAGTAGCCACTACTAGCCATTGGATCGCATGCATTTCGAGATCAATAGATCAAATCGAGCTGGACGGACAGATTAAATGCCGGATCGAACCCGCAGTTAATCAAATCTATGGAATGATGTGATCTAGACCATTAATCAAGATATAAATAGCCCAGAATGAAAGTTTGTGTAGGTTGTTAAACCTCAAGGAACCAGCCTGAGGCTAATCAAGAGGGGTGGGTGAATTGGTTATTAAAAAAATCTTTTTATACTCTTTTAAAAACTAAAATTAGACGATTTCAACAACGAATGCAAAAGCGAATAAATTCATAATAACAAAATAAATTAGAGTTGTCAATCACATAATAAACCACAAAAAAATAAAAGTGTGGAATAATAAAAACAAAACACACAAAAATTTATAGTGATTCGATCCAACCTAACCTACGTCCACTCCCAAGAATAACTTCTTTCCAGGTATTGCACTAAAAGTAGTGTTTCTCCTTTTTCCCTCATAGCAAGATAGAGAAGCCCTTACAAAATCTTTTTTAACAACTCAGCCAAGGTAGAGAACAGGAAATCCTTTTTCTCCCTCCTGGATATGATAGAGAACTAAGAATCCTTTTACTCCCACCTGGAGTTGACAAAGATTCACAAATCCTTTTACTCCCTCTTTGAGTTGGCAGAGAACCATGATCTAGTGTTGAAGAATATCTCCCCGGAGCCACCCAAGAATCAAAGCAAATACTTGAAGTAGATTGGAAGGAACTTTGCTTAGAGTAACCTTGAGAAGCTCTCATAACTCCCCCTCACAAAAACTCTCCCTCTCTTCTCTTCCAAAGCTCTCCTCAAGTTTCTCTCTAAGCTCCCTCTCATGCAAGCTCAATAGCAAAAGGATGACTTACAAGACAATGTAGGAGTTTAAATAGAAAGCCTCCAAAGAATCACTAAATTTTAGTTTGTCGTCAAGGATCGTCCCATACGATCGTGAGATCATCTTATATGATTAGTACAAAACAACACTACCAAATAGTACAAACTGTATCAGTCTGTACGATCAGCTCAAGAGATTATACTGATCATCCGGTACGATCCTGTAATTGTCCGGTACGATTAGTTCAAGAGACTATATTAATTGTCCAATATGAAAAGAAAAGATGGGCGACGATTAAATATCATCCCATGCATCTCTCAGGTTGTACAGTACGATTGTCCTATATGATGTGATTGAGCAAGTAAACCATAATTAGCCTCTTAATCACATGATCAATTTAGGTATGTTTGTACAAATCATCCAGTACAATGTATATTGTACTATATGATTAGAATAAATTTTGAATATTAAAATATTGCCTAAATTGTGATTTACTACTAAATATTGTGATTATACCAGATCGTCTTGTATGATTAGGATCGTTCAGTATGATTAGTTCAAAAAATAAAAAAATTATAAATGGGTGCCCTAATTAGGGTTTTCTAGTTAAATGATCATCCAGTATAATATATATTATACTATATGATTAGTTTAAAATAAAAAAATTTTAACTCACCAACTCACTCCCTTGAGTGTGTATATACAAGGTTACTCAACTTAGTATCCACCATATACTTGACTTGACTCAAGAAAGATTAAAGTACATTGAAGTTAAAATTACAAATAGACTCAACCGTAGTCTACCCAATCTTGAGCTGATTGAAGTTGTAAGTGAACGATGGACATGAAATGTTAGTGAGCAGGGCAACAAAACATATATGCAACAAATAGCAGTAAGAGAACAATATTTTTTGTTATCATCAAAATCATTGTACTTTGGCCCAAATTTACAACACAAAATGTACACTTAAAGCAAACTATGAAAGACACCCTAGAAACAAAAACCACTTCATCTTCTCGATACATTTAATCAAAATCTCTATAATTTTAAATAGAGATAGGGTTGATGAAGAGTATTCATGGGGATTATTCATTTGAAGAGCACTTTTTGCAAAGCTAATTAAGCCTAAGTGTCTTAAGCTAGAGTTATGATTTCAGCTTGATTAAGTGGTTAGTTTGAACCCTAAGTGTCTTGGGATGGGTGACTTCTTGAGAAGTTACAACAATAAGATAAAACCGTGAGGCTGTTAGGCCAAAATGAACAATATATCAGTAGTTAAGAGTTTGAGATGTTACAAGAACTCTGCATCTCAGTGCTATGAACTCAGCATTGCGGTGTTGTAGTTCAATGCCACGATATTGCGAGATATAGAAGTAAGAGTTAAAAGTGTTATAGGTATACCACCACATCACTACAAGTTAGTTGAGTTAGCTTTTCCTTTATTTTTAAGAGTTGTATTTATTTTGAAGGGGTGTGACTTGGGAGAAACTCTTGTATTCATCTATAGTGCTGGTTAACATGAGTGTGAAGTAAAGAAAAGAGTGTTAGAGTGAAGATCTATATAATTTATCTCAATATTCCTAGTGGATTTCTTAGTATGGTGTAGCTCCATGGGGTTTTCATGATTTTGGTTTTTCCCATATTAAATCCTGGTGTTCTTTCAACTTCCCTGCATTTTTTTTTTTTTTTTTTGATTTGTTCTTGATTTACTTTATAACAATTAGTATCAGAGCAACATTATTTGGTTCAAATTTAGTAGTGGCTAACTAAATAAGGTACAAGATTGAGAAGTTAAATGGTTTGAACTTTACTTTCTGAAAAATGCAAATTGAAAATATGCTTTATTAGAATAAGTTGTATTTGTTGCTAGATGAAATCACTAAGAAGCCACAATCGATGACTATGGAGGAATGGGAAGTATTTGACCAGACATCACTAGATTTTATTTAACTTTCACTTTCATCGTTTATTGATTTTATCATTATAAATGAAAAGACTACTACCGATCTCATGATTGTACTAACAAAGATGTATGAGAAGTCATTTGCTTCAAATAAAGTTTTCGTGATAAAGAGATTATTCATTATTAAGATGACAGATAATAGTTCAATGGCTGAACATTTCAATAAATTGAATACTCTGACAAATCACTTATGCTTTGTCGACATCAAGTTTGATGATGAGGTGTCATGTCTATTACTTATATCCTCATTGCCATATAGCTGGAATGATAAAGTTATTGTGGCAGGCAACTTTTCATATAATTCAAAGTTAAACATTAAATATGTTGCGGGGTTAGTATAAAATAAAGAATTTCATAGGAAGGTGAATGGTAAATCTTCAAATTTTGATCTAAATGTGGAAACCAATGGAAGGGGTTTAGATAAAAACTCAAGTAGAGGTAAAACTAAAATTAGGAGAGGAAAATCTATATCAAGAAGTTGGAAAGTTGATTGATAAAACTGTGAAAAGAAAGGTTGCTACGAGGACTATAACATACCAAAGAAATTTATTGGAGGTGGTCAACACCAAGGTTACTTTACAAATGTTTATATAGAGAAGTTTCATATTGATCCTTTGATTTTATCGCTTGGCAATGATTAATCTTAAATTGTAGATTCATGTGCTTCATTTCATGCAAGTCCAAATAAGGTGTTCGATATGTATATTCACAGTGATTTAGGAAAAGTGTATCTGGTAGACAACAAATCCTATAACATTATAGGGAAGGTTGATATTGATATCAAGTTGCCAAATGGATCAATTAGAAAGCTGAAATATATCAACCATGTTCTATGCTTAAAAAGGAATCTAATTTCAATGAGTCAACTTACACGCTCAGGTCATGTGAAACAACACTCACAAGAGACTCTTGGAAGGTGAAAGAATATGCTATAATACTAGCTCATGAAAACATTAAAGGCACTCTCTATGTAATCAACAAAATATTTGAATTAGTGGAGATAGCAGGCACAAATGTTGATGCAAGTCTTTAGTAACATTGGCTTCACCATATGAGTCAAAAGAAGATTGTATTTATGAAAAGTAACCGAAGGTAAAATTTTGAAAGAGTGGTTCAAAGATGAAAATGAAGCTATTGGAATTAATGAATATAGATGTATGGAGCCTTGCTTTTGTTCTTTGTATAGGAGGGACTTCATATTTTGTTACATTTATTGATGGTCACATTAGGAAAGGTGTTGGTTTATTTCTTGAAACACAAGTTAAGGTGCTTAAGAAATGAAAAGTCATGATTGAGAAGAAGACATGTTCAAAGCTGAAGTGTCTCAATTCAGATAATAGTATCAAACATGATGATAAGAAGTTTATGGAGTTCTCTACTTTGAATGGGATCATACATGAGTTCATTGTTCTAAGAGCACCATAAAAAATTAGTGTTGTATAGCGCAAGAATAGAAGCTCGACGAGAAGCTCGTTGCGGTGCCGTGGCATTGTAAATTCAATCACAATGCATTGCAGAATCTGTCACGACCCGACTCGACCGGAACGGATCCCGCCCGCACCGGGTCGCGACCAGCTTAAGACCCGACCCGGCCGGGACGGATCCCGCCCGCACCGGGTCGCGACCAGCTTAAAACAAACAGACCAGGATCTGGCTTTGGAATTTGTTTCGGAACTGATTCTTCCCAATATTTCAACTCAAAAACAGACACACACAAAGCTACTATGAAATATTAAATCACAGCGGAACAGATCATTTATATTTTCTTTTCGTCAAAACAATCATCTACAACTACAGACCATGGCTCAGACAGAAAGAAACAGAGCAGAATAGCCATGTCTGTACAAAAATCAAAAAGTACAAAACAATACATACAGATCAAACTCTGAACTCTAGTCCTGAACTTCCTTCCCTTTCCCAGAACCTGAAAACCACCAGAAAACAAGAGTGAGCTCAACAGCTCAGCAAAGCGACAAACCTCCAATCAAAATCCTCAGAATCCACATCCAACACATCAGACCAAATCCAATCAGAATATTCGTACAGAGATCAGAATCAGACAGATCAGAACAAACAGATCAACAGAATCGTACAGATCAGAACAGAACAGATACGAACATATATCAAATCAGAACAGATACAGATATATCGAATCAGAACTGAGTCATACAGATTAAATCAACCGAATCAGAATCGTACAGGAAATCAGAAATTCAGATCATATCGGAACAGAACAGAATCATGTCGGAATCGTACCAGAATCATATCATACAGATCAGATCAAATTATATCGTACGGAAATCAGAAATCATAATAATTCAGAACATAACACAAGTCAGAACAGATTCCCTGACACTGACAGAATCTCAACGGATTCTGGCCCCTTATGCCTCCCTTCCCAGACACTGACAAAATCTCTCGGATTCTGGCCCCTTATGCCTCCTTTTGTGCTCACGGCACCAGAACAGATGTGCTTATAGCACCAGAACAGATTTCATCGGATCCGGAACAGAACAGATATCATATTTCAGATTGAGCTCATTTTAGATTTCCCAGACACTAACTGAATCTCTTAGGATCCAGGCCCCTTATAACTCCCTTTTTATATCATATACAGATAGCATATCAATTCAGAAGAAATCCGGACGAATTCAGAAATCAGACAAAAATCGGGCAGCACAACGGCTGCATACGGAATTTACACAATTTTCCTGAAAAATCACAGAATACCAAATTTGCACAGAATGTAGATAACAACATTGCAAGACTTTCATTCTACTGCCACAACATTTTCAGACTGCACAGAAAAATACAGTCGACGGAAAACGCCGTCAAATCAAAACTACCCGGACAAAAATCTATAGAAAATAACCAAAATGTGCACACTCGGCACGTCAACAACATACAGAAAATTACGCGGTAAAAATGAACCAGATGAAAAATACAGACGAAAATCCCTTGCAAAAACCAATTCCGGACAGATAATACAGCCAAATACGACGGTTCTGAAAATTGAGAAAGGCGGATTGTGCCTTACCTTGCGTACAACAATATCTCGAACAGTCTCGTCGGACGAAAACGGCCCCGCATCGCCCGAAAATCAACTTTTCCTTGACTTTCTCTCTCCTCAGTTGAAATTAGATATTTTTATGATTTTCTCTCTCTTCAAAATGACTGGATTTCAGCTTTAAATTCCTCTGATCGGCCCGGCTGATCGCACGATCGTCCTGGACGATCAGACCAAATCCACATCGTCCTGGATGATTTCTCAGGACGATAATTAATTTCCTTGGACGATAAAACCTCTATTCTCTGACTTGTGCCATCCACAGATCGTCCCGGGACGATCCCAGATCGGCCCGGACGATCCCTACAGGAATCATTCCTGGAACTTCTGGACAGGAAACTGGAACAAAAATTGCACTGGTCGTCCCGGGACGATCCAGATCGACCCGGACGATCCTGGAGCAGATTTTGATATTACAATCTCCCCAACTTCAGAAAAAATGTCGTCCTCGATATTGCCCAAACAAAACTCAGTCAAAAGAAGTACGGGTATGACTTCCTCATGTCAGACTCCTTCTCCCAAGTCGCTTCCCGTGCAGTACGGTGCTTCCACTAGACTTTAACCATCAGAATCAGTTTACTTCTCAACTTACGGACGTCGTACGCCAAAATCAACTCTGGCTCTTCCTTGTACGCCAGATTCTCCTGAATCTCAACCTCGTCAGCTGACAGCTTTTTCCCAGAGTCAGATACCCACTTCCTCAAAGGGGATACGTGAAACACGTTATGCATGTCAGGCATCGAATCAGAAAGCAACAGTCGGTAAGCAGATTTTCCAATCCTTTCCAGGATTTCAAATGGTCCAACATACCTTGGACTAAGCTTGCTCACCTGGCCAAATCTGCTCACACCCTTCATCGGACTGACTTTGACATACACAAAGTCACCAACCTGAAACTCAATAAACCTGTGCTTCTGATTGTAATACTTCTGCTGTCGATCTTGAGCCGCTTTCAATCTTTCTTTAATCAAGCTGATCTTCTTAACAGTTTCTTCAAAGAAAGTGACACCCAATTCCTGTCTATCTCCAACCTCAGTCAGAGTCAAAGGAGTACGGCACTTCCTGCCATACAGAGCCTCGTACGGTGCCATGCCAATACTGGACTGAAAACTGTTGTTATAAGCAAACTCAATCAAAGGGATATGATCTTCCCAACTGCCGCCAAAGTCCAAAACACAAAGCCTCAACAGATCTTCTAGTACCTGAATAGTTCTCTCAGACTGTCCGTCGGTCTGAGGATGAAAAGCTGTACTGAAATGCAGTTTCGTACCCAAGCCTTGCTGAATGCCCTTCCAAAGTCTGGAAGTAAATCGTCCATCTCGGTCAGAAACTATCACCTTAGGCACACCGTGCAATCTGACTATCTCTTTCACATATATCTGTACCAAGCGATCCACCGGATCGGTCTGTCTGATCGGAAGAAAATGGGCGTACTTCGTCAGTCGTTCTACAACCACCCAAATGGTGTCGTGCCCTTGTCTAGATCGAGAAAAACCCATCGCAAAGTCCATCGTTACCTCCTCCCACTTCCACTCAGGGATAGGCAACGACTGCAACAGTCCACCTGGTCGCTGATGCTCCGCCTTCACCAACTGACAGGCCTCGCATCTCGACACAAACTCTGCCACATCCTTCTTCATTCCAGGCCACCAGAACAAAAGTTTCATATCAGCATACATCTTACTACTGCCTGGATGTACAGTGTAGCCTGAATGATGAGATTCGTATAGAATCTCCTGCCTCAAATCCCCAAACACAGGTACCCACAACCTGTTCTTACAGAAAATAGCACCATAATCAGAAATTCGAAGTTCAGGAGTTTTACCAGATCCAATCTGAGCAATCAACTTCGAATAATCAGAATCTGACTTCTGGGCTTCCTGAATTCTTGATTCCAAAGAAGACTGAATACTTATCTGAGCCAAATCCAAATCACTGGAGGAAATCACCTCCAACTGCAAGTGCTCCATATCACGAATCAGGAAATCATCAAAAGTAAGCTGCAAACCTGATAATCCAGAAGACTTCCTGCTCAGAGCGTCCGCTACCACATTAGCCTTCCCAAGCTGATACTGAATGGTCAAATCATAGTCCTTGATCAACTCGAGCCATCTTCTCTGCCTCAAGTTCAGATCCTTCTGAGTGAAAATGTACTTCAGGCTCTTATGATCAGTAAAAATCTCACAGTTGACGCCATACAGGTAATGACGCCAAATCTTCAAAGCAAACACAACAGCAGCTAACTCCAAATCATACGTCGGGTAATTCTTCTCATGTGGATTCAACTGTCTAGAGGCATAAGCAATTACCTGACCATGCTGCATCAGAATACATCCCAAACCTTTCAGTGAAGCATCACTGAACACCTGAAAACCTTCCGTACCTGACGGAAGTGCTAACACTGGAGCTGAAGTCAAACAGTCCTTCAATCTCTGAAAACTAGCTTCACACTCCGGTGTCCAAATAAAAGGTACTGACTTCTGCGTCAGTCTCGTTAGAGGCGTCGAAATCTGTGAAAATCCCTTCACAAATTTTCTGTAATATCCGGCCATGCCCAAGAAACTATGTACTTCAAATACCGTAGTCGGTCTCGGCCAATCAGCAACCGCCTGAATCTTCTAGGGATCAACAAAAATGCCTTCTCTGCTCACCACATGCCCTAGAAAAGAAATGCTCTTCAGCCAGAATTCACACTTGGAGAACTTGGCATACAGCTGATGCCGCCTCAAAGTCTCCAACACAATGCTCAAGTGTCTGGCATGATCATCCTCGGAAGCAGAATATACCAGAATATCGTCGATAAAGATGATCACAAACTGATCCAGAAACTCCCTGAACACTCGGTTCATCAGATCCATGAAAATAGCAGGCACGTTGGTTACCCCAAAAGGCATAACCAAAAACTCGTAGTGCCCGTACCGAGTACTGAAAGCTGTCTTCACCACATCAGCCTCCTTCACCTTCACCTGATAGTATCCGGATCGCAAGTCAATCTTCGAAAATACCGAAGATCCGGAAAGCTGATCAAACAAGTCGTCAATCCGAGGCAAAGGATACTTGTTCTTGATCGTGACTTTGTTCAAATCTCTATAGTCAACATACATACGGAGTATCCCGTCCTTCTTCTTCACAAACAAAACAGGTGCTCCCCAGGGAGAAACACTAGGACGGACAAAACCTTTGTCTACCAACTCCTGAAGCTGAACTTTCAACTCAGAAAATTCTTTCGGTGCCATCCTGTAAGGAGCTTTTGATATCGGAGCGGTACCCGGAAAAACATCGATAGAGAACTCCACCTCTCTATCCGGAGGTAAACCAACCAACTTCTCAGGAAAAACATCAACAAAGTCCCGTACCACTGGGATCTCAGAAATAGAACCAACCTTCAGGTTCAGATCCCGCACCGAAGCCAAAAACACTGGGCATCCCTTCTTCCACATTCTGCTCACCTCCAACACGGAAATCAGACTGGAGAGAACACCTCATAATCCCTGAAATACACATCGCTCTTCAGCCATAAGCAAACTCACTTGCTTCTTCAGACAGTCAATCTGAGCCTCGTATAGACTCAGCCAATCCATGCCCAGAATCACATCATAAGAAGAAATCGGCAACAGAATCAGACTTAATTTCCACTTCTTGCCAGAAATATCAATCTCACATAAACAAAACTTGCGAGCAATCAAATTACTTCCAGCCAGTAAAATCACGGAAAGAGAAACCGGAAGTAAAATGGAATCCAAACGTAAAGCCTCAAAACAACGCTCGGACAGAAAAGAGTGACTAGCTCCAGAGTCAAACAAAACACGACAGGGTTGATCAGAAATGTAAATCGTACATGTCACAACATCTGGAGCATCCCGAGCCTCCTACTGACTCAGGCTGTAAACTCGTGGCTGAACTGAAACTGGAGCTGAAGCAACAGAACTACTCGGCTCTCTCTGAACAGTAGGTGGTCTCCGTGGTACAGAACTAGAACCACCACCTCTACCAGATCCCTCAGGGCGTGGAGGAACAGTCCTCGGTCTTCCTGCTGCTGAACCGGCAGGTCTGACAAAGCCCTCAGATCGGAACTCAGAACGCCGATCAAATTCGGTCTGTGGACACTCTACAATCCGATGTCCTGGCTGACCACATCGGAAGAACAGACCAGCCATCCTGTAGCACTGGCCAAAGTGTCGTCGTCCACAACTCTGGCACACAGGTGCCATACTGACAGATCCAGAACTAGTCGTACTGGTAGCAGTACCAGACGACCCTCCACTCCTCCTGGAGTCACCAGATCCTGAACCAGCTACAAATCTCCTCTTCCCAGAGGAACCACTACCGGAAGCCTCGCCTCCAAATCTCTTCCTACTCGCAGTCCACCGCTGCTGAGTAGCCATCAAGTCGTTCTCTATCAAACGAGCTCGTTCCACAAGCTCAGAAAAATCAGAAATGTGAAAAGGTACCAGGGGCTGCCTCAGAGTATCTCGTAATCCCCTCAGAAATCTGTAGCACCTCTCAGCAGAAGTACTAACCAGCTGCGGAGCATACCTGGCTAATGCAGTAAACTCTGCCTCGTACTGCATCACCGTCTTGCTCCCCTGAACAAGCCTCAGAAAACTCTCCTGCATCTGCTGTCGTGCAGAAGGGGGAACGAACCAGTCTCGGAACACCTCAGTGAACTCTTCCCAAGTAATCAAAGAGTTCAATCTGCCCTAAAACCTGGCCTCCTGCTGGCCAACCCACCAATGCTCAGCCTCTCCATCCAACAGAAATACTACCAAAGGTACCTTCCTATCTAACGGACACTGCATTCCGTCGAAGGTCTTCTCCAATCTCCTCAACCACTCCTCAGCAGCTCTGGGCTCAACAGTGCCCTCAAACCTCGGAGGTTTCAACCTCAAAAACATCTGCAGATGTCTATCAATATCATCAGATCTGACGGTAGAAGCTCTGCTCTGAGTCTCGCTCATCATCTAAGCAACGAGTGTAGCAAACTGAGACAGTGTATCAGCACCGGCCACTGGGGCTGTACTCCCCACTGGTGCTGCCTGACTGGCACTCTGCCCGTCTGTCATGTCTGGGTCTGGCTGATCCATACAGAAAATCCAGAAAAAATTCGGAAAACTATCACAAAAACAACACAATAAAAAGCCAAACAAACCAAAACTACCCCAGACAGACTCACTTACAGATCACTTCCTATAGCTCTGTCTTACACAATCCAAATTCCAAAACCATTGCTCTGATACCACCAAAAGCTTGTCACGACCCGACCCGACCGGGACGGATCCCGCCCGTACCGGGTCGCGACCAGCTTAAGACCCGACCCGACCGGGACGGATCCCGCCCGCACCGGGTCGCGACCAGCTTAAAACAAACAGACCAGGATCTGGCTTTGGAATTTGTTTCGGAACTGATTCTTCCCAATATTTCAACTCAAAAATAGACACACATAGAGCTACTATGAAACATTAAATCACAGCGGAACAGATCATCTATATTTTCTTTTCCTCAAAACAATCATCTACAACTACAGACCATGGCTCAGACAGAAAGAAACAGAGCAGAAGAGCCATGTCTGTACAAAAATCAAAAAGTACAAAATAATACCTACAGATCAAACTCTGAACTCTAGTCCTGGACTTCCTTCCCTTTCCCAGAATCTGAAAATCACCAGAAAACAAGAGTGAGCTCAACAGCTCAGCAAAGCGACAAACCTCCAATCAAAATCCTCAGAATCCACATCCAACACATCAGACCAAATCCAATCAGAATATTCGTACAGAGATCAGAATTAGACAGATCAGAACAAACAGATCAACAGAAACGTACAGATCAGAACAGAACAGATACGAACATATATCAAATCAGAATAGATACAGATATATCGAATCAGAACTGAGTCATACAGATCAAATCAACCGAATCAGAATCGTACAGAAATCAGAAATTCAGATCATATCGGAACAGAGCAGAATCATGTCGGAATCGTACCAGAATCATATCATATAGATCAGATCAAATTATATCGTACGGAAATCAGAAATCATAATAATTCAGAACATAACACAAGTCAGAACAGATTCCCTGACACTGACAGAATCTCAATGGATTCTGGCCCCTTATGCCTCCCTTCCCAGACAGTGACAGAATCTCTCGGATTCTGGCCCCTTATGCCTCCCTTTGTGCTCACGGCACCAGAACAGATGTGCTTATAGCACCAGAACAGATTTCATCGGATCCGGAACAGAACAGATATCAGATTTCAGATTGAGCTCATTTAAGATTTCCCAGACTCTAACTGAATCTCTTAGGATCCAGGCCCCTTATAACTCCCTTTTTATATCATATACAGATAGCATATCAATTCAGAAGAAATCCGGACGAATTCAGAAATCAGACAAAAATCGGGCAGCAC
This sequence comes from Dendrobium nobile, assembly GCA_022539455.1. Classification (NCBI taxonomy): domain Eukaryota; kingdom Viridiplantae; phylum Streptophyta; class Magnoliopsida; order Asparagales; family Orchidaceae; genus Dendrobium; species Dendrobium nobile. Next base: position 45,702,808 of record CM039718.1, on the reverse strand, counting down.
AACGGCTGTATACGGAATTTACACAATTTTCCTGAAAAATCACAGAATACCAAATTTGCACAGAATGTAGATAACAACATTGTAAGACTTTCATTCTACTGCCACAACATTTTCAGACTGCACAGAAAAATACAGTCGACGGAAAACGCCGTCAAATCAAAACTACCCGGACAAAAATCTCCAGAAAATAACCAAAATGTGCACACTCGGCACGTCAACAACATACAGAAAATTACGCGGTAAAAACTGAACCAGATGAAAAATACGAACGAAAATCCCTTGCAAAAATCAATTCCGGACAGATAATACCGCCAAACACGACGGTTCTGAAAATTGAGAAAGGCGGATTGTGCCTTACCTTGCGTACAGCAATATCTCGAACAGTCTCGTCGGACGAAAACGGCCCCGCGTCGCCCGAAAATTAACTTTTCCTCGACTTTCTCTCTCCTCAGCTGAAATTAGATATTTTTAAGATTTTCTCTCTCTTCAAAATGACTGGATTTCAGCTTTAAATTCCTCTGATCGGCCCGGCCGATCGCACGATCGTCCTGGACGATCAGACCAAATCCACATCGTCTTGGGACGATTTCTCAGGACGATAATTAATTTCCTTGGACGATAAAAACCTCTATTCTCTGACTTGTGCCATCCACAGATCGTCCCGGGACGATCCCAGATCGGCCCGGACGATCCCTACAGGAATCATTCCTGGAACTTCTGGACGGAAAACTGGAACAAAAATTGCACTGATCGTCCCGGGACGATCCAGATCGGCCCGGACGATCCTGGAGCAGATTTTGATATTACAGAATCTCTCTGAGATAGAGAGCACAATGCCGTAGCACCGCAGTGTTGTACTTTAGTGCTATGACACAATGAGACAGATGTTAGCACTGAGGCATTACGAATATAACGCTGCGAGTCCGTCAAATTAATTTTTTCTACATTTTTTAAGAATTGTATTCATTTTTAAGGGGTGTCACTTTTGGAGACGGTGGATGTAAGTGCTAAGTGAAGAAGAGAGTATTAGATCGAAAGTCTGTACCATTTCTACCATTTTTCATAGTGAATTTTTCAAAGTGACATTGCTCCGTAGTTTTTTTTTTATATAGTTATTTTCACATGAAATCTTGGTTTTCTTTCCTCTTCCATGCATTTTTTTTTCTTATTTATTTCCTTCTTGATTTACTTCCCGAGGGAGCCAATCCATGCATGCAGGTTACCGACCTAACCTATTATTCGCCACTACCACTTAGCAAGTTGTCCTCTAGCCAACCAAGCAAAACTAATTAGAGTGGCATATCAATTGAGCAAATTGTTGAATATATCAAAAAATACCACACTAACTAATATAAATTTGATAAAAAAAAAAGGGGCACAAAAGAGGAAAGTGAATTAAATGTGCAACGAGCTCTTTCAAATTCATCAACTTACATATCTCTCGCATCAAAATATTAATGAAAGCTAAGTATACAGCAATAAAATCTCAATGAAAACTAATTCACTTGTGTAGATCCGCATTAAAGTTATTTTGCCTCATTTATTTGGTTAAGAATTATTTAATTAAAAAAAATTTAATTGTTGGTAAAAGGCATGTAAATTATAACAATGGTCCAAATTATTTATAAGAAAAAATATCGACATAAAAATATATTTATTCAAAATTCTCAACTAAATTTAATGATGTACTAATTATACTGGAATCAAATATAATATACATTTACCTTTTATCTCGATTCCTTCAAACCAAACGTACCCCAATTGTTCTACAATAAATCCTTCAGAGTATTTATTCATGATCGAGATCATGGATTGTGCATGCTTTTGTTCAAACCAGTTTGCTATTCTAGGCTGCACTATTTTGTTTCTTCCAGTATGCATAAGACCGTGCAAAGTAGAGGTAAATGATCAGTCCTACAGTGCTGAGACCAGCAAGAAGCCAGTAGAAATAATCAAGATGAGCACGGTTCAGATTATCAGAGAACCAGCTCTCTCCACTTTTACTTGTAAACTTGTCAATAACAGCAATGGCGAAGCTGCTGATGAAATTTCCAATACCAAAGATGGTCAGATAGAGAGCGAGTCCAAGGCTCCTCAATGCATCAGGAACCTGATCGTAGAAGAACTCTTGTAAGCCGACCATGATAAATACCTCTGTGATGCCATAGAGAATGTATTGAGGAACCAACCACCAAAGACTCATTGGAATTGTTGTGTTTGGCTGATCGATCAATCCATATTCTTTTGCAGTTTTCAATCTTCTGACCTCAACTATGGCTGCTATTGCCATGGATATTATTGAGAGGATCATTCCAATGCCAATCCTTTGGAGCTGTGTAATTCCCGTGGGAATCCTGGAAAATTTTCTGGATATGGGAACTAGGATTCGATCATAGATTGGAATGAAAGCGACGATGGAGATGCTGATGAAGCTCTGCAAGGCTGCAGGTGGAACTTGGAAGCTTGAACCGATTCTACGGTCGAGGGTGCTTCCTTGTTTGGTGAAAAAGGTTGATGACTGAGCAAATACTACAGCATATATCAAGCATGACGCCCATATTGGCACCAATTGAAGCACTCCCTTAGCTTCTTCTATTTGCATACCATTTGCTGCTTCATCCTTCGCAAATCTATACAAATGGATTCATATAAACTTTTTATTTATATATATATTGTCATGTTGTAGGATATCACATGAAATTAGGATGCATCAGACAAGCGCTGTAATAAAATAGAGAAAAAAAGGTAATTGTAAAGATAAGCATTACATGATTCACATCCCAGGTTAGGCAGGGGAAGATGGGTTATGATTCTAAGAAGAGATCTAACTTAGATTGAATTTGGTCAATCTAAACTTTTCTCGGATGAAATAAAAACGAGAAAAGTTATGAAATTACGATGTATGAATAAATCATTTAAACAGAATCTCTCTTACTTGTAACGATGAGGGTCTGCCCCTTCAACAGATGATGCATGAGAAGACACCATCCTACTTTTAACTAAAGCAACCAATGATTTCCCGATTCTACGAAAAGGACTTTCACCTTCCATTTGATAGAAGCGATATGTCTTGGTCCCAAGCAAGAACAAGATGAGCGCAAGTCCCATGGCAATAAACGGTATCCCAAATCCAAGGGCCCAGCTGATATTATCTTGCACGTAACTCAAGATTATAATCGTTACTGTTCCACCAAGGCACAAGCCACAATACCACCAGTTGAAAAACGAGCTCCGTGAGATGCTCTCGACAGGGTCTTTCTCATCAAACTGATCAGCGCCAAAAGCCTGTGCGCAAGGTTTGTGGCCACCTTGAGCAAGTGCAACAAGGTATAAAGCAAAGTAGAAGAAGCCTATTTGGAAATGATTTGGACTACACGCCTTGCCATCAGTGATGGAACATTTGGTTGGATGAAGGATTGGCAGCACAGAGGAAAGAGTCAGGAGACCTAAGCCCTGAAACGCTATTCATTTTTGTTGGCTGAATGGAATACATTTAAACAATATGTAAATCACAACAGATTTTTATTTACCGCTAAAATTTTGAAATAAATCAGAAAAGAATAATGCTGGTATTAATTGTGTATTGCTCCTTTCCTCGTAAAATGCTGTATTGGAACAGATGATGGTGCATATCTAGGAAAGGGGACTTTTGTATTCCATATATGTTCTGACGTTTTAAACTATGCGATTGTGACAAATGTTGTATGTTGTATGAAAAAGAAAAAAAAAATTGCATATGTTTCAAATAGTCTATAGCCACATGCACCAGCAAGGCAGCGATCAACTTTTATGCAAAATCTGATTTAAGAGAGTTTCTGTTCTAGATTATCCATACAGACGCAAAAGGCTACAAATGTAGGAATGATCATAGTTGCTACCCGACAGCAAGATGGATGCATATATATATATATATATATATATATATATATATATATATATATATATATATATATATATATATATATATATATATATTAATGATTCATATATTCAGAACGTAAAAGATGATCAAGTTTTTCTTTTGCATTTTTCAGCAACAAAGTGACGACGTTTATGACTAGACAATTTTACAACTTCAAAGTGAAGTGCAATTCAAAAAGTTTGAATGATCAATCTCTTCTGTATTCAAGTGCTGTGACATTTGTCAAATGCATTTTAATACAAAAACAAATTAAAGTTTCCCTAAGAACCCGAAAGTTGATTTTCATTGAGCAATGCAAAAGCAATTATAGCACCCCTAAAATCCAAAAGTTGTTTTTCATTGAACAATGAAACTTTAAGGTGAGAATAGAAATAAAAGGAAAAAAAAAAATCTCCTTAAGTTATACAAGGCAATAATTAAATAAAGATGTCAGGTTCATCAAAGGCTCCTATAAAAAAAGCACAGAATCAGATGCATGCTGCATCCTCAAGTAAGCCAACTTAGATCATGCAAAGATCACTAAGTGACTCAAAGAAATCATTAAATTGAATTATATGGAAGTAACCAAATAGAGATATTCAGTGCTAAAGAGTCATCATTTTTCCACATATCTCTTGCCCATATGATCCCAGCGGACAACTCACGTCTACAGAAGGTGGAAAGGGGTCCGCCTCCTTTAATGCTGCCGCCCACATGTGTGGGCTCCACTTGGAGCAATTGGGGGAGGGGTATTTGGGCAGCTAGGGTGAGAGGGAAAATTTGAATGAGGGATGTTTGAATTAGGAAATTAATTGTATTAATAGGAGGGTTTGTTTTAGGGTTAAGTTTATGCATGATTTGAGTTTCTCTTGGAGTTCTTGAGTATTTTGGCTCTAGCTTGTTTTGTCTAGAGATTTGGGAGAGAACGATCATCCTCTCGAATTGAGGATCACTTGTATCTTGCTTCATCTTTGTTTGAATTTTATTCTCTTATTGCAATCCATCATTTTGGGCCGGATTTCGCCCAGTTTTTGTATTATTCTCGCTGTTTTCATCAATTAGTGATAGGTTTGCTTGCAAACTCAAGTATTTCCCTCAGGGTTACTTGCGAACTCAAGTATTTCCTATCAAATTGGTATCAAAGAATCATCTTGGGACCAACGGAGGCTGAAATTCTAAAATTCCAGTGGTTTTTTCGCATCCAGAAGAACCTCTCTTGAGATCCTTGGGAAGAAAGATGACCGGAAGAAAGTTGAAGTGTTGGAAGGTGAAATTGGGCAATTAAAATCAGATTTGGAGAGAATTTTTTTATTTTCAAAATTAAATCTCCTCCAACAATGAAAGGTTGAAAGGGAAGTTCACTTTGATGGAAGAGATGTTGAAGAAATTACTAGAGGTAAAGACCAATCCAACGACATCGGAAGCAAGGGAGACCACCGGAGATCATGGTATAGGACAAAATTCGAACCCGTTTAGGGGGAGGAAAAATCTGGAAGTGGAGATCCTTGAGGGAGAGGATGGCATGCCACCTCTAAAACAACTTTCTAGATGAGTATGGGCTATGAAAAGAGGGGTGTTGATCTTGTGGGAAGAATGAGAGATTTCCACCACCGAGGGGTTTAATCTGAAAGGAGAATAGGGGAAGTTGATGATGTATACGGTTTTGATCGCTGGAGGGAAGATCGTGATAGCTGGGGAGCACCTCCCGTTCGTGGCATAGGAGGATATGGAGGATCCATGAGCAATTGGGGTGACCCGATAGTGATAAAGCTGAAGATGCCCATCTTCGAGGGCGAGGATGGTCATGGTTAGATCTACAAGGTGGAATGGTCAACAGGCTGACAGAGCAAGAGAAGCTGACAGCGGCATGACTATGTTTGGAGGGAAAGGCACTGGCTTGATACCAATGGCGAGACATGAGGTAATCCATTAGGAGCTGGAGAGAGTTCAAGGAGTGTTTACTAGAACGTTTCTGAACTGGTAGGGAAGAAGACTTCTACGAGCAATTCTTTTCCTTGATGCAGGAGGGGATAGTGGCATAGTATCGTTATCGGTTTGAGTACCTAGCGAGCCGACTGGATCGTCTATCTGAAACCATGCTTGAAGGGAACTTCATGAAAGGGCTTAAACCGGAGATCAGAGCAGCTGTTAGAGTGATGCGACCGCACGACTTGGGGGAGGCCATAGAGTTGGCACAGCTGGTTGAGGACCAGAAGCATCTGGAGAGGGGGCTCATAGCAAAAGCTCTGGGGAATCCTACAGGATGACTACTACATTTTTAGCTCACAAAGGAGCTGTACCGGGAGGGGAAGTACCAAAGGAGAAGTCTGGAAGAGGGTCTGGAGGAAATTTTAAGAAGCTGACGGAGAAGGAGATCCAAGAGAAGCAGGTTAAGGGGTTGTGTTTCAGGTGCAATGAGAAGTACATGCCAAGGCATTGGTGTGAGAACCGAACTCTTCCATTTCTCACTATTTGTGATGATGAGGAAGCTAAAGAGGGAGGTGGAAGAGGGTTAGAAATGGAAGAGGAGGAGAAGTTGCATTTGAATGTAGTAGAAGTCTCCCTAAACTCAGTAGTGAAATTCATTTCGAATCACACTATGAAGGTGAAGGGAGAGATAGTTTATAGGGATGTGGTAGTGTTGATAGATAGTGGGGCAACCCACAATTTCATATGCACCAAGATTGTTGATATATTGAGGGTGAAACTAGTGGGTATAAAAGGGTACAGGGTGATGATGGGTATCGAAAATGTAGAAATAGGCAGAGGAGTTTGTATGAGAGTGGTGTTGACCATTCAAGGGATACAGGTTAGGGAGGATTTTCTTTCCTTGGAATTGGAGAGTGCGGATGTCATTTTGGGGATGAAATGACAGCAAACCTTGGGAGAGACTAAGGTAAATTGGGGAGCACTGAGGATGGAACTGGTGATGGGGGGAAGAAGAATGGTGATACAGGGAGATGTCGGGTTGTCTAGAGTAGGAGTATCTCTCAAGTCCATAATAAGAACCATACAGGAGGTTAGAGGTGGATATTTGGTGGAAGTGCAACAATTGGAGAGGTTCAGTGTGGGGAAAGAGGGAGACATTCCTCTTGTAGTGCAACCAGTCCTATAGCAGTTCAGAGAGGTGTTCCAGCCACCTCAAGGGTTGCCACCACTCAGAGAACAGGAGCATGCAGTTCTTCTAAAGGAGGGGGTGTCACCGATTAGTGTATGACCCTACTGCTACCCCCAAATTCAGAATGATAAAATTGATAAGCTGATTAGGGAGATGTTGGAGCCTGGGATCATTAGACCAAGTGTGAGTACTTTCTTTAGCACGATATTACTGGTCAAAAAGAAGGATGAGAGCTGGAGGTTTTCTGTGGATTGGGCATTGAATAAGAAGACCATATCGGATAAATTTCTCATTCCGGTGATTAACAAGCTTTTGGATGAACTGTATGGAGTAGTGATGTTCTCCATACTGGATTTGAAGTCGGGATACCATCAGATCTGGATAAGGGAGGAAGACATCTCAAAGATAGCGTTCAGAACACACAAGGAGTATTATGAGTTTCTGGTTATGCCGTTTGGGCTTACCAGTACCCCTGCTATTTTCCAGACACTGATGAACAAGGTGTTCAGATAGTATCTCCGAAAGTTTGTGCGGGTGTTTTTTGATGACATCTTGGTGTAAAATAGAATTGAGGAGGAGCATTTGAAGCACTTGAAGTTAGTATTGGGAGTTCTACAGGAGCATCAGGTGAGAGCCAACTTGAAGAAGTGTTGCTTTGCCTAAACAAATGTGGAGTACTTAAGTCATATCGTGTCCAAGGAAGGGGTGGCGACCGATCAGTCAAAGGTGGAGGCTATGTTGAGATGACCCTTACCTAAGAATCTGAAGGAGTTGAGAGGATTATTAGAGCTGGCGAAATACTACAGGAGATTTATAAAAGGGTACAGTACTATAGCATGGCCACTGACAGAGCAACTAAAGAAAGATTGATTCTTATGGATAGAGGCAGCCATGTTGACGAATATTTTCGCATCGACTCAACCCCGATCGAGCCCGCGCTCGATCAACCCAATCAATCATCGTCGAGACAAAATTGATCTAAATTAAGCCTCAATTTAATTAAATTAAATTAAAACTGAATTAATTCGAATCGAACATCATCGAGCGTCGTTGAGCCCAATTCGACAAAATTCGACGCCAATTTGAGTTTAATTTTATGCAATTAAGTCGATCGGACCCAAATCGATCCAAGTCGGGTTTGATTCGAACTCAATTTCAACCCAAATCAATCAATTTGGGCTGAATTTGGTTCTCAAACCAAAATTTGAAACCTAGGGATGAGATATTCTCTTAAATCTCACCCAAATTTGTGTCCAATCATGTAGGCAATGTACTCAAGTGCAAATTCCCTCGTTTCTCACATAGAGAAAGCTGGATTGGGTGCTAGAGACGGTGAAATTGCTCCCCTTGTGTTGTCCGTCCAAACCCCGATCAGAACAAAGAGCGTGAGAGGGAGAGGGGAGCCGCATTCGGCTCCCCTGTTGTTTTCGTTCGGTCCGCCCCGATTCAGAGAGCCAGAGAGAGTGGGAGAGAGTGAGGAGAGGCGATTCTTCCCCTTCGTGCGACTCCACCAGGAGAATCTCCTCCTCCACGCAATTCCACCAGGCGGAACCTGGGCCTTTGCATGCGGCTCTACCGTGTCCATCTGAACTCCCCCTTCGTGCGACTCCTCCAGGCGGCAAAGGGAGAAAGGGAGTTTAAGGGTTTGAGATCTTTTCCTCATTCCAAGGAAGAAAATAAAAAGTTAAGCCCTCCATTTGCTTCCTTTCTCAAAAATTAGTAAAGTCAGTGGATTCTCCCCCCTCCTCCAACTCCAACGAGTTCGTAGTGATTTGAAGGCTGTTGGAAGGCTTCAAACAGCAAGGGAAGCCTCCTAAACCTCCCAAACAACAATTAGGAGGCTTGGGAGCACCTTGGACAGCAAAAAAGGCTTCCGGAGCGACTTGGACAGCAGCGGCGAGTTCCGGAGCGACTTGGACAGCGACTTTGGAGCTTGGACAGCGTGCTGGAGCTTGGATAGGAGCGCTAGGACAAACCGGGAGAGATATAACACTAAAACTTGGGCAAAACTTTAAGGCTCCCTAGCCAATGGCATGTGATTGACGATCCAAAGCCTTAGGTCCCTAGAAACTTTGATTTTTTGGTCCCCCAAAATCCCTTTGTTGGCTGTCCACTTCGCAAAACTATGAAAATTTGGTGATTTCCATCTGTTGGCACTCATGTGAGAGTCCGGAGAGGATTTCAATGCGTATGGATGTGTTGGATTGGTGTCCAACACCTTCCAAGTTGTGTGATTTCACATTCATGCATCTTATCTATCACCTATGATTGAACCATAGGCTAGGACATTTCATTTGACATAGAAACTAAATGTTAAGGTGTAAATTTTTGTTTACAACGTTGCATGCCATGTTAGTTACATTCCTTAGATTGACATGTTATGACAAAATTGACATGCAAGTGTAGGAACTTACACTTAGGGAAGTCTAGGGAAATGATGATGACTCATCCTTTCCCTAACTCTTGAAATCCCTCAAAATTTGAGGGTTTCATTCTTGTCTCTATCCCCCAATCACACCCAAAATTGATTGGGATCTATTCCAAACTTTGTATGTGCATTTCCTATATATGCATAGGTGGGATTCAAACATGAGATTTACGTGTGTAGTTATCCGATTTTAACCGTCACGACAAAATTGACATGTGTTTAGGGTATCTTACATATGCTAAAATTCTTTACCTTACAAGCTTGGTGAAGGTTTTAATAGAGGTGTTTGATTTAACATAAGCTTATATGATATTAAGTTTGTTAGGAGGTTTACCATAAGTCTTTAGAGACTTATGTTGTAAACCCCACAACATGCATGATCAAACAAATCCGTGACAAGCCTCTTCATCAAGTTTAAATTTGTTCAAAATGGTGATTATCACTTGCCTAGAACAACCCCAAAACTCTAAAGATTTGGAAGACGATCATATAGGCTCATTTAATTTTAAACAACTTTGAGGTTGCATGGGCCTTCATAAGCTCATGAGTGCCTATGTTTGGAATTATCTAATCCTATTTTTGGAAATTCCAAATTAGAGGTTTGGAACGAAATGTTTGAAATGCATGTATATGTCAAGGGTTGTTTGTTCGCTTTTCTTTTTTATCCTAAATTTACAAATTCATAAACATGCTCATTTAATTTCCAAATGCTTTTGAAGCAAAGGTGGTGTATTCCATGACATTCAAAGGTATAGGGATCATACTCCATCATGCATTGAAATTACTTAAGCATGATTAGTTGAATTTATAAATTGAGGGATTCAAATATAATGATAATCGAACTTAGCATATGTTTGTCCCCCTTAACATACAAACTTCATTCGCGTTTCTAGGTTTCTTAGATGATGTTAAACTCGATTGTGAGACCTCTTAGAAATCATAGGAGATCAATTCTCTCCTCTCCTAATGAACCCAAGACGTTCATTCAAAACTTTAGGGAACCCTCTTCCCTATGTAATTCCTCTTCATGCATGATATTTGGAGCCCCCTCAAGGCTCCAAATGTTTGATTATGTGAATTCTAACTCTACCCTAGAAGCTACAAATCATTACATATCTACTTTTAGGTTTCCCCTAGATCTTGCCAAGACGGATCATTAGGATTTTCCAAGAAACTCCCAAATCCCCAAAATTATATCAAATTTGATTTGGGAAAACTCCCCAACGTATTAGGGAGTTAATCTTCTCTCCTTCAAACGAACCTAAAACATTTGTGGGAGAATAGGAGGTTCTCTTCCTTATGTATATGTCCCTCATGCATGGTAGTTGGGGCGTTCTCTAGGCCCCAATTATTGTAGCGCATGAATCGAGACTCTAGGATCAAATCCTAAGTCCCCATTCCGTTTGCTAACAACACAAAGTTAGCAAATGAGCATTTCTCCTCTCATATAGAATGATTTGGAATCCCCTAAAATTCCAACTTATCATTATATGAAAATCTTGGAGCTTAGAGCCAAAATCTAAGCTACTTCTTTCTTTCGTTTGAGATACAAAGATCAACAAGAGAATACCCTTCTTAGGCTTAGGAGTTTAAATCTAGCCTATCTCATTTGCTTAACCTATATAGGTAGATGACCTTCTCAATTTGTAGTCCCAAAACTACATATTGTAGCTCTCATTCATGATTGTTTGGAGCTTCCTCTTAGCCCCAAACACATCTTTCCATGAATTGGAGAAAATTTGGAACCAACTGCCAAATTCTTTTACCTCTTTTGCTGGAACATGAAACAAACAAATGCCCTCTCATGCATAGTGGTTTGAGACTCCTCAAGTCTCTAAATACATCACTAAGTGTATCATTTAAACCTAGAATCAAATTCTAAGGTTTTCTTCTCTTTTTATTTATTAGAATACAAAACTAGCAAATAAACTTTTTTTTCTTCTTGCATTTATGATGATTTGAAACTTTCAAGGGTTATAAATAAAATCATCATATGAATCATGTAATCCTAAGATCAAAATCTTAGGTTTATTTGACCTTGTTTGTTGAGACCCAAAATCAACAAACGTTTGCCTCCATATTCTTCATGCATGATACTTAGAGCATTCCCAAAGCTCTAAATATTGGATTGCATGAATCTCATTACCTTAGGATCAAAATTCTAGGTGTTTTATCTCTTGTTTGTTGAGACAAAATCAACAAAATAATCTCGATATTTCATGCATGGTTATTTGGGACCTCTCAAGTCTCCAAATATAACATTGTATGAATCACTTGGAGCTTAGGGCCGAATCCTAAGCTACATCCCTCATTTATTGAGTCACAAAGTCAACAAATGAGCGATCCTCTTCATTCACTTGGCTTCAATTAGGTGAATGATCCTCTCTTTGGATACCAAGTATTCAAAGAGACATTCAAGAAATTTTATAACTCTCAAATTACATCTCCTTCCCTTATCCTCAAGTTATGGGAGAGTTTGCATCCAACAAAATCCTCTTGTTGGGTAAAAATAACTCATATCTCTGTATTTCTAATATAGGGATATTATTCTCATATCCTCCTCATTCTACTAACACATGTTAGGTGAGTGAACCCCTTTCTTAGGGCTCCTAAAAGCCCAATGAACTCTCACGATGCGTAGTGCAAATCTATGTGTCTCATTCTCATATTTGTCCAACACAAATTGGGTAGATATCCTCCCTTTTTGAACACCAATTGTTCAAAGAATTTCCTCCCATGTTGCAACCCCTAAGTTGCATTTCCTCCATCTTTTCCTATAAACAGAAATTATGGGAGAGCATACGAATTGCCTTCTCATTCTCCTATATCCAAAGTGGAGAAGATCTCTCCATTCACCAAGTTTAAAAATGGGTGAATATGTGTATGTCTCCCCTTTCCAACAAGCTAAGGTTGTGGGAATTCTACAAATTCTTCCCTCTTTCTTACCAGCCAAGATTGTAGGAAATAGTAAAGTCCTTACTCACCCTCCCAAACTCAAAATTGAGAGAATTTACATCTTCCACTTGAATATCAAATGTTCAAGGGATTTCCCTTCAACTTGCAACTCATAAGTTGTTTGTTGTCTCTCTCTTTCTACAATTCAAATATTGTAGGAAGGCAGTCTCATTCTTCCAACTTGAATTAGAAAAGTGTACTTTCTTCTTTGAAAGATTAAATGTTCAAAGAACTTTTAAGAGTTTGCAACCCAAGTTGCATCTTATTCTCTTCCCTTCTACTCTTCTAAACACAAGTTAGGAGAGTGTACCCCTCTCTTTGAACACCAAATGTTCAAAGGGGCATTCAGAAGTTTGCAACCCATAAGTTTGCACCTTCCTTTCTCTTTCTACAATTCAAAAGAAATTGTAGAAACCCCTCTCATCCCACTAACTCAAGTTAGAGGGATAAATGTTCCTTTCTTTTGAACACTAAAATATTCAAAGAAATCTTTCCACCTTGCAACTTTCAAGCTACATTTTATCCCCTCTTTTTTCTCTACAAACCCAAAAATTGTAGAGAAGTTCTCACATTCCTACAACTTCAAAGTTGTATGAAGCTCTCTTTCACTCAACTCATGTTGAGTGATTCAATCATGTTCCAAATCAACTTACTTATTGAATCAAAAGCAACCAGTAGTTTCATCCCAAACATAGGATTCAAAAGTCATATCTCCCTCCATCCTTCCAACTAACTCGAGTTGGAAGGGTGCAACCCTCTCTTTGAACATCAAAGTGTTCAAAGAATTTAATGAATTTGCAACCCATAAGTTGCATATTCTTTCAACTCTCCTCCAACTTCCAAATTATAGGAGATTCTCCCTCTCCCTCTCTTTAGCTCCAAAAGCTAAAGAGAATTCTCCAACATTTAGCCCAAAAGTTAAATGTTGGATTCTCACTTTCTCTTCTTAGCTCCAAAGCTAAGGAGAATTCTTCAACATATAACCCAAAAGCTATGTGTTGGATTCCCTTTCTCCTTTTTTTTAGCCTCAAAGCTAAAAGAAACATTCATTCCTTTTGTAGCTCCAAAAGCTAGGGGAAATTCCTCCAACATTGAGCTCAAAAGCTACAAGTTGGACATTTCTTCCTTAGATCCAAATTCTAGGAGGACCCTTACTGTGACATACCACACAAGCCTCACACACTTAAGTGCCCAACCTCTTAGGCATGCTAAGATTAGAATTTTTTTCTTTGTGTGCGCATGTGATTGATGTTGTGGAGTGATTGCCTTTTGAATTGTCTGCATTGTGAGCACTTGCATTTAAGTGGTTAATTTAGAAATATATACATGCTTTTTGTGCAGGTAGCCATGTCCAAGAAGGGGGCAAATTAAATCATGATTATCATAATGTTGTTTGCTTGCAGGCGCTGCTTAAAACCCCACAAGAGGCGTGGCCAATAGGGTAGAAGCAGGTGCTTAGCACTCAAAGTGTTAAGCCAATTTTGGGATGCTATGCAATTATTATATAAATTGTTTCTAACTTTATTTTACAGGATTGAGTCTTTTTTATTTTTCAAATGTATTCGATAGAAATAGGATGTAAAACTTATGGGGTTTGGAGCAAAAGAAGAGAGTTGAACATGAGGGATGTGCCTTTTTGGAGATGGAGCTCAAAGATCTTTTTGAAAAGTTTGAAGACCCCACAAGTAGAGTCTGTAAATTTAACTGGGTTGTATAATGATAGGCAACTCAGCTGCCAAACATGTTTATAATAATTTTGACATTATTTACACTTCTGTTTTGATTTATATACAAGCATGTGTTGATTATTTAATGGGTGCACATTAAAACAGCATGTATTTTTCCTAAGTTTCTTCTATTGCTTTGTTTGGGTGTGCCTGGACTTTGTTGCGGTAGGCTCTTAGGATAAAATAAATATTCTACCTCTTAATATGTAAATAATCTAAAAAAATTGAAATTAGGCTTCATATTTTCTAAATAAGAAACTTGCATGGCTCTCTTTCAAGGAGCCTAAGTTTTCCAAAATTGAAAATAAACATGCATAGCCTAACAAGTGTCTCATGTAAAAAAACCCTCACTTAAGGACTAGATAACAAAAATCTTTCTTTTTTGTGAGTCAGCATCTGCATACCAATCATAATTAGGTACCTTGGCCTCAAAGCCAAGTTATAAGCCCTACTTCTTAAACAAAAATAGTCTTCCACTCTACATTAGCATTGAGACCAAGATACATGATTTTAAAAGCGATTAGGAGGGTCTAGCTAGTAGTCCCTTCCAAGCGGGACAGTAAATCCAGAAGTCGGGCAGGCTATGACTCATGTGAGGTGTAGCTTATAAGTCCCTTTTGCACTTCTTTAGACTTAGGTTCGAGGCATTACCCCTTAGTAGTCTACACCTTAACTTTAGGATCTGAGGCATTGGTTGATTCAAAATCACCCTATAAGCCATCACCTTTCGGACAGTTCCTTCAACAAGTATTATTGGAATGTAAGCCAAAACTTTCTAATAAAAATATCAACTTAAATCAAAATTAGATTCTTAAAATGTAAAGCCCAACATAAGATAGTTTGAGCACCTCTGAATTTCCCTCAGAATCAAGTGCTCCTACTTCACCTCCATTGGTCCTCATTCCAAGAAATCTAATTCTAAGTTAATCTCTTTTTTCCTTGAATCTCCTAAAGGCCAAAACTTTTTAGCTAAGACTTTCATGGACTTTCAAAAATCAAATTTAGCTAACATTTAAATGACTTTCAAACAAGAAAATCACTAGTTTAATCAAAAGTCATCCCAAGCCAAAGCTTGGGATGTAATTAACCAAGGGGCTTGCCCCTGTGGGACGTCTGTACCCCAAAAATAAAATAAACCCCACTCGACCAAACATCGAGTGGGGGAATCTTTGTTTCAAATTGTAAATTTTATCATTGAGTCCATAAGGAAATGATATTTTTACCCTTCGAGATAATATATCATCATTCTTATGCCATGCTCAATCATAAAGTGTGTAAACCGTTCGATGATACAAAAATTCTCCAACAAGCCATAATAGCATTTGAGAAACTAAAGATGGCTATGACTACGGTACCCATCTTAGCTCTACCAGACTTCACTCAAGCCTTCATAGTGGAGACAGAAGCTTCGGGATATAGATTGGGGGCAATACTCATGCAGGATCGGCGACCATTGCCTACTTCAGCCAGGTGTTGGCAGCTAGAGCCAGGCTGAAATCAATCTATGAGAGGGAGTTGATGGCTATCTTTTTAGCCATCCAGAAGTGGTGACCCTATCTGTTAGGTAGATATTTCATTGTCATAACATATCAAGGGAGCCTGAAATACTTGTTCGAATAGTGGATGGTGAATGAAGAGCATCAGAGATGACTGTCAAAATGGTTGGGGTATGATTTTGAAATTCAATACAGACTAAGAGGGGAGAATAAGGCGGCAAATGCCTTATCCAGATGTATGGGAGAGCTACAGACAGTGGCAGTGTCTGTTCCTTTGATGCTAGATTGGGAGGCCATTAAGGAGGAGAGCTATATAGATGAGGAGTTGGGGAAGATCAAGACGGATTTATTGAGGGAATGTGGTAGTCACCAAGGGTACTCAATAGAGGGGGGGCAGACTGCTGTATCAGGGGAGGTTCGTGATGCCCAGGACCTCAATCCACATCCCAAACTTACTCCGGGAATTTCATGGAAGCGCGGTTGGGGGCCATTCATGGGTGCAGAAGACCTACAGGATGTTAGCTGCCGAGCTTTACTAGAAGGGAATGCATAGAGATGTAGAGGAGATAGTGGCAAGGTGTGAGATCTGTCGGAGGGACAAATACCTAGCTATGTCACTAGGAAGACTATTACAGTCATTGGCGTTACCAGGACGAGTATGGGAGGAGATATCCATGAACTTCATAGATGGGTTGCCCCATTAAGAAGGCTTCACGGTGATTTTGGTGGTGGTGAATAGTTTGAGCAAGTATGCTCATTTTATTCCCCTCCGACATCCTTACACCATGATGAAAGTGGCTTTAGCTTTCATCAAAGAGGTAGTCAAATTGCATGAGGTACCAGAGGCAATCGTGTCAGATAGAGATAAGGAATTCCTCAGTCATTTTTGGAGGGAGTTGTTTAGGTTACAGGGGATAGTTCTGAAGATGAGCACCGCTTACCACCCACAGACAGACGACCAAACGCAATTGGTAAATAGGAACTTGGAGACCTACTTGAGATGCTTTATGTCGGAGACAGCCAAGCTGTGGGCCAAGTGGCTATCATGGGCAGAGTACTGGTACAACACCTAGTTTCAGTCAACTTCATAGATAACTCTATTCAAGGTGCTGTACGGAAGGGACCCTCCTCACTTGGTGCACTTTGAGAGTAGCAGTACTCCAGTTTCTTTAGTGGAGGAGTACTTGGAGGAGAGAGATCGAGTGCTAGAGGAATTGAAGAAACATCAACAGAGAGCTCAACAGATTATGAAGAAACAAACTGATGGGCATAGGAAGGACATCCAGTTCGAAGTAGGAGAGAGGGTGTTCTTGAAGCTTCGACCATACGGACAGAAGACAATTGCCAACAGAAGAAATGAAAAGCTCGCTCCAAGATACTTTGGACCTTATATAATATTGGACAAAATTGGAGCGGTAGCATATCGGCCGAAACTACCACCCACAGCGACTATTCATATGGTTTTCCATGTGCCACAACTGAGAAGATCCATTGGAGATTATACAGCGGAGTTACCAGCAACACTTACTGAGAATTTGGAGGTGATTCTGGAACCCTTAGAGTTGATGGGGGTTTGTCAGAAAGAAGATGGAGCTAAAGAAGTGCTAATCAAGTGGAAGAATCTGCCTGACTATGATGCCACATGAGAACCATACGAGAGGATGAAATAGCAATTTCCTAGTTTTCATCGTAAGGACAATGTGATTCTTTGGGAGGGTGGTATTTATAGGCTGATTCACCCTGAGCCGGCCCAGGAGCCGGCTCACGTCAACAGGAGGCGGAAAGGGGTCCGCCTCCTTTAATGTTGTTGCCCACATATGTGGGCCCCACTTGGAGCAATTGGGGAGGGGGATTTGGGCGGCTAGGGTGAGAGAGAAAATTTGGTTAAGGGATGTTTGAATTAGGAAATTAATTGTATTAATAGGAGGGGTTGTTTTAGGGTTAGGTTTATGCATGATTTGAGTTTCTCTTGGAGTTCTTGAGTATTTTGGCTCTAGCTTGTTTTGTCTAGAGATTTGGGAGAGAACGATCCTCCACTCGTTGAGGATCACTTGTACCTTGATTCGTCTTTGTTTGGCTTTGATTCTCTTATTGCAATCCATCGTTTTGGGGCTAATTTCGCCCGGTTTTTGCATTATTCTTGCTGTTTTCACCAATTAGTAATAGGTTTGCTTGCAAACTCAAGTATTTCCCTTAGGGTTACTTGCGAACTCAACTATTTCCTATCACCATACTAGTATGTCCCACTTTGAATGTCCCACTTTGATATCTGTGAACACATATTATTAACAGAAGAAGGCTTCATCACTAGCCGAATAATATGACTTAAAAAGAAAATGCAAAAGGAAAATAGTGAGAGAGAGATAATTAGTTGTATGCTAACGCAAGGCATTAATGCAGAGCATAGCACTGGCTTTATGCCATCCTCATAACAACTCAGTCATCAGATTAGTGTTGCAAAGATCCAATAATATTGTGGCGGCACTTAGTGCTCCAGTTTAAGTAGAAGTCATGTTGGTCACTCACCTTCAACATGTCAAAGGCAACACGTCTCTTCCCACCATTTTTAGTAAAGCAGGCATGCAGCATTATCACAAAATTATAAAGACCGTGTTAATCAATTCATTCTTAACACCACAATCACGTTAACTTGGAAGAACTACTTCTAAAGAACCGTACTGCTCTATAACAACCTATAGAAATGGCTGAAGCCCATATCTCCATTCTGGCTATAAATAATAAACCGTGAAGAGTCCTAAATCATTCTAAACTTTGACAATTATTAATCAATTAGCTTTTGGGAGTTTCTGAGTTAAGAATAGACCAAATCTACAATGAGCCATCAAAATGATCGAAAATGTCCATTTAAAGTTTAGAAAGAAATTAAATATAATCAAGCTGATTTATTATTAATACACAAGTAGAGATAAACATCCAAGGAGGTTACATGGAGACATCATATAAATTTAAATTGTTCGGTAATGTGACCTCCATTCATTGAGTAGAAAGGGAGGAAGTTTTTATTAGGTTTTGATAAAGAACAAAAGCATGCGAGTCTCAAAATCCCAAAAAAGGTTCTTGAAGAAGATCTAGAAGCAGTAAAAAACCAAAAAAAAGAGATATATCCAAGATAAATAGAAGATCCAAGAAAAGAGATTCATAAATTTCCTTCCGTTCCATTTTATAGTCTCAATAAAGGATGTTATAGTTAGACGAAGATTGAATAATTGGACCTTTTTATGCCGGAAGTTTCATTTCAGCAGTGGCTACGACTGAAAACAATCATATCTTTATGTTGAACTATCATCATGTATTCAACGTGCAGAGAGTTACATAATCAAGCAAACTTATTTTGAAAATTTGGTGTGATGTTAACAGAACAATACAATTTGGGCTAAATGATATATCGAATCAAATTATGAGAGGAATCAGAATCAAATAAAATCTAGCAAGATTTATACCAAACTAACAATCTATATTTTGTGACAATGAGTCTTCTTCATTCATAACTAAATATTATTGGCAATGAAACACAATTGGAAGAAGAGAGAAGATTAAATTAAGGAAAATCTAGCAAATGGCACTCCAGCTAATTGCACCATTGATAGCTCAAGTCATAATAATCTTATTCTTGAATTTTTTTTTTTTTTTCCGAATCAAGAGCATTGTTTGAAGATAATGGAGACAAACATTGAAGCCATGTCCAATGAAGTTTCCTTGTTTCTTTATTTTTTTTAATTTTATTACAAAGTATGTATCAGCCCTCCTAAAAAATTTGATAAAAGAAGCAAGTTGATTCTCAAAGCAACTTCTTTAACTAAAAAGGTTCCTTTTGTTGAAAAGAATCGACAAACTGAGATGGAAAAAAAACTTTAAATTTCCTACAATCCTGAAAGCTTTTATTGAACATGCTCTGAAAGGACGATGTGAAGGAAATCTACAACCGCCTACAGTGGGTGAAAACAAAATAAGATTTGAGAAATATAAGCATCCATAAATGGTGCCTTGGTTGATTGGACAGGCTTTCAGAGTCAATTGCATTGAATAAGTTATTCACCAACATCTCTTGAAGCTCCTAACTACTGATTGAATGTAAGGAATGATGAAATAAAGCTGGGATTAACTACGCTAGATGATCTATAATTGACTACAATGGATGATCCTTCCTTCATATTTTTGTGCCAAGCCAAATTGGATGATCACATATCTCTAACAAGGAACATAGTTGAACCTCATCAAAGAAGATGATTAATCCTTTATCAGCATGAGTCAATTGATTAACATGGTCAAGATATCGTTCATCAGAGAGATGAATTACATAAACCTGCTACGCCAAGAGGTACACAAGATGATCTGACATGTAGCAAAGTTGATCCGGGTAAGCATGATAGTGGACCAACTACCCAAGGCCATTAGGATTACTGTAGTGATTTCTATTGGTTTTTTATGTAATTACAAAATTAATGAAATAAAATAGATTTTTGCCATCTTATCATTTTTATTATACTTATTTCATTGATAAGAATTGTAATGTGCAATAGTGAACTTTAAACCAGAGGAACTACCTCTGCTTTGTTAGTAGAATTCAAACCATTTGCTAACCTTAACTGATAGGAACTAATCCTGCTTAGCAGCAAGAAGATTGAAACTATCACTCCTAAATAAATTCTAGACAATTCGAAATCATAACGCAATATGATGGAATAAATTCAAGAAATACGAATAATTAAATAAAAAAATTAACAAGAATCAAATAGTTAGTCTACTAACTCCCTACAAAGAGCTGCACTACATTACCTGCAGTTCATAATAGAGCTGCATGGATATTAGGAAAAAATGCGTGTGGGCTCCAAAAATTCTTGCCCCCACCTCTCTGCGGACCCCTTCATTTTTTTTTATCGGGTCGTCGAGAAGAGTTTTAACAATTAAGTTATGAGACAAATTTTTAGAAGGGATATTGAGTTTGTCGATAAGTCATTACCTAGAGATTTCGTCCTCATTTTGCAAGGACTTTATGATATGAGTTATGGTTACCTATAGGCGCAAAACCTTATAGTTAATTACCCCTCCTGATAACAAGAGATAACTTTCGATTAAGGCTAATCTTCAAACAAATACGAAGTATCTGGCATATAGTAGCAGCAGGTTTGGATATTTGAGAATTCAATATTTAAGATTGAAAATTTCACCATCTTACACTTAAAGCAGATGGTGAGGGGAATGGTGATAAGCCCGATCAAGACCTCATGGTTCCGTCATCCTGAGCCATCATGGTCATTAGCCTACTTAGTTAGAGGAGATAGTTGGCCCAACCTAATAAAAGAATCCTTGTCGACAACCATGGGTTGCTTCGTCCAAGGGTACCTAATAGACCTGGAGTGGATATTTGTCATTTGAATCCACCTTAGCTAAAAGAGGGCTTTGTGCCCTATAGATTATATTATATTGATTCATTACTCAATGAATTGAAGTTGTTGGATAACATATGAGCTCTAACCATGATCGTAATATAATAGTGTCATTTGTCGGCAAAACCACCCGATCAGAGGGTCTCGGTTATAGCCATTTACCTGCGGTGCCATTTAGCGGCAAAACCATCAGTGTGGTGCCATTTGATAGTGAAACCACCAATTAGAGGACACGTACCATGTCCTTGATGGCAAAAGACAGATTGAGAATGAATCATAGTGATATTCTCAACTAGACATTAGCTCTTTGTAAGCTGAAGTAGTTTTCATATTTGTCCACCTTGACAAATTGTTGCAGAGGGTGGATGGTTATTTGTGCTTTAAGTGTTTGATAATTTGTTTCAATTTTAAATATTTTAGATTTTGGTATTGGAATTTTGAATTTTCATGAACATTTGGGAGGCATTTTTAAACATTTGAGCTCCACTCCGATTGGAATTTTCTGTCAACACGCCCATCATCAGGGTATTTATGGGCAATTTCATATGATGTATTTTGCACATGCTTGAATGATATCCTCGGCACTCGAGAGGTCATTTAAAATGTAGTTGTAATGTCAAACAATATGCTTGAATGAATTTCTCTGCAACATACAAATGAAGGTGAGAGGTCTTTTTGGAATGCGATAGTAATGTCGGATGACATACTCGCATAATTTATTCTGCAAGTTACGATACATGCATGTGCATCATACTAACACGTAAAAGCAATGCACTGTTACAATAAAATGCATCTTTCGATGTATGTATGAGGGCTTTTTTTTAAATATTTGCAGCAGTGCAATGGGTATTTTTGTGATTATCAATTATGAAAATAACCACTGTTGATAAATGCACAAATTTTCATTTAGGAATCTCCAAACGCCTTCTTTCCACTTGTATGAGTGTTGCGGATCTGCTGGCATGGTCTAGTAGTGAACTTTCATTCAGCTTCACTTACAAGGTTTTGTATTTATAGGAAGGTTTGAAAAAGCCGTTGAACTGGGAAGATGATACATTGAGAAGGCTTGGGGACTTTTGCATGGCTTGAATTACCCCACTTTCTGGGTCATTAAAGCCCATAGGTATAATGAGTAATCTCATAATTCCCTTTGCCAACGAAATGTTCGACTTCCAAGCAAATTTTGATTCAGGCCATATTTAAAACCTTTCTATCATTCATAATAGCCATAGAATATCTCATTGTTTTGATATAGGCTCCATTTTCTCATTCTTCAGGAGATTAGATCTACAAGTCATCAAGTACTTGCTTATACTAGATAAGGACACTCAAATTGCATGAAGATTTTTTTTGATAGATGAGGTATTATAATCTGGTGAAACCAAACGCTAGAATGATGCATCGTTAGGCTTCTTTGGCTTATGACGAGAGGTAGTCTCCTCGAAGTAAGGGCATAATAAAATGCAAGATCATCTCCAATGTTTTAATAACATTCTAATATCTGATATGCACATATGAGCTTCTTTTGTAGCCCTTTTTATATAAACCAAGAATGGCTCCTTCCAGTCCACTGTTGTGCCATTTAATTGTATATGTCTTGATGTGCATATATGACGCTAGGTTGTCAGACTTGATCTCCAGATATTTGCTCTCCATTCAAACGATACAGCATTTTTCTAGGAGTCTTAGTATTTTTGAAGAGATGTTAGAATAAGATATTTTTTTTTTCAACAGCTCATTTTTTGACTCTACCGAATCATTCATATAATCATTAAATTTATCATGCTTAGTATCATAGTTGGGACCCTCTGATAACTTGCCAGCAGGCTTTCTCTGAACATCAAGTTGCACTTATACCCAACTGTCATTATCAGGATACCTGGAACTATCACTTGAAGGATTTAGTTATACTAAATCAACAAAATATTCAACTCCAATATGAGATGAGCGCCCTTCTATGTTCATAGGGGATCTCCTACACTCGCAACATCTCTATCATCGCTTCTTGTACGTGTCCATAGGGAACACTGTTGTATGCATTGGAAGCCTTTCATTGCCACCTGCAAGTAAGCTGCACTAAGCACATATCTTCTATTGACATCCATAAGTAGGTTGTTATAGCACAATGCGTCATCTACTATTATTTGTAAGTGGTATATATATTTGTGTCCACTAGAGATTCGTCATACTTGCAATATATCAACATATCAACTATTGTTATCAACAAATAGGTCATATCAACCGTCTTTGCTTGTATTCAAATCAGTGCATTTATCTATACTTTGATGTTGGGTGCCAGCTAAGTTATACTCATCACCAACTTTCTTATGCATGTTGGTTGGCAAGTTGTTATTCAATGCATATTTATCCTCTCTACTTGGCAAGGTGCTATTGATGTAGGCATTGTACCTTGATCACCTGATCATTGCTTACGAGGGGGGATCAATGCATATTTTTGTCATCAAATAATTATTGGATGTAGGAATGATCTAGCATTTGCTACACGTTCGCCGCCGCCCATAGATGGGTTGTTGTAGCTTGATGAGTCTCCTACAGTCGCTTGCAGGTGTCCATGTTCACGATGGACTCTAGATTTCAACTTGAATATGTATTGCCACATTATGGATTCCTTGCTTGTAGATCCACCACAGTTCTCTAAATATACTTATAGGGAAGCCACTATATTTACATCATGTCCACCCACCAATTCATAGGTGGCCTAATGTATTCATTTGCAGTAACACTAGTTGTATGCAAGATGCTAGTGCTAACTGTAGGGCATTGTTGCATGTTATTCATTATTATCTTTAGATGACCTATTGCAGCATGCTAGGCTTCTTATAGTTGCTTGCAAATGTTTATTTTCGCAGCAGACTCTTGATTTCAACTTGTAGATGATTTGCATCATGTTCACCATCATAAAATATAGGTGGCCTAATGTACTTATCAACAGTGACAAGTTGAATGCAAGATGTTGATGTTGCCTGCAAGACATTGTTGCATTCTTCATATTTGATCGTTGATGAATCACTGTATTATTATCCTTTTTGTAAATTGCCTATACGGAGGCTAACATATCTCTTAGCAATTAGGCTACATTGATCACGTGTAAACTGTATTTTGCTTTGAACTCGTGTAACATATCTTGGTTAACAAGTCAAGTCATTGCATTCATCACTTGCAAACCTCTCTTGTTTGCTAAAAGCTAGTGTATTTTATTTAGCATCAGTTGCAGGAGGTTGATCATTGCTAGGAGTTTTGTTTAACATAAGTCCCTTACCTGTGAGTGAGTTATCACGCTCATTTACAGGCTCTTTGTTAATGTTCATTTGCAAGCTAATGTATCCACTGTAGATCCCCAGCTTGTTAATTTATATTTATTTGAATGCGGTGAATTATTATTTGACCTCTGTATTTTTTTTTTTAATTTGATTGCGCATTTTAGAATTTAAAGTTCAATTCTCTATTATTCAGTTTGAAGGTCATGTTCCCTATCATTCAGCTTGAATTAGGTCCCCAGTTGTCCATTCAGTCCTTATGCATTTTATTCTGAATTTCGGTAGAATTTTGACGTATCTCCCATTTAGGAAAATTTTGGGAGTCATAGCCTTCCTATCACATCAAAAATATGTGCACAGTCAACATTGTGTGACACCTCAGCTGTAGTCTTCAATCCTGCCACGCCAAAAAAGGCATACACATTGGTCTTTAAGGGTACCTATTTAAAAATGCATAGTTGTTTCCTCGCAGGCACTGAGACACATGCATGGGTACTTAATTTTTACCCTGCCATGATAAGAAAAGTGTACACAAGGCTTACCTGTCTCATTACAAGCACTGTGATGAGTTTCCTTCGACCGCACTAAGAAAAATGTGCATGAGTGGGTGATTGCTCGCCATGCTGCAAGCGCTAAGGGCAAGGTTTGGGCTTTGATGGATTATACCTTGGCGAGGGGATATGGGTGATACCATTGGCGTCGAGGGCAACGACGATCGAAGCATACAAACATTTTTCTCATTTTCATTTTTATTATTAATTATAATTACTCATAATTAATCATAATTAATGATAATTAATTATAGTTGATGATAATTAAAATTAATAATAATTAATTATGATTAATTATAATTAATCATAATTGACAGCAATGGATTATGATTAATTATAATTAATGGTAACCAATTATAATTATATATAATGAATTATGATTATTGATAATTAATTATAATTAATAGTAGTTAATTATAATTACTTACCATTAATTATAGTTAAATATAATTAATGGTAATTAATAGTAATTACTCATAACTAATGATGACTAATTATAATTAATTATGATTAAATATAATTAATGATAATCAATTAGAACTAATCATACTTAATTACAATTAATTATAATTAATAGTAATTAATTATAATTAATGAGAATTAATTTAATGATAATTAATACAATTAATGATAATCAATTATAATTAACTGGTAATTAATTATAATTAATAAGAATTAATTATAATTAAAATAATTAAATATAACTAAGTATAATTAATACAATTAATGAAATAGGGAATACTTAAAAAAAGGGATTTACCTACTTTTCAGGTTGGGGTCAGCATAATATAGAGTTCACCTAAGCTTGGCCGAGAGAAAGAGATGGGTGAGGGATTCGAATCGGAAGTAGCATACGAGGGATTGGAAGTCAGGTTGGCTTCAGGCAGAGACGGAGAGAGGAGAGCAGCTCGATGTCTGTCTGCGATTGAGCTGGGGCCGACGGCTGTAGATAATGCAAAGGGTTTGGCTTTGGTAGATCTAGGTATAGGCCATAGCATAGAGTCGACTTGATTGAAAGTCCAATCGGAGAAGACCGGGCACGAATATGGTCGGTATTGGCTGGACGTTGAGCTCAGTCGGCAAGGAGTTCGACAAGTGGTTGTTGTGCCGTCTTCGACTTGCTTGTGGCAAGTTGAGGAGAAAACGAGGCTGAAGGTGTTAGAGCCAGGCATTAGCTGGGTCAAAGGTCAGGTTCGATCATGCTGTGAGAGTCATGGACTTTGACTGAGGGAGGAAGTAGAGTGAGGGAATCGGAAAGAAGAGGCGGGTTGGAGGTTTTGAGCATAGAAAGACAAAAGCCCGAAGTCCTTCATTTCGTTCTCATCTAACAAAGAACGGAAGGCGTGCATCTCGACATGGGAAGCTCGTCATTATCATGGTGAGATCGCGTCAAGCACGTCGCTAGACGGTTGCCGAACGTCCGAACGGTACTCAAGTAATGTGGGATTTAATCCTTTGATTTTTAATTACTAATAATAATAATAATAAATATTATTATTATTACCAAATAATAATTATTATTATTATTAAAATGACGGGGATCAAAAATGTGCTCTTTGCCTCAATTTTTATGTGATTTTTCTCGAATTTGTTCGCAGTCACCTTGGAAACTGAGCCAATTTTGTCACGCATTTTTTTGAGCGAAATTATAGTCATTTTTAGATGACTTGGACGTTTCGAACGCAACAGTGAAGTCTGTTATATGATTAGACGTCATTTTGGCATCGTCGCACGTCATTTTTGGGTGTCGATGGCCGATTTTGACCGGTCTCGGTCGATTCGACTACGAAGCAAAGCCCTACATTGAGTCCTGGTTGGGTACCCATGCTCTGCACGGGCTGGCTTCTCACACCCACACCCACTCATGGTGACTTTTGAGATGTCGTACCCAGTACCCAAGCTCTGCACGAGTGGGCTTCTCACACCCATGCCCACCCATGGTGACTTTCGAGATGTCGTACCCACCAACTTTCAACACTTTTTGAATGCAGTCCTCCACAGACTGATTGCCTTGAGGCTTGTTGCGCTTTGATCTGATTGCAAACTTTCATGACACATATCAAAATTTACCATGGTTGCAGTGCGGTTCAGTGTTGCTCACTGCATAGTGAAAATTACGGTACTATACAATATACGGTGATTAGCAATGTAAATTAATTTATCCTCCGATGTTGAGTACCCACCCATGAGGTCATAGGCATATCCATACCCATTGAGTATGGGTGGGGTATGTGGGCTGGTGTGGTTATGGGTACCCAATGCAAGGCTCTGCTACGAGGGGCCTCCACTGAAGGAAAATCGATGTTTTGATCACAACGGCTCTATCCGTTAAGCGATTGAATGTTGTTTAAACATTCAAGTGACGCATCGTGCCGATGCTCGTGTCGCTAAAATCATCGGATTTGCCTCTTTTTCACTGGTATTTCAATGTAGGGGTCAACAATGCGGTGATTGTAGAAATTTCAAAAAGATTGTTGATAACCCAACCAAAATGCAATGATTGAACAACTGAAATTCACAATGATTTGATGGAATGCTACACATCATGACATTTGGATGGTAAATAGACTCCTTGATTTTTGTGAAAACACATTTTAGGATAGCAAGATGAACTATTTGTCAAGCTCATAATAAAGTAATGCTCTTTCGTTAGAGCTCCTTACAATCTCACCTCTTCACTTCTTACTCTGGAAACCTAACAATGGTGTCCTCTGTTACAATTGCACTCTTCAGCAACACAACAGATTTTATGGCAGCAAATCTTTTTTAAGAACACAATGAGGGTGGAATTGCAAAAAATTTGTAAGCAATACAAAATTATGAAGAAGTATACTCAGATATTATCAAAGGAAGAAGAGATGTTGAACACCTTTCTGGAGAGTGAACTCTCTTTCTTCGCTAATTATTTTAAGAACGGATTGTCCGTATTACTGACTTAAAGAGTTTGTCAATATCTACAGAAGTTTCTAGATGGTACCCATAGAGTTCATTCCAAATGCATTCTCTTGTTTGTTGGTTGTACTCTGACCATCAAGAATTTTATGAGCTTGTTTTAGATCAGTATGTTCGATGCTTTCAACTTCTTCACCCCTCATCATCAAGAAAATTCAATACTAAAGGTTTTGCCAATCTCTATGTGCAGATAAATAAATACATATATGCATCGACTCTGACTCTAAGTAGATGTACTTTTTGAACAAAGCTTAACATGTCCCGGTAAAAACTTTGGTAATCTAGTTTCTTCGTATGGAAACAAGCAAAAGAATATTAAAATACTAATTTTCGAACTGATTAACGTTCCTTATTTAATAAACATCCCATATAAGACTTTCCTCTATTGAGCGGCCACAAAGCGTGTAGGTTGACATAGGTATAAGATTTTGGTGAGAATGTAGCTCAAATTGCAAAGTTAGAATCTTTATTAAAAAAGGAAGATGATAAAAGAGCAAAGACAATAGTTTTGGATGTGAGCAACTCAAAAATCACATCCATTAATGGTTCCGGTGCAAATATCTTAGTCATTGCTTTTGAACACGGTGAAAAAATTCTTCGAAAAATGAGAACAACTTTTGACGAAAAAAATTCAAAAGGAGGTATACCTGCAAATAGGTTGTCACAGTCATACTTGTCAAAGATGAATGACGCACAATATTAAATAATTATGAATAAAAATATATATTAATATGAAATACTATTAAATTGAAAGATAAATCATCGTAATAATAAAAACAACTAAAGTGATGCTTAAGTTCCCAGTACCTCAATCACTCATCCTCTTCGTCACCCTCATCATTCTTATTTTCAGTTGCAGCAATGTGAAGCCTAGATAAAGATTTCTTCTCTTTGCCTTTAATAGCTCTCGAATATTGTAGTTTTTGCATAAAAATCAATCGCTTTTACAACAATACTCATGTCAAATCTTCTTCACTAACAATCAATTCATTCTCTTAATCTAACTCATTATCTATTTTTCATATCAACCCCTCACTTGCATCATCTATATTATTCAAAGAAATAGGATTTCATCAGATAATGATGATTGTATCTGCAAACACATACCCTATTATATTTTATATACAATAAATATCTAAGGCGACCATGATCCATTTTACTTCTTTTTTTTTCAATGAAGTTGCAATTGAAAAAACACTAAAATTACAAAAATAGAAACATTAATGAAAAAAAATCAGTACATACTATGTTATTGTACTTACAAGTTCAAATATATTCCAATTACGTTCACATTCAGATGAACTATAGGTCAGGCAAGGGATTCAATCTCAAAACTTTATAGGTGTAAAGCTCCTTGGCCATACACTAGTCACCAATTAGTTGGAAATAATGAAATAATTAATTTCTTGTTAATTAAATATAAAAAATTTACTCGCATTAATTATAAGTTTACTCAAATTATATTATTTGGTGACCAAGTATTCCTTTGTCTCACAACTAGAGTATCAAATAGCTCTTCACCCCTATTATATACATTTAAGTCATTGCTAATTTTGTCTTCTTCATCTACATTCTCAGCCAATCTTCCAATACATGCATAAAGTTCATCAGCTATTTCCTTATCCTTTGTAATATTAGAGCTCCTAAAAAATTTTAGAATTAAAAAATGTACATTCTCATGTAAAGGTTGATAGAAATGCACTTCTCATCTTCTATCAATAATTTAAAATTTTTGCTCATATTTATCGTTGTTGTTAAAGATTGCAACAACTTGTGATTTCACCCTATCCATTGATTCTTATATATAACTCATTGGAAGGCTTACTTTCTCCATCAACCAATCTAAGGAACTTCAATAAAAGGCCACCTACATTTAGGGAATATAAAATAACATTTGAGAATGATTGTTGTAAGATGGTTTGTTGAGTGTGCTTTGACTTTGCTTCTTTTGCATGAAGACCCAAAAAAGTTTTTATCATACACAAATATTTTCTTCAAATTCAATTAGTGTTGATGAAAATTGTTGTAACTTCAAGAAAGTAGAAGTGAAAAGAGCCTCAGCAAACTTGACGAATAATCATTGATTTGTACATCTTCTCATTAAGTCAAACAACTGAGGTATTGAATATAAGAAACTATATACCGCTTCCACTTTCTCAAAGGATCATCTTAATCTTGAATTCTAAAAATATATTCAATCATTAAATTAAAATAGTAAGCAGCACAAAGAAGTTCAATATAGGTGTGGATATTTTTCCATCGATAAATTTACAACAATAATATTAAATGTAATGAGAATAATTTAATAACTTACTTAAAATAGTATACAACTAGAAGGAAATGGAAATTTATAATGAGTGACACAAGGACATTCGAAGAAGCATTATCAATAACCGCTTGAATTAGACTATGTGCCTCAATCTCCTCAATAAAATTGGTCAATAATTCCAACATCTTCACTCATTCTTTTAGAAATATATGACATAAATTCACTTGTGAATGCAGTTGATCTCGGAAAATTCACCAAAAAAATTACCTAAAATTTATTCATCATGGGATGTCCACCCATATGCCATAAAAGAACAACCACATCTAGAACATTATTCTTTATGGTGTTATACTAATTCTTGTGAGTCAAACCTCTTTTTTCAAGCAAATGATCCATACCTCGTAATTGCTATAAGAGGTCTCATTCAAGGACAAAAATATCGGAATGCCTCAACTACAACAAGGAAGCTATCATATTTAATAGCATTGACTTATATCCCAACATCATACATTCATCTGAAAAATATTTAAATTGCCCTTCCTGACATTTCTTTTGTAGAAGCATCCTTCTCTTTTCAGACTTGACCACTTCTCTGGTTCACCACATCATCAGGATTTGTGATAAGATATGTATCTAATAGTCCTTTAGCCCTTACTGTTTTAAGCAAAAATGTTGATGT
Organism: Dendrobium nobile; assembly: GCA_022539455.1. Lineage (NCBI taxonomy): Eukaryota > Viridiplantae > Streptophyta > Magnoliopsida > Asparagales > Orchidaceae > Dendrobium > Dendrobium nobile. The sequence goes on along the minus strand of CM039718.1, from coordinate 45,672,046 downwards.
TAAACTTTGATTTGATGCATTAAAGTTTGTTGTCCAATATCTTTTGGATGGTCCAATACCTAGAATATCATTATCCACCATCACATCAAACTCATCACTTACGTAAATATTAATTTGTTCTTTTAACTCTTTTCTATTTCGTAAGGAACCTATATCTCATCTTTCACAAGTTTATGACAATTATAATAAACTCTAGTATTTATAAAACCATAAACCAAATGTTGCATGTGACAAGCAATTCCATCCTTTTGTTATTGTCCCAAGAAAATACACGTCAAACAATTGTTATTATCTTCATTTGCCAATATTGCATATTTCCATGCAAGATCCTTTTTTGTAGTTAAAACTAGATTCAAAATTTTGTTGAATAGTTATAAGCAAGCATGCATTCAAACAATTTTACTTGTTATTAGATGTGTGAATGGAATGAATATCAAATAACACAAATATTCCATCATTTCAATTGATGAATCATAAAAGATATTTAACAAATAACTTATTGCCTTTTTTTTTAAAATTAAGGCATACTTATTTGTCACAATGAAACCTATTGATTGTCTCAGCATGTTGTTCACTCTTCGTAGCCATGGAGTGGGAGAGGAAGACGCGAAAAAACTTTTTCATTGTTTGAAACCACCATCGTCGATATCGATAGATGCATGCCAACACGATCAACCCCTAAGGGTTTGAAGCCACCGCCACTGAGAGAGAGGGAAACTCACAATCGGCCTGCTCATCACATCTCAAAGCTATTGTCGCCTTGTGGAGAGGAGATGCAATTTGCTCAAATCCATCACGAGAGGTCAAATTCATCATGGGGCAGAAAGAATGCGCGATATTTTTTACTCATCGCTATGCCAACATAGCCTTCAAACACTTAATTCCACCATGCAACTCATGACCGAATGCTTGTGCAAAGCCATGAAAATGCAAGGTTTGCAATGTTCATGGCATTTGAAGTTTTCTTACATGAGATAAAATGAGTCATCTTGGAAAATCTGTCCACAACCACCATAATGGAATCATTTCCATGTTTGGTTTGTGATAAACCCATGACGAAATCCAAGCTAAGATCTTCCCAAATGGATTCAGATACTGGCATCGGCATATAGAGGCCCGTATTTTGGGCTCCTCCCTTGTACATTTGACAAACCGTGCAGCTATCCACTAGTTGGAAGACATCTCGTCCTAGCCGCGGCCAGAAGAAGCGCGTCTGTAAGTGACAGAGAGTGTTGTCACATCCGACGTGTGCTGCAAGACCTCCACTGTGTGCTTCCCTTATGAGTTGTTGTCTCCAAGAGGAGACCGGAATACACAACAAGTTCATCTTAAACAGGTACCGATGTTTGATCGAATATCCATCAGCACATTGTCCTTCTTTACATAACTTCTAGAACTATCTGAAATAAGGATCAGCTTCATACAATTCCTTAAGGCATTCTAAGCCGGCTGTTTCGGTTTGGAGCATAGCTGTCAATGGCGCAAAATAGCGCGCGCCATGGCGCACGACGCGGCGCACCTACAGCGCCATATTCATGGCGAGGCGCATGTTTTTAAAATAACGTGCGCTATTTGCGCCACATGTGAGCCATGGCGCATTGCGCACAGCACAAAATAGCGTGCCAAATTGTTTTTAAATTTTGATATACTTATGAATATTTTTTATACCGCTCGGTACCGCTAGTTACATGCTTTGTACCGCTCGGTACAGCTCGGTACAGCTCGGTACACGCTCGGTACCGCTAGGTACACGCTCGGTATTGCTAAGTACATGCATGATACCGCTCGGTACCGCTATGTAAATGCTCAGTACCGCTCGGTACATGCTCGGTACCGCTAGTTACATGCTTTGTACCGCTAAGTACAACTCGGTACAATTAGGTACACGCTCGGTACCGCTAGATACACGCTCGGTATCGCTAAGTACATGCATGATACCGCTCGGTACCGCTATGTAAATGCTCGGTACCGCTCGGTACATGCTCAGTACCGCTAGTTACATGCTTTGTACCACTCGATACAGCTCAGTACAACTAGGTACACGCTCGATATTGCTAAGTATATGCATGATACCGCTCGGTACTACAAGGTACACGCTCGGTACCGCTCCCTAATTTCCATACAAACAAACTTCAAAAATTTCTCTTACAAATAAATTGTGAACATGGCGTAGGTCGAACCCCGTCAGCGAGCAGCGCCCCCTTGGACCCCCGGCAACCCCCATATTATGTTTCTTAGACAATATTATGTTTCTTTTATCTAAATTTGTTTGTTTTTAGGTGATCATAAAATGTCAAATTCAGTTCTTATAGGATTACGAAGTAGCAGTACCGAGGATTATGATAGCTTGTCTTTCATTTTTATTTTTTAATAATATTTCATATTCATGCTTATTATTTTATAATTTTTATATAGCTTGCGCCATGTTCAAAATAGCGCGTGCCGCGCCGTGCGCTATGCGCCATGGCTCCAAATGGACCTTTGCGCCATGGTGCGCCATTCGCCGTTAACAGGTATGGTTTGGAGTCTAGTAAGCAATGCAGTTTTTCTATTGAGGGCATCCGCCACCTTGTTGTCTTGTTCCGGTTTGTGCTTAATTGTAAGAGAGAACCTTTATAAGAACATGAGCCAGCATGCATGCATATGGTTTATGGATTGTTGGTTGTTGATATATTGTAAAGCTTTGTTATCACTACATATGACAAAATCTTGATGCAATAAGTATGACTCCCACTGCTTAAGGGCACGGATGGCGGCATAGAGCTCTTGTTCATATGATGACCACTTCTGATGAACGACGCACAATTTCTCACTGAAAAATGCTATTGGTCTTCCTTCTTGCGATAGGACTGCTCCGATTCCAATAGCAGAAGCATCGGTTTCAACAGTGAATACCTTGTCAAAGTTTGGAAAGGCTAGCACAAGAACGGAGCTTATCACTCTTTTGATTGCCTCAAAGCTTTGTTGTTGATCTTACCCCCATTGAAATAGTTTAGATTTCAAGCAATCGGTCACTGGTGCCATAAGAATGTTAAATTTTTTTATGACTTTGCGGTAAAGATTTGCTAGCCAGTGAAAACTCCGAACTTCGAAGAATGATTTGGGTGGCGGCCAATCAAGAACAGCATTTAACGGTCCATGTGTACACCTTCTGCGGATATGACAAATCTCAGGAAATGGACCATGGAAGTAGCAATCTCACACTTGGGAAGTTTAATGAACAGTTTTTGTTGTCTTAATACCTCAAAAAGAGTTGCTAAATGTTGTATGTGCTGGTGTCAATCATTGCTAAAGACTAAAATGTCATCAAAGTACACAATGCAGAATTTTCCTATGAATGGATACAAAACTTCAGGCATCATCCTCATGAAGGTGGAGGAAGCGTTGCATAGCCCAAATGGCATGACTTTCCAGTCATACAGCCCATGTGGTGACTTGAATGCTATTTTTCATTCATCTCTAGGCCTTATGCGAATCTGATGATACCTACTTCCCAAATCTAGTTTGGAGAAATAGAGGAACTTGAAAGTGTATCAAGCAATTCTTCTATGCGAGGTACCGAAAATTAATATTTTACTATTAATTTATTGATAGCTCGGCTATCAATGCACATCCTCCAATTGTCATCTTTCTTAGGCACTAACATCGCAGGCACGGCACACGGATTCAAACTAGTCTGAATAAATTGCTTCCTGAGTAAATTGTCAACCAATTCTTGCAATATGAGTTGTTCCTTGGGCTTAAGCCTGTAGTGAGGCATGTTTGGTAGGGAAGCACCCAGCATCAAATCTATTTGATGCTGAATGGCTCGAACGGGCGGGAGTTCTTCAGGCAGCTCCTTTGATGTAATGTCTTTGTATTGCCTTAACAGTCTATCAACCTCAGTGTGTCTCTTCTTCAATATTGGATTCGGATTGGGCTCTGTTACATACAATGTGAATAGGGGGGCAGGTTCTCTCCAGCAATGAAGTAACCCAGGATCGATTACTACATGCATAGCAGCTTGTTTGGATGATCCAGGAGCCTGTGATTTCAGTTCAGCTAAGCTGGGTAGCAAACAGAGGCGACAACCCTTCCACTCAAAGGAATAAGCATTGGCCCGATAGTCATAAATGGCACCTACATCGAACTTCCACGGTCATCCAAGTATTAGGTGACAAACGTCCATATTCAAGACATCACACAAAACCTCGCATACATAGTGTTTGCCTATAGAAAAGGTTACTCGGCACGACTCGGAGACTACGATTTCCATGCATTTCTTGACCAAGCTTATTTTATAAGGGTGTAAATTTTTGGTGGTTTTTAAGTTTAGGGCTTGAACGACGGAGCGGTCAATTATATTTTCAGTACATCCATTATCAATTAAGATGTTACACACCTTGCAGGTGAGGAGTTTTGAAAATGCCGTGGCATTGAAACCTTATGTTTTGCCGCGAGGCTAATAGTAATTTCTCCATGACACAGATCAATGATTCCCCTTCATCAGCTTGGAGGTCTTCGGTATCACAGTCCTTGTCGGTTTCAGCCTCGGCATGCTCACTACCTTCCTCACATTTTGCAATGCATTCTTGTTGTCTTTGCGGACATTCGTTTGATTTATGCCCAGGTTGGAAGCAACAAAAGCACTTCAATGTAGTTAGCTTTGCATAAGGATTTTCCTTGGCCATTGGTTTTGATTTTTGCATATTCCTGGGTTCAACATTAGCATTGCAAGGTGCATTGGGCACAGTCACGGGACTGAGGTTCTGAGATGACTTCGTTGGTGGTGCATTGCTTTTGTTGTTTGAAGCAATAGGCTCTTGCCAATGACGCCTATTATAAATGACTTTGGACTGCCTGATTTGTTGCATTTCGATCTTCAAGGCGAAATTCACCGCTTGAGCCATCGACCAAACCAAATTCAACTCAAGTCGATCTTGAATGTTATCCTTTAAACCTCCAATATAGCATGCCACCAGTTGTTTTGCGGATTCATTGAGGTTATTTCTAGCAATCAAACGGTTGAATTCTTCTGTATAGTCGCTTACAGATCTTGTCCCTTCAACACAATGCTGGTACCTCATGTCTCATGTACAATATTTGTTTAAAATCCGTAGGCAAAAATTGAGCTCTTAACAGTTGTTTCATTCTACCCCAACTTCGAACCTTCCCCATAACTTCTCACTGGCGCATTTGTATAATTTATTTCCCACCAAGCACTCACACCACCCTTCAACCTGCACGCCACATACTTCACTGATTTTTCTGGATCGATTTCCATGTATTCAAAAAAAATTCAACAGCTTTTTCCCAATCCAAATAATCTTCAATATGCATATGTCCGTCAAAAAAATGGATGTCTAACTTAACTTCGAATTCTCCAGATGGTGTTTATAATGTGTTGGCCGTTTGTACCTTCGGTAATGCAGTGGGTATGCGTTGCCTAAATCCTCGTCTTCGCCTGACTCCATGAAGTCCGTTTGCTGGTAAGCTTGTCTGTCGTCCTCGGAATCCGACACATCTAGGGGGTTTGCATGAATGCGATTGAAGTCTTTGTTGTTAGCTAATCCATGATTCGGTAATGGCCTGTTTACGGGCATCTCTTCTCCTCGTAGTTGCTGGTGAGGTTGCCTCGTCCTGTTGAGCTTGAACTCACGGCATAGCTCCACCGTCGATCGTTGCAAATCTGTAGCCAACTCATCTAGCCGACGATTCACATTGTTTTGTTTTGCCCAAAGCGCCTCAAGGCTTAGAGCTCCTTCGGTCACTAGTTCCATGCCAAGATCCGCCAACTTCTCCTTCTGCTGGCTCTGATATCAACCTGATAGAACCTTTGCAGCAGCAGATGGCACCTTGCAACAATACAGCGAGAGCAACCTGCAAGACAATAGAATGCAAAGGAAAACAGGACACCAAAATACCTGGAGCAAGAAGTTCTATATTTTTCTGTATTCATGATAATCAAAAGTTGTCTAAATTGTTTAATGGAGAATGTGAGAGTTGATTAAGGATGTTTAAATTGTTCTGCTACCATCCGAAGTTAACGTGCTCTGCATCAATATTATTGCTCCTACATAAGGCAAATAGTGCACGTCATTTTGAATTAGTGTGTTGCACCAAATAATGACGTTGGGGGTGTGCCACACTACTCTATGTGCCATTGCGAGTATCATTTTGAGTTATTGACATGTAGGGATGTAGTACTGATTGAATGCCACAATCTAAACAACTCATCAGATTTCCTTCATGTATCTCAATCCTATTAGTATAAATATTTTAGATGCCATTCATTCAGACTCAAACTAAAATATGTTGAACAAACTTGAGAATTCTTTAATGCTGGAATAACTTCACAATTAACTTTTGGAAATACTGAATACCTCTCACGATGTTGGTAGAAAAATTAAAATCAATAAGAACAAAATCCGAAAGCTACTGAAGAGTTGTAGAAGATAGTTGAAAATATGATAAATTTGACATAGAAAGTGATTATTTTTTAAAAGGAACAAGTTAATCTAATGGATAAGTATATAGGTGCTGACTCTCAGGGGCTGTTTGACTCTAAGGGGCTGTTTGGAAAGGATGCCTTGGAGTAGAACCAACATGACATGATCTAAATGCCGCATGGATTTCCTTATGAATTTCAATCTGTCTGATCGAAGTGAATATTGCTGACGTCAATCGTTCGGACCTCAACTGAAATATGTTGAAGAAACTTGAGGATTCTTTCGCACTAGAATTATTTGGCAATTAACTATTGGGAGTAACGAAGACCCCTCTTAATGTAAGTAGCAAATTTAGAATCAATAAGAACAAACTCCATAAAGTTATGAAAGAGCTGCAGAAGAATACTGAAAAGATACAGAATTTGACACAGCCAATGATCAATTTTGAAAAGGATCTAGACAAGCTAATTGATAAGTATGCCTGCGTTGAATCTAAAGGATGCCTTGGAGTAGAACCAATATTTGTTATATGAGCTTTATGAGAGCAACACTCAACTATAACAGCAAAGACGACTTGGGAGTTACTAATGAGAAGAATGTGAAGTTGGAGAAAGAAATTGTTGAGCTCCACATACAAAATTAGAAGTTTAACAAAAAAAAAAGGAAAAAAAAGGAGGGTTAATGTTACGAAACGAGAAGAACCGACCAAAATGTAGAGCAGAGAAGCGAACAAAACTGTCCTGTAACGTCCAAGATACGAATCTGCGATGAACGCGCCTGCAAGCGGCAGCATCATCGCCACTCCAGACCAAGTATTCACACCGGCTGCCGCCGCCGCCGTCGATTCCTGGAGCGGCCCAGTGAGATAGGTAATAAGGTTGGAAGAAATCCCATAATACGCAAACCTTTCTGCAATCTCCACCCCTGCGACGAGGTCACAAGAATCAGAGAAACCCAAAGGTCGGCTGCGATGAGAGGAAGTTAGGTAAATGGATTGAATATCTCCTACCGATGATGAAGAGAGCAGCGGTCCACTTGCCGGACGAGGATCGGGAGGCAGGGCGACCGCGGTGGTCGACGACGCCTACCAAGTCGACGGCGGCAGAAGGGGAAGGGGGAGAGGTGAGGGGAAGCAGAGGCGATGAGTCCATCTTGAAAGATAAGCTCCAGCGATCGTTTTAAGGAGGCAAACTGAGCTGAGCTCACTGCTTCAGGCGGCGGTCGACTTGGGCATTGCAGGGAATTTTAATTGCCTAGGTTCCCTGACGCATCTCTACGTTCGGTATGGCTTCAAATCGGGACATCTGGCACGTCTCTTTACCCCTTAATGACCCGACGACAGCTCATATGTTTTAGCACGTTTTTTAAAATATTTCGGGTTGGCCCGTCGTAATGTATATGAAATGGGCAGGGAACTAAAAAAAGTACGCGGCTTTTACCTCAGGTATAATAACATTTTCTGTATTAAACCTAAGATGTTCTACAGTCTTTACGGTTCATATATTTTTCATATACCTCACGTAAAGAAATCGTGAAGTATTTGAGGAGATGGATGGATCGAATGAAGATTCTGCTTTTGAAGACTTCTTCGATTACGATGAAACTCTGACGTTAAACTTTGATCAAGCTTTTTCTGATCTAATTGTAGTAAGTTATTATCTATTCTGTTTGTTTTTTTTTTTTACTTTTTACTGTTTCATTAGTGGGTATCAAACGTTGGTTTCAGTAATAACGTTTTTTTTTACTCGGTATGAAGTTCTTCTTAGGTCGGTATTAGGTCGGTATTCATTATTATAGATCGGTATATGATAGGTACTGATTATAATAGCTCGGTATTAGGTCGGTATTCATTATTATATATCAGTATATGGTAGGTACTGATTATAATAGCTCGGTATTAGGTCGGTATTCATTATTATAGATCGGTATACGGTCAGTACTGATTATAATAGCTCGGTATTAGGTCGGTATTCATTATTATATATCAGTATGCGGTTGGTACTGATTATAATAGATCGGTTTAAACTCGGTGCACAGTTGTACCGAGCTAATAAATATTAATACGTCGTATTAGTACCGATCATTACTCGGTATGAACTCCTCCTTAGCTCGGTATAAGGTTGGTATTAAGTATTATAGATGGGTATACGGTCGGTACTGAATATAATAGCTCGGTATAAACTCGGTGCACAATTGGACCGAGCTAATACCTAGATAATTTTTATTGATTGTTTTTAAGGTCCGGGTTGATATTTAGATTTAAAGCTAATATGGATGTATGAATATTTCTTAGGGTGTTTACAATTCTGAGAAGGAAGCATATGAAAAATATTGCTAGTATGCGCATTCAACTGGATTTAGTGTTCGGAAAGATCATCACCATTTCTAGCCAAATACAAGGAAAATCAAATCAAAGGATTTTGTTTGTTCTAAATCAGGTTTCGAGAAGGAGAATAAGAGTGGTACTAAGCTAAAATATCGAAGATCATGTTGAAGAATAGGATGTCCAGCCATGGTTAGATTTTTGGTGAGTCAAGATGGGCTTTGGGCAGTGAATAAATTTGTAGAGAGTCACAATCACGAACTGGCTAGGCCGGATGATCAACATTTGCTCAGGTCATCTAGGAGCATTAGTGATGATAATGCAGCAGTTTTGAAATCTATGTCAGAAGCAGGGATAAGAACTGTCGATGCATTTACATACCTATCTGATGAAGTTGGTGGTGTGGGTAATCTTGGAGTCATGAAGTGGGATGCGTACAACTACATCCAAAAAGAAAGAATAGCCAAGATCGAGACTAGAGACACTAATTCACTGATCAAGTTGTTTAAAGAACGGGCAATTGATGACAATATGTTTGCTTGAGATGTTGAAACTGATGAAGATGGGTGTTTATTGAATTTCTTCTGGGTTGATGGTCTTGGTAGAATTGACTATGACTGTTTTGGGGATGTGATTATATTTGATACTAGTTATCGTTTAAATAAGTATAACTTAGCTTGTGCCCCAATTGTCGGCGTGAATAATCACTGGCAAAATGTTCTATTGGGAGTTGCATTTTTATCAGATGAGACTATAGCTTCTTTTACCTGGCTTTTTCGAACATTTATAAAAATCATGAATAACAAACATCTCATTATCATTTTTACTGATGAGGACCAAGCCATGGCCAGGGCAATAGAGATTATATTGCCTAATACACTGCATCGATTGTGCCAATGGCATCTGTACAAAAAGGCACCTTCAAAGGTATGGTGCTTTAATAGCAACAACAGAGTTAAATGCCTATTTTTTTATTGTTTCAAACAATGTGATTCAGTGGAGGAATTTGAGAGTAAATGGACTAAAATGATATCAGAAGGAAACCTGCAAAATCATCAATGGTTGAATGATCTCTACAAAATTAGGGAGAAGTGGTCAACTGCATTCAACAAAGATTGTTTTAACCTTGGCATTTTATCAACCCAACATAGTGAGTCAACCAATCATGTATGCCATGGTTATTCGAAGCCAACAAGTACTATCACCGAGTGTTTCCTCGGTTTGAATAAGGTGATAAGGAATTGGCGTCGAAATGAATAAGACGAAGAATTCAGATGTAGTCAAACTGATATAGTGCCTTATATGAAAAGTAGCCCAATATTGAAGCAAGCTGCAAAATTTTATTCAAGGAAGTTGTATGCATTTTTTGAAGAGGAGTTCTTACATGGACTTGGTGGATTATGCGTTGAAAATACCTCGTCGGATTTATCAAGATTTTCTGTTTGGAACATAGACAACTCCAATGATTCACACAATTGGATTGTCAATTTTAATTCATTAGAAGGTACCATTGATTGCAGCTGTGCTAAGTTTGAAATGATGGGTATATTATGTGCACATTGCATGAGAGTAATGAGATAGTTAGAGCCAATAAATATTTACTCCCAAGATGGTCAGCCAATGCTCGAAAAGATTTATATTATGGAGGAAAGATCCCAAGTCTTGGTATGAATGCTTGCCAACTTATTTCGGGATCTAGCAACTTGATTTTCAAAAATTATATATGCCGATTTACATATAAAATTAGCACAGAAGCACAAGGTAATGAGGAGACTGAAAAGTGTGTCATAGATGATTTGAGTACTTTGTCTGTAAAAGTTCATTCCATCAAGCTAGGTAGAAAGAACAAACCAAATCCTAGAGCTGGTAATGAAACTATTAAAGATCCTAAGAAGTGCCGGCCAAAGGGCGTTTCAAATGCAAGATTGAAGGATCACTGGGAGAAAAGGAAGATCAAAAAAGTTAAACCCACAAAGAAGAAACAAGCATACACTTCACAAATCCAGATTCAGGTAGTCAATCTTCTTTCATGTAATATGTTAATTTTGAGGAGTTTCTATAATGAATATGTCTTTCTGATTGTATGCATCTATAATTACTCGGTATGACTCTATAATTACTCGCTATACCGATCTGTTTTTTGTTTATACCAAGCATATTTCGTTGAATACCGAGCAATCACTAAGTATTCTCTTATTGCTCGGTATTGCTTAATGATTAGTAGACTTAGCTTGGTATTTCTCCTTCTAAGTCCTCGGTACCATTTACTTGTAATGTACCGATCTGTTTTTTGTTTGTACCGAGCATATTTCGTCGAATACCGAGCAATCACTAAGTATTCTCCTAATGCTCGGTATTGCTTAATGATTAGTCCACTTAGCTCGGTATTACTCCTTCTTAGTCCTCGGTAACATTTACTTGTAATGTACCGAGGTAATTTCGTCTAAAACCGAGCAATACCGATCTGTTTTTGGTTTGTATCGAGCATATTTCGTCGAATACCGAGCAATCAGTATCTGATCTCGTATTGCTAGGTATTTCTTAATGATTAGTAGACTTAGGTTGGTATTACTCCTTAGTCCTCGGTACCATTTAGTTGTAATTAAAAATGCACACGAAATATACATGAAAAAGAAAATTTATTTGAAAATCTATTGAATTTTTGTACATAAGATGGCATATGCTAATTCAGCCCTGAATAGTGGCATATTAGATTGCCAGTTCTTATAAAGATACCATTGAACAGGTTCTTGTTGTATTACAACTTCCATATATTTACAAAGAAACATGCCGTAATCAACGTTGTTATCTTGTGTTGGCACGTTCCTAAATCCCTTGATTGGCCATTTCCTTATATTAATGTCAAAAGCGGTCTTCGTTTCCTCGTAGAAATGAGAAATCTGGAGAAGTAAAATTAAAATAATATAAATTTTTGTTAAGAAATAAAAAAATTTAATAAATTTTGGTATTACTTATAACTTCTGGGAGTATGGCTTTGTGTGTCTTATTCGGTAATGAATCATAAAACTCCCATCATTTTTTTCTCAAATTGCATACTAGAAGGGTCCAATGTTTACTGTTTATTATAGGAACAAAAATCAAATTTATATTCCTAATAACTGTTCTGTTTATATGAGATATGAAGTGCGTTCTATCTTCATCCTCAATTCAAATATCCTTCGCTTGTTTGTAGTATCCCTAAATAGAAATAACAGTGGTGATTAATTCCAACTTAAATTACATCTACTAAATAGAAATACCAAACTCAAGGATTCAAAATTGATTACTAACCCAATGAAAACTAGAAACAAAAAGAAATGGTTGATTAAGACCGGGGCAAAGTGCATTTTTCTCGACTAATAAATGAGCAAATGCATCAACGTGATTATTGTCAAGTTCCTCTGCCATTAATAATTCGTCCAATTGACTTTGATAAATTGTTATATATCCAAGATCGAAAATAGTGTCGTTCCTGTATAATTCAAAAAAACATTAATTAGACAATATGATCGTAAAAAATACTATTGTTATATTCCCAAGCTCGGTACTACTCGCTATTACGCGGTATTGATATAGTACCGAGTATGTTTAATGTAATACTGAGTAGTACCATATAGTAAAGCTCGGTACTACTCGGTATCACGCGGTACTATTCGGTACAACTCGGTAATGATATAGTACCGAGTATGTTTAACGTAATACCGAGTAGTACCGATCAGTATAGCTCGGTACTACTCGGTATAACGCAGTATTGATATAGTACCGAGTAGTACCATATAGTAAAGCTCGGTACTACTCGGTATCACGCGGTACTACTCGGTACAACTCGGTATTGATATAGTACCGAGTATGCTTAATGTAATACCGAGTAGTACCGATCAGTATAGCCCGGTACTACTCGGTATTACTCGGTATTGATCGGTATAAGATCATTACTCACTTATCCTTAAATTGTTTGAGGGCATTATCAATAAACAGCCGTTTATCTTCACTAAGTAATGATCTGCCCGGGTAATCTAAGTATTCAGGTGCAGGTTTAAATGGTATTTCTTTAAAATCATCAACTTCATGAACAATCACAGATTTTTCAGTAGTTGAAATATGTGTAGGATTTGGTAAAACAAGTCCAGAAACTTCAGTAGTAATAGGTGGTTCAGCAGCAGTAATAGGAGCAGTTTGATGTGCTAGTGGAGGAGCAGGACCAGGTTCAGGGGACTGGACTGGAACATCAATTGGAATTTTCTCACATAACTTCTCTATGGATGATGAAGCTTGTTTAATTTTTTTCTTCCTATCTCCAGTTGTGAATGGGGTAGTTACAACTTTCCTCTTTCTATTTTTTCTTTGCTGAACTCTTTTTGCTATGCCGGTCTCCGCAACAGGATCGAATTCCACTTCCGCACTCAGATTGCCATTTTCAGTAGAAGCTGATGAAGATTGTCCAGACATTTTATTCTTGTACATTTTAATATAAGAAGGAAATTTATCTTTGAAGAACTGTAACATTACAAGGTCTTTTCTTTTCATCTCTTCTTTCAAAACAAGATTCTCCACTGTCAACTCCAAAATAGAGTGCTCCAAGTTCAAAACTCGATTTTCAAGTTCTCTATTTCTTGCTTTAACCGAAGCAACCTTCTTCTTCAAGAATTTGTCTTTCTTAAACAACTTGTATATAGCTTCATTTATTATCTTGAATTTTCTTTCATCTATTATTGGCCTCAAATCAGGGGGAGTATTTGCAGATGTTTCAGTATTTCTTTGGCTTGCAACCTTGACTGGACTAGCGGGGGTAGGTTGAGATGAATCATGTTGAGGTACACGACACGAGCTGGGCTAGCCACCCGGATAGGACTTGGTACCCTAAGTGGACTAGCTATCATAACTGGACTGGCTGGACTATGTGGAGATGGCCCGGATGACTTAGATGACATATTTGAAGGTCCATGAAATAAAATCTTCTCATCATCTGTTATTCCTCTTAAATGTGGGAGAATCTGTTATTTCAAGTTTTCATCAAAGTTAAACATTAAAACATATCAATTTTGCAGAGATTTAAATGAAAAAATGTATTGAAGGTACCTCATTATCCTGAAGGTCAGCAAATATACTATTTACAACTTTTTTAGTGTACATAAAATTACCATCCCAACGCGTAAAACGTGGCCGGGATAGTTCATCTTTCACGACATGAATGGTTGTATGTTCAAGAAACCAAATCTGCCAAAATTAAGACACTTTAATTTTGTTATAGAAATTGGAAATCAGCAATGATCCTTTGAATAAAATAACAATACTCACAATTACAATCATGACAAAACCATTTACATATCCCAGTGCGGATCAGTTAGCTTGTTTAGTAGCAACATTGTTGAATTCATTTACTAGGAAACTCCTGATTGATTCTAGCCAGTTGTATGTTATAAAACTATCTACATTTTCGACAAGTTCCAATATAGATGATGGAATGCGGAAGTTAGCCATTGGATAAAATATGTTGGATAGTATGTAAAGGATGAAGGCTTCCACTAGATCGTCCATTGGAGTGGTATTATCCATCCTCTCAATGTCATGACGAATGTCATTTGAAGTTTTACCAGTAGATCTGGCACTGCCAATGTCGAAAGTAATACCCCTATTCGGCATGCCTATAAGTAATGCAACTTCATCAGATGTGAACTGTAGACTTTGTCCTTTAATAATGAAACTTTCAGTCTTTATATCCCACTTCGATAGTAGCATGTATATTAGCGAAACATTCTGAGGCATTTGGGGTACCCTAAGGAATTGGCTAATTTGCAGCAGCCTCAGTCTTTCAACAAAGGGTTCTCCAAATATCCGAACAAGTACATTACAAACTTCTCTAAAAGTCGAAGTTCGACATCTAAAATGAATCTTTGGAGTATATCCCTGCATAACAAATAATGAGTATTAAAGAAAATTCAATCAGAGTATTGCCGAGCATTGCCGGGCAACTAACCAATGATAGACTGTGCTAATACCAATCGTTAATATGCCAAAATCACTCGGTACCGAGCAATACCGAGTATTAGTAATGCTCACTACTACTCCGTACCAAGCACTAACGACTGTTAGTACTGCTCGGTACTACTCTGTACCGAGTAGTTAGCTAAGCTTATACCGACAAATATTGGCAAATACCGAGTAGTACCGAGTGTTAGTAAAGCTTGGTACATAATAGTACCGAGTGTTAGTAAAGCTCGGTACTGCTTGGTACAGATAAGTACCGATTGTTAGTAAAGCTCGGTACAGAGCAGTACCGAGCTTTTAACTAAGCTTATATGGAACATTAAAGGCTAGTACTGAGTTGTACCGAGTGTTAGTAAACCTCGGTACTACTCGGTACAGAGTAGTACCGAGCTTTTTGCTAAGCTTATACAGAACATTAATGGCCAGTACCGAGTTGTACCGAGTGTTAGTAAAGCTCGGTACTGCTCGGTACCGAGCAGTCAGAGTTTTTACGTAAGCTTATACCAACTATTAATGGCCAATACGGAGCAGTATCGACTGTTAGTAATGCTCGGTTCCGCTCGATAATGAGTTTTTAAATCTGCCGGAGCAGGTATAGGAGTTTAACTTGGTAAAACCTAACCCTAAACATTTGAAAGAAAGAAGAGGATGCATTGTTTATATAAAAATAACTAACCTGTGGCATTGTAAACGCAAATAGTGAGAGCTTCGAACTTGGAAGGAGATGAAAATACGAAGACCTTGAAACTTGAAAGAAGAAGAAGGATCGCAAGAAGAAGAATAACCGGTGGAAGAAGATGAAGTATATGCAACAAAATGATGACTGAAGTGAAAGACGGTAATCTTAGTATGAAAATTATACGTCATTTTCGGGTCCGCGGGATATTTTTTGGGTTTGCTGCTCGGGCCATCAAATTTAAATTTCACACGTGCAACATACCCTATCTTCGTCGGGTCGGGTAACGATTAAAGGCATGCCAGATGTCGCAATTTGAAGCCATACCGAACGTAGAGATGCGTCAGGTAACCTGAGGCAATAAAAATTCCATTGCATGAGGGGATGATGGTGTATTGTGTTTTTAGCAGTGGAAAAGCATCAGAGCTCAAGTTCCTGATATATTTTCTGAGAAAAAAAAATTCCTGATATTTCGGAAGCTGCATCACAATTAAGATACCAATAAATCAAGTAGGGTCAAACACTCAAATGTATGAAATATATGAATAAAAATTATATGATGCTGACGTGTGAGCCATTTATGCGTGCACATACCAGATTTGAGCATGCCGATTTAAGAATAATTTTAATGGGAATCTTTAATTTTTTCTTTTTTTTGGTAAAATTAGAGCTCAAACCCATATATATATATATATATATATATATATATATATATATATATATATATATATATATATATATATATATATATATATATATATATATATATATATATATATATATATATATATATATATATATATATATATATATCAAAATGAGTTACAGGTAAAGAAAGAAGTTACATGTAAACTTATACCCCCAAAATCAAGAAAGGAAGGAAGAAAGGTAACAAAAGTAACAAAACAAATAAAAGGACTCAGAATACAAGACTACACCAGTCAAAACATCAAAATTATCAGTTTGACATAAAGATATCCAGCAGCAAAAGAGAAGCAGGTTGTCACAGCACCAAAACGCAGGGCCATCAAAGCTTCCCAGCATCGAGTGAAGAGATTAAAGCCCAGTTTGCCTTGGTTGCCATAAAGACCATCCAACGTAAGGGTGGAGTAATCCATAGCTCATCATTGTCCATCAAAATCTTGTAATCAAATGGATATATCAGCCACCAAGATGTCCCAGCCAAAACTCTGGTAACCAAAGAATACCAGGTAGAATAGAGCAAAAAGAAGCCAACTGTGAGGCAATCCAGCAGCAACCAGTCCAAACAAAAAGCCCATATATGCAGTCATAGCAAGTCCAAGAGTTTGGAAGCATTCTTCCAATTGACAATTGTCACGACCCAACCCGACCGGGACGGATCCCGCTCGCATCAGGTCGCGGCAAAGTTCAAATTGACTGAACTGATTCCAGGATCTGGCTTTGGAATTTGTTTCAGAACTTTCTTCCAAACATACAGACAAAAACAGACGCACACAGAGCTACTATAAATATCAAATGCAGCGGAACATATCATCTATCTTTTCTTCCCCAAAAGAATCATATACAAATACAGTTCATGGCTTTTAGACAGAAAGGAAAGCAGAACAGAAAAGCCATGACTGTACAAAAATCAAAAGGACAAAATACCTATAACAGATCAGACTCTGAACTTTTAATCCTGGACTTCCATTCCTTTCCCAGAACCTGCAAACCACGCAGAAAACAAGGATGAGCTACAACAGCTCAGCAAGACAACAAACCTCCAATCAAAATCCTCAGAGTCCACATCAAACACAGCAGATAGAAATCTGCACAGAAATCAGAACAGAATCGTATATCGAATCAGAACAGAATCATACAGATCCGGTCAAATCAGAACAGAACAGAAATACATCACATTAGAGTTGACTGAACGTACAAAAATCAGAAATCAGATTAAAATCATACCATATCAGAAATCATATCAGAACAGACAGAATCATACGGAAATCAGAGTTAGATCATATCAAAACAGAACAGAATCATACATCAGAATCATAATACAAATCAGATCAGAAATCATATCAATTCAGAATATATCAGAAGTCAGAACAGATTAAATCAGAACAAATATTTCAGAACAGATCTTCCTTCCAGATTTCAGAACTTCCCCTTATATCTCCCTTGTGCATACAGCACCAGAACTTCCCCTTATAGCTCCCAATTGTGCTCATAGCACTAGAACAGAACAGATATACAGAATTTCAGAACTTCACAGAACTTCTCAGAACTTCCCCTTATAGCTCCCTTGTGCTTACAGCACCTTCCCCTTATGGCTCCCAAAAGCATACAAAATCATAACATGTCATTTCAGAGCAAATCCGGACAAATTCAGAAATCGCACGAAAATCCGGCAGCGTAACGGCAATATATGGAATTTACACAAAATTTCCTAAAAATAAAAAATTACCAAATTATCACAGAATGTTCACAACAACATTGCAAGATATTTATTCTACTTCCACAATATTTTTAGACATCGCAAAAAATTGCAGTCGAAAAAAAACACCGCGGAATCAAAAATACCCTGTCAAAATTCTCCAGAAAATAATCAAAATGTGCACACTCGGCACCTCAGAAACATATCAAAAGTTACGCGGTAAAAACTGAACCAATCGGAAAATACGGACGAAATTCACTAACGAAAACGAAATCCAGACAGAAAAATCGTTCAAACTTCACCGTTCTGAAAATTAAGAAAGGCGGAATGTGCCTTACCTCGAGTCGGTCAATTTCTTTAACTTCAGTAACGAACGAAAACTGACCGGAGTCGCCCAAAAATCACTTTTCTTCTTTTTTCCTTCATTTTTCTCTCTCCTGGCTTTTCTCTCTCTTCAAAATATCTCATTTCTATATATATATATATATATCTCTCCTGGCTTTTCTCTCTCTTCAAAATATCTCATTTCTATATATATATATATATCCAGACTGATCGTCCCGGGACGATCTGGCTCTGGAGAAATTTCGTCCAGATGAGATTAATTAACGTCCCCGACGACTTGTCCTCTGGAGAATTTTCGTCCAGACGATCCAAATTTCGTCCAGACGATCTGTTCAGTTTCCACAATGTTCAACACAACCTGTACCGATCGTCCCGGGACGATCCAACTTCGTCCCGGACGATCCTGGAGGAAAGTGATCTTTACAATCTCCCCAACTTCAGAAAAATGTCGTCCTCGACATTGCCAATCCGAAACGCAGTCAAAACAAATATGGATATGCTTGCCTTATGTCAGACTCCTTCTCCCAAGTCGCTTCTCGTGCTGTTCGATGCTTCCACTGAACTTTAACCATAGGAATCTGTTTATTTCTTAACTTACGAACATCGTAAGCCAAAATTTTCTCAGGTTCTTCTTTATACTGCAAATTCTCCTGAATCGCAACGTCATCAGCAGACAACTTCTTATCATAATCAGATATCCACTTTCTCAAAGAGGATACGTGAAAAACATTGTGCACATCAGAAATTTGATCAGATAACAACAATCTGTAAGCAGATTTACCAATCCTTTCAAGAATTTCAAAAGGTCCAACATACCGTGGATTGAGCTTACTTACTCTCCCAAATCTGCTCACACCCTTCATCGGACTGACTTTGACATACACAAAGTCACCAACTTGAAATTCAACGAACTTGTGCTTCTGATTATAATATTTCTGCTGTCGATCTTGTGCAGCTTTCAATTTTTCTTTAATCAAATTAACTTTCTTAACAGTTTCATCTACAAAAGTGGCACCCATCTCCTACCTATCTCTAACCTCAGTCAGAGTCAAAGGAGTTCTACACTTCCGGCCATACAGAGCTTCATAAGGTGCCATACCAATACTGGACTGAAAACTATTATTATAAGCAAACTCTATCAGAGGAATGTGATCTTCCCAGCTTCCTCCAAAATTCAGAACACACAGCCTCAACAGATCTTCCAGTACCTGAATAGTCCTCTCAAACTGTCCATCAGTCTGCGGATGAAAAGCTGTACTGAAATGCAACTTTGTACCCAAACCTTGCTGAATACTCTTTCAAAGTCTGGAAGTAAACCGTCCATATCGATCAGAAATAATCACCTTAGGCACACCGTGTAATCTGACAATCTCTTTCACATAGACCTGTGCCAATCGATCCACCGGATCGATCTGCCTGATCAGAAGAAAATGAGCAGACTTCGTCAATCGATCCACAATCACCCAAATGGCATCGTGCCCTTGCCTTGATCGAGGAAAACCCATAGTAAAATCCATTGTTACCTCCTCCCACTTCCACTCAGGGATAGGCAACGACTGCAAAAGTCCTCCTGGTCGCTGATGCTCTGCCTTCACCAACTGACAGGCCTCACATCTAACAACAAAATTGGCTACATTCTTTTTCATACCCGGCCACCAGAACAAACTCTTCATATCTCCGTACATCTTACCACTTCCCAGATGAACAGTGTAGCCTGAATGATGAGATTCATACAGAATCTCTTTCCTCAGATCTCTAAACACAGGAATCCACAACCTGTTATTGCAGAAAATAGCACCAGAATCAGAAACTCGGAGTTCAGGCTTCTTACCAGATTCAATCTGAGCAATCAACGTCGAATAATCAGAATCTAACTTCTGGGCTTCCAAAATCCTTTCTTCCAAAGAAGACTGAATGCTCAACTGAGTCAAAACTCCAGAATCCAAACTATTGGAGGAAATCACTTCCAACTGCAATCGCTCCATATAATGCATCAGAAAATCATCAGAAGTGAGCTGAATACCTGATAATCCAGAAGATTTCCTACTCAGAGCATCCGCCACCACATTAGCCTTACCAGGTTGATACTGAATCGTCAAATCGTAGTCCTTGATCAACTCAAGCCACCTTCTTTGCCTCAAATTCAGATCCTTCTGAGTAAAAATGTACTTCAAACTCTTGTGATCCGTGAAAATCTCACATCTGACGCCATACAGATAGTGACGCCAAATCTTCAAAGTAAAAACAACTGCAGCCAACTCCAAATCATGTGTCGGGTGTGTCGGGTAATTCTTCTCATGTGGTTTTAACTGTCTCGAGGCATAAGCAATTATCCATCCATGCTGATGCAACACACATCCCAAACCTTTCAGTGAAGCATCACTGAACACCTGAAATCCTTTCGTACCTGACGGAAGTGCTAACACTGGAGCTGAAGTCAGACACTCCTTCAATTTCTAAAAACTAGCCTCACACTCCGGTGTCCAAACAAAAGCTACTGACTTCTGAGTCAGTCTCGTCAGAGGCGTAGCAATCTGAGAAAATCCTTTCACAAACTTCCTGTAATATCCAACCATGCCTAAGAAACTACGTACCTCAAATACCGTAGTAGGCCTTGGCCAACCCGCAACAGCCTGAATCTTCTGGGGATCAACAGAAATACCTTCTCCGCTAATCACATGCCCTAGAAATGAAATGCTCTTCAGCCAGAATTCACACTTGGAGAACTTAGCATATAACTGATGCCGTCTCAGAGTCTCCAACACAATGCTCAAATGTCTGGCATGATCATCCTCAGAAGCAGAATATACCAGAATATCGTTGATGAAGACGATCACAAACTGATCCAGATACTCCCTGAACACTCTGTTCATCAGATCCATGAAAATAGCAGGTGCGTTGGTTACCCCAAAAGGCATAACCAAAAACTCATAGTGTCCGTACCGAGTGCTGAAAGCTGTCTTCAACACATCAGCTTCCTTCACCTTCACCTGATAATATCCAGATCTCAAATCAATCTTCGAAAACACAGAAGAACCAGAAAGCTGGTCAAACAAATCGTCAATCCGTGGCAAAGGATACTTGTTCTTGATTGTGACTTTATTCAAATCTCTGTAGTCAACACACATACGGAGTGTTCCGTCCTTCTTCTTCACAAACAAAATAGGTGCTCCCCAAGGAGAAACACTAAGACGAACAAATCCTCTATCCACCAACTCCTGAAGCTGAACTTTCAACTCAGAAAGTTCTTTCGGTGCCATCCTGTACGGAGCTTTTGATATCGGAGCTGTACCCGAAAAAATATCAATAGAGAACTCCACATCTCTATCCGGAGGTAAACCAACCAACTCCTCAGGAAATACATCAGCAAACTCTCATACTACTGGGATATCAGAAACAGAACCAACATCCAGGTTCCTATCCCGCACCGAAGCCAAAAAGACTGGACAACCCTTCTTCCACATTCTTCTAACTTCTAGTCCAGAAATCAGACAAGAGAGAACACCTCGTAAACCTTGGAATACACACCTCTCTCCAGACATAAGCAAACTCACTTGCTTCTTCAAATAGTCAATCTGAGCCTCATACAGACTCAGCCAATCCATACCCAAAATCACGTCATACGAAGAAATCGACAATAAAATCAAACTTAATTTCCACTTCTTGCCAGCAATATCAATCTCACAAAAGTAAAACTTCCGAGCAATCAAATTACTTCCAGCCGGCAAAATCACAGAAAGAGAAACCGAAAGCAAAATCGAATCCAGATGTAAAGCATCAAAACACCGCTCGGACATAAAAGAGTGACTGGCTCCAGAATCAAACAAAACACGACAGGGCTGATCAGAAATGTAAATCGTACCTGTCACCACATCTAGAGCATCTCGAGCCTCATGCTGACTCAGACTGTACACTCGTGGCTGAATTGGAGCTAGAGCTGAAGCAACATAACTACTAGGCTCCCTCGGACCAACAGTAGGTGGTCTCCGTGGCATAGAACTCGAACCACCACCTCTACCAGATCCCTCAGTCATAGAATGCGGAGGAACAGTCCTCGGTCTTCCTACTGAACCGGCAGGTCTAACAAAGCTCTCGGATCGGAACTCAGATCGTCGATCAAACCCAGCCTGTGGACACTCTGCAATCCGATGTCCTAGTTGACCACATCTGAAACACTGACCAGTCATCCGGTAGCACTGGCCAAAATGTCGTCGTCCACAACTCTGGCACACAGGTGCCTCACTAACAGATCCAGAACTAGTCGTACTGGTAGCAGTACCAGAATATCCAGACTGTCCACTCCTCCGGGAGTCTCTAGAACCAGAAACAAATCTCCTCTTGCCAGAGGAACCACTACCAAAAGCATCTCCCCCAAACCTCTTCCTACTCGCAGTCCATCGCTGCTGAGTAGCCATCAGATCGTTCTCTATCAAACGAGCTCTCTCCACAAGCTCAGAAAAATCAGAAATGTGAAATGGTACCAGGGGCTGCCTCAGACTGTCTCGTAGTCCCCTCAGAAATCGATAGCACTTCTCAGCAGAAGTACTAACCAGTTGCGGAGCATATCAGGCTAAGGCGGTAAACTCTGCCTCGTACTACATCACCGTCTTGCTCCCCTGAACCAGCCTCAGAAAACTCTCCTGCATCTACTGTCGTGCAGAAGGGGGAACAAACCAAGCTCGGAACACCTCAGAAAACTCTTCCCAAGAAATCAAAGAGTTTAACCTGCCCTGAAACTTGGCCTCCTGCTGGCTTACCCACCAGTGCTCAGCTTCCCCATCTAACAGAAATACTGCCAAAGGTACCTTCCTGTCTGACGGACACTGCATGCTGTCAAAAGTCTTCTCTATCCTCCTCAGCCACTCCTCAGCTGCTCTGGGCTCAACAGCGCCCTCAAACCTCAGTGGTTTCAATCTCAGAAACAACTGCAGATGTCTATCAATATCCTCAGATCGGACAGTAGAAGCTCTACTTTGAGTCTCGCTCATCATCTGAGCAACCAATGTAGCAAACTGTGAAAGTGTATCTGCACCAACCAATGGGGCTGTACTACCCACTGGTGCTGCCTGACTGGCACTCTGACCGTCTGTAATGTCGGGATCTGGCAGATCCATACAGAAAATCCAGAAAATCCAGAAAACTATAACAAAAATAACACAATAAAAATCCAGACAAACCAAAACTACCCCAGACAGACTCAGATCACTTCCTATAGCTCTGTCTTATAATCCAAATTCCAAATTCCAAAACCATTGCTCTGATACCACTAAAGCTTGTCACGATCTAACCCGATCAGGACGGATCCCGCTCGCATCAGGTCGCGGCAAAGCTCAAACTGACTGAACTGATTCCAGGATCTGGCTTTGGAATTTGTTTCAGAACTTTCCTCCAAACATACAGACAAAAACAGACACACACAGAGCTACTATAAACATCAAATGCAGCGGAACAAATCATCTATCTTTTCTTCCCCAAAAGAATCATATACAAATACAGTTCATGGCTTTTAGACAGAAAGGAAAGTAGAACAGAAAAGCCATGACTGTACAAAAATCAAAAGGACAAAATACCTATAACAGATCAGACTCTGAACTTCTAATCCTGGACTTCCTTCCCTTTCCCAGAACCTGAAAACCACGCAGAAAATAAGGATGAGCTACAACAGCTCAGCAAGACAACAAACCTCCAATCAAAATCCTCAGAGTCCACATCAAACACAGTAGATAGAAATCCGCACAGAAATTGGAACAGAATCGTATATCAAATCAGAACAGAATCATACAGATCCGGTCAAATCAGAACAGAACAGAAATACATCACATTAGAGTTGACTGAATGTACAAAAATCAGAAATCAGATTAAAATCATACCAGATCAGAAATCATATCAGAACAGACAGAATCGTACGGAAATAACAGAGTCAGATCATATCAGAACAGAACATAATTATACATCAGAATCATAATACAAATCAGATCAGAAATCATATCAATTCAGAATATATCAGAAGTCAGAACAGATTAAATCAGAATAAATATTTTAGAACAAATCTTCCTTCCAGATTTCAGAACTTCCCCTTATATCTCCCTTGTGCATACAGCACCAGAACTTCCCCTTATAGCTCCCTTGTGCATACAGCACCAGAACTTCCCCTTATAGCTCCCAATTGTGCTCATAGTACCAGAATAGAACAGATATACAGAATTTCAGAACTTCACAGAACTTCTCAGAACTTCCCCTTATAGCTCCCTTGTGCTTACAGCACCTTCCCCTTATGGCTCCCAAAAGCATACAAAATCATAACATGTCATTTCAGAGCAAATCCGAACAAATTCAGAAATCGTACGAAAATCTGGCAGCGTAACGGCAGTATACGGAATTTACACAAAATTTCCTAAAAATAAAAAATTACCAAATTATCACAGAATGTTCACAACAACATTGCAAGATATTTATTCTACTACCATAACATTTTTAGACATCGCCAAAAATTGCAGTCGAAAGAAAATACCACGGAATCAAAAATACTCGGTCAAAATTCTCCAGAAAATAATCAAAATGTGCACACTCGGCACCTCAGAAACATATCAAAAGTTACGCGGTAAAAACTGAACCAATCGGAAATACGGACGAAATTCGCTAACGAAAACGAAATCTGGACAGAAAAATCGTTCAAACTTCACCGTTCTGAAAATTAAGAAAGGCGGAATGTGCCTTACCTCGAGTCGGTCAATTTCTTTAACTTCAGTAACGGACGAAAACGGACCAGAGTCGCCCAAAAATCACTTTTCTTCTTTTTTCCTTCGTTTTTCTCTCTCCTGGCTTTTCTCTCTCTTCAAAATATCTCATTTCTATATATATATCTCTCATGGCTTTTCTCTCTCTTCAAAATATCTCATTTATATATATATATCCAGACTGATCGTCCTGGACGATCGCGACGATAGTCCCGGGAAGATCTGGCTCTGGAGAAATTTCGTCCAGACGAGATTAATTAACGTCCCCGGCGACTTGTCCTCTGGAGAATTTTCGTCCAGACGATCCAAATTTCGTCTAGACGATCTGTTCAGTTTCCACAATGTTCAACACAACCTGTACCGATCATCCCGGGACGATCCAACTTCGTCCTGGACGATCCTGAAGCAAAGTGATCTTTACAACAATTTTCTCAAAAATAGTTTTTTTAATGATGAAAACATTAGCTAGGCTGTTGGAGTAAGAGTTCCCAAATCTCCTACTATTTCTTTCTTTCCATATATAATAATTGCAGCATCAAGTAATAACAAAATAGAACTTTTTAACTGGTTGGGATAAGCAATTGTCCTCATCAATCCATTCAAGAAGTTGAAGAATATTATGTCTTAAAAGAAGATGCTTCGCAATGGGAATGACCTCCAAAATGATGTCAAAAGAATAAGAACATTCAAAAAATAAATGAGAATCTGATTCAGGAAAAACATGACATAAACTACAAGTTAGTGGGACCAAGATATTCCTTTTATGCAACGCATCCGCAGTTTTCATGCCACCAACTAAGGCCAGCCAAGCAAAGCTGGAGTACCTTAAAGCATATTTCGGGTGCCAAACCAGATTGGACCATGAGCAAAATGGTAAATTTGTATAATACTCATAAATATAATCAACAAATTTATTATTGATCTGATTCCCCCATAATAAGCAATGATTAGAACCATCTAAAATGGTAATACCTTGTATGGCTTCACGAACAGGGTCAGGAATAGAGGTAGGCATAGCTCAATTAGAGCTCAAAATAAAATCCCTTATGAATGAGTTGAGGGGAGTGGCTTGTAGTACATAATGTCCATCAGAGAAATCATCTAACCTTCCATTATAACACCAATGATCCCAATGGAGGGAGATAGGAGCATTGGCAGTGATTCGAAAGGTAAATTTATACCTAACTGTAGCAGTAGTGGCACATACCAACTTCTAGAATTTAGTAGCAGTGGACGGGGGAGGGCACTAAGGGGATAAATATTGAGAACTGAGCCAAGAGGAAAGAGGGGAGTTCAGGTTATACATCCTCAGAATAACTGAACAGTTGAAAGCAAAACGAATACCACTCAGAGAGGGGATACCCAATCCTCCAAATTGCTTTGGCCTACATACTTTGTCCCAAGAAACCATGTGAATTTTCTTGGAGATCCCAGGATCCCCAAAAAATAGAAATTTTGAGCATACTTTTTAAAAAGTTTGAAGACTGTCTTAGGTAATATGGCTCCCCGTATCTAGTAGACAATAGAATTTAAAATAGTGAGTTTTAAAAATTGTAGACGGCCAACAAAAGAGAGGAGGTTGGCTTTCCATCCAGAAAGTTTTTTTGTAATACTGTTAGTGAGGGGCAAGAAATCAGCCAACTTTAGCCTATTAAAAGACAGAGGAATCCCCAAGTAGATTATCTTGAGACTGGTATTGTGAATAGATAAAGCTTGATAAAGGTCATACTAGTTAAGCACATTCCTAGGGAACATAACATAGCTTTTATCTAGGTTCACATGTAGCCCAGAAAAGTTGGCAAAAGTTGTGAGGATATTAGATAGGGCGTTGTAGTTATCTATAGTAGCTCACCAAAAATGAGCATATCATCAGCATATAAGAGATGAGATAAAGTAAAGCCATCCAAGCAAATCCCTTTGAAGCCACCATCATCAAGCAGAGAGGAGAGTGCATCCATCACCAGACAAAACAAAAAAGGGCTCAGAGGGCAACCTTGCCTTAAGCTAGCAGATGATGAAAAATACCCCTCAAGAGCACCATTAATAACCACAGAAAAGTTGACATCAATGATGCAAGCTTTAATACAGCTAACAAAAGGAGGGGAAATCCCTTCTGTAGCATCCTAGCAATCAAAAAATCTCTGGAAACAGTATCAAAAGCTTTTCGTATATCTAGCTTAGCACAGAAATACTTGGTGCTACCTCTTTTCTTAGCAAGAGCAAGAACCTCATTAGCAAGAAGGATGTTATATGTTGAGACCCTTGACTTAACAAAACCAGATTGATTTTGTTTAATAATCAAGGGCATGACAGGCATAAGCCTATTGGATATAATTTTTGCAATAATTTTAAAAAGAGAGTTACAGAGAGCAATAGGTCTGAAATCAGAAATATTTTCAGCATTTTTGTGCTTAGGGATAAGAGCATGGGTCATAGCCTTTATACCAGGGGGGAGGTAACCTTTAGAGAAAAAGGATTTGACAGCTGTGCATACCAAAGGACCAACAATATGCCATCCAGTTTTATAAAAATGCGAGTTAAAACCATCCAGCCCTGGAGTAGAATTAGATTTCCCTTTAAACACAGCCTTATGAATCTCCAAATCAGAAACAGGTTGAGTGATAACCTCTAAATAGAAATCCATAACAGTGATGCCAACAGGAAAAGACTCGACATCCAGAGAGGTGGGTGGGGGCAGATTGTACAAAGCTTGGTAATGTTGGATGATTCCTTTAATAATATCTCCATATCAGAGTTCGGGTTGGAAGCAAAGAGATTAACAGCAGTTCTAGAATTGCTTTCCCGACTCCTAATTTTAGCATATAGAAATTTGAGGTCTTCCTTACCATGCTTGAGCAAGTTTACTTTAGCACGTTGAATGACCCAAGAAGCAAGAATATTGGAGAATTGAGAGACTTTTTGATTAACTTCTTTGAGAGAGGCATTAAGAGAGGTATCAGTTGGATTACCATGAATCAAATCTAAGATAATCTTTTGTTGCTACAGAAGCTCATCAAGATAAGAGTTGATTGTGGAAGAACTTGCCCAAGATTCTTGCTTAATACAAAGTTTAACCTGCTTAAGAGAGTTGCATAAAAAGGACAGAGGGTTACTAGAAATAGGATTGGAAAAGGCCTCCAGAAGAATGAACCAATACCTATCAAACTTGGTCCAGTAATTTTTGAATAAAAATATGTGATGAGAATTGAGAACGATTCCATATTGCAATATGAGAGGACAGTGGTCAGAGCATGAGGGACTTTGGATAGAGTAGAATGATCTGGGGAAGGCATTCATCCAAGCATTGTTGATCAAAGCCCTATCAAGATTGATATGAATAGGGTGGTCAGTTCGCTAATTGAACCAAGTATAGAAAGAGCCCACAGAATTTAGATCACTAAGGGAGTTGCCAAAAATCATGTTATTAAATTCCACAAGTGATCCATTATTTAGAGTAGAGCCTCCCAGCTTTTTAGATTCAAACCTACAATAGTTGAAGTCCCCCATAAGAACCTAAGGGGTGTTTGGTGGAGGTGCAGTATGCGAAATGAGGGTCCACAGGTCCTTTCTCTCAAAACTGCAATTGGAGGTTTATATAACAGAGAGCTGGAAATGATTAGTAGAGCCAACAGCAATGGAGCCAGAGATGAGTTGCGGGGAGATGTGATGAGGAGTGAATTGAACCTTATTAGCATTCCATTTGACCCAAATGCATCCCGAAGAAGTAAGGTCAAAATTGTTAAGAGAGTTGCTATTTGCATATTTTACATTCTTGCAACTTGCATTATTTTGATGATTTCAAATATTATTATTTTATGTATATATATCTCCTAACACTTTTTGGAAGATTTGTTTTTGCTCTAGTGTGTACTAACATTTCAGGAAAATCAACTCTAAGCTATGAAGACTTCAAATCAAATTTAGCAAATATTCATTTGTAAATTATAAGTTTTGAATTGAGAGGAAATGATTGTAATTGAGTGAAAAATCACAACACACACACTTGGGGGAATAATTTTTGTGAACTGATCGTACGGGACGATCCTAGTTCGTATGGGACGATCATGTCAATTAACCCCTCGGAAGAGCAATGGATCGAACAGGTAGGGAGAAAATTTTTCTAAGTCATAATCATCCAGGATGAATTTAATATTCATCCCGGGACGAACGTCTCGAGATTCTCACTTTGCACTGTTCGTCCACATGAAACGCAAGGTTCGTATCTGGACGAAACTCTCTGTTTAAAATTGTACAGGATGAAATTAACCTTCGTCTATGGATGAAACTCTATGTATAAAATTGTCCAGGATGAAACACATTCGTCCCATGACGAACTGAACCGACTTACCACAGTTGGTTACGTCCTGCAGGGATTTGGGAACCGACCTATGGAATAACTATTTCGTACCGGACGAACCTAGTTCGTACAGGACGATAAATGTGTACGAACATAGTTCGTACCAATATAAATCAAGATCGTTTCCGACACTTTAAGTAAAATCGTCCGGGACGATCCACGATCGTACGGGACGATCCATTACATGATAACTTAAAAAATTTTGCAGTTTTGGATGGTTTTTCTTGTCTCTCCTATATAAGGTCCAATTTTTACTACCGCCCAATCTTTTTGCTAATTGATCTTTGTGCCTATTGGAAGAAGAGTCAAGGAGAGAGTGAGAGAGAGCATTCAAAGAAGGATTTCTACCACTGGAGCTTGAAGGCTTCGCTTGGTGTTCAAAGGTAAGATTTCCTACTTGTGATTTGAGATTACTTCACTCTTTTTCTTTCTTCCTTCTAGATTTCTTGTGAGGAGATCTGTCAAGGAGATCGGGTTCTCTTCCCACACTAGGAGAGTGTGAAAGGACGAAGGGTTCTCTGCCTACACTTGGAGAGTATAAACAGCCGAAGGGTTCTCTGCCTACACTTGGAGAGTGTAAACAGCCGAAGGGTTCTCTGCCCACACTAAGAGAGTGTGAAAGGACGGACGGTTCTCTGCCAACACTGGGGATAGTGTAAAAGGACGACGGTTCTCTGCCAACACTGGGGATAGTGTAAAAGGACGACGGTTCTCTGTCGCACCGGGTAGTGGTGAAAAGAGTGTTTGTAAAGGCTTCTCCGCCTTGCTGTGGGTGCAAAAGGAGAGACACTATTGGTATTAGTGCAATACCAGAGGGTGCCTCTAGGGAGTGGATGTAGGTCTGGTTTTGATCGAACCACTATAAATCTTGTATCGTTTATTTTTACTACTTTTTATTTTCTGCATTTTTCTGTTTAAAATGTTATGGTTGAAAAACTTTTTATAAAAATTCATTAAAGTTTATTTTTATTCAACTCATCTAAAAGAGGGATAATTTTTAAAATACCAATTCACCCCCCCTCTTGGTAGCCTTGGGACATTAACTTAGGTTTAACAACCTATTCATTAGACTCAACAAGTGGTATCAGAGCTTTGTTTCAAAATCATAAGTTTAAATTACTTTTTGATTAACGTAGATGGCTACATTTGGAAACCAAAATACACATGAGGGTTACTCTATTACTAGACCTCCACTATTTGACAATATACCTTTTGATTTTTGGAAAACACGCATATCTACTTTCTTATAGTCACTTGATTATCGTATGTGGATCTTAGTCCAGGAAGGTTATACAAAACCAACTAGATTAGTTGATGGAGTTAGGGTTGAAACACCTTTTGCAGACTGGACTATAGAAGAACGTGACTTAGCACAACTAAATGCTAAATATTTAAATAATTTCTTTTGTGCTTTAAAATCTGAAGACTACATGCGGGTTTCCACTTGCAAAAGTGGAAAGGACATATAGGATAGATTTTGTATAACTTATGAGGGGACTAATGAGGTTAAGCAATCAAGACTTAATATCTTATTACATGATTATGAATTATTTTGCATGAAACCAAATGAATTCATTTCTGATATGTACACAAGATTCACACAAATAGTCACCTCTTTGCATGCACTTAGTAGGGAACTAACGAATGCTAAAATGGTTAATAAGATTCTTCATTATTTACCTACTGCTTATGATGCTAAAATTACTGCAATTACAGAGTCTAAAGATCTAAATATTTATTCAATTGACAATCTTTTTGGTTCACTAATTGCTTACGAGCAATGAGTTAGCCAAAGAAAGATTGATGCAGGTGGACCACGAAAAGAAAAGAACATAGCACTAAAAGTGGAAGAGTCTGAGAGTGAACACTCACAACCTGAGGATGAAGATGACATTGCATTAATGACTAGACAATTCAGAAGCTTTCTGAAGAGAAAGCAGAAGAGACGCCAGCAATGGAATAGAGGTAAATTTAATAGAAATGACAAGGTTTCTAATGATGTAATTTGCTATGAATGCAGGAAACCTGGTCATATCAAGACTGATTGCCCTAAACTCAAAGCCAATCCTAGCAAGGAAAAGGTAGAGGAGAAACCTACTGTAAAGAAGGGCAAGAAGAAGCTTCAAAGGGCTTTTTGGGCAGACTCAGCTTCAGATTTATCAAAGACTAAAAAGGAAGAAGAAGTCACCAATCTTTGCTTGATGGCAGATAGGCTTGATCAATCAGATCAAGAAGAGGTATGTGACTTAACGTATGATGAATTATTTGAAGTTTCTGAACACATGTATGATGCATATAGGAAAATAAAAAAGATGTATGCTAGTGTAAGTTTAGAATTGGAAGAACTTAAAAAGGAACATGAAATCTTTAGGAAAGATTATGCTTTAATAGATGACAACCACATGAAACTACTCGACGAATACGATGACTTGAATAAAAATCATGAGATTTTAAAATCATCCTATTCTAAACTTGAAAAAAATTTAAAAATTTTAAGGATGAATCAGAGAGGAAAATTTATAAGATCAATTATATGAATACTATCTTGGAAGATATGAACTCATTCTATAAATTGAAAATAAAAGCTCTCAAGGATAATATGATACCCCCCAAACTTGAAGATTTTACAAATCCTAAATTTTATCCTAAATATATGGAATTCCTTAGAAGACAAATAAATGGTAGAAGACTTAGGAATCCTTTTCCTAATGTTAAATGTAATAATTATGGATTACTTGGACATATAGCACACACCTGTACTTGAAGATGAAAACTAATTTGGTGTGGAGATCTAAGATGCATAAACCTAGACATATCATACATGCATCTGATTATAAATTGCCTGAAGGTGAACCAAAACTTGTTTGGGTTCCCAGGTCTAACATTTGATATTTTTGCAGGGATGCTCTCACACAAGACCTCGTGAGAGCATATGGTACCTGAACAGCGTATGTTCAAAGCATATGACTCGAGATACTACTCAATTCATAACGCTGGAAATCAGGAGTGGAGGCAAGGTTACACTTGGAGATAATACCACAAAGAAAGTGGTTGGATCAGGTATGATTGGAAATTTGAAAAACTTTTTTATAGACAATGTGTTATTGGTTGAAGGCTTAAAGCATAATTTGTTAAGTATAAGTCAGCTATGTGATAAGGGTTATAGTGTAAAATTTTTTCCTAATAGCTGCATATCAAGCCTAAATAGGAAAGATGTTTTAAATGGTAAAAGGGTAAACAATGTTTATATGCTAGATTTAAATTGCATTCAAACTCCTACTGCTTTTTGTTTGAAAACTGTTTCTGATGAATCATGGCTTTGACATAGGAGACTGTCATTCTAGCATGAAAAACCTTAGGAAGATTACCCAAAAGAATTTAGTAAGAGGTATACCAAAACTAGACTTTACTAAGGACCACTTTTGTGATGCATGTCAATTAGGAAAGCAAGTGAAGTCCTCTTTTTAGTCCAATAAGGATCTTAGGACTAATAAACCATTGGAAATTTTACACATGGATCTTTTTGGACCAGTTGGAGCTGTGAGTCTAGGAGGGAAGGTATACAGATTTGTTATTGTGGATGATTACTCAAGATTCACTTGGGTTAGATTTCTATTTCATAAGAGTGAATCATTTGAGAAATTTAGAAATTTTTTGACTTGGATTCAAAGGAAATTAGGGTGTGAAATTATTTCTATACAATGTGATCATGGAGGAGAATTTGAGAATGAGAGATTTGAAGATTTTTGTAAGGAGAAAAGAATTGATCACAACTTTTCTACACATAGAACTCCTCAGTAAAATGGGGTAGTCGAAAGGAAAAACAGAAAATTAATAGAAGCCGCTCGAGCAATGTTGGCAGAATACTCACTTCCTAGATATTTTTGGGCTAAGGTGATTAGCACTGTATGTTATGTTCTGAATAGAGTGAATGTAAGTTCTAAATTAAATAAAACACCCTACGAGTTGCTAAAAGGTAGAACACCTAATTTGTCACATTTGCATGCTTTTGGTTGCAAGGTGTTCATTCATAATAATGAAAAATCTTGCTTAGAAAAATTTGATCCAAAATCAGATGAAGGAATTTTCATTAGATACTCAAGTGTTGGAAAATCTTATAGGGTATTCAATAAAAGAACTTTGATTATTGAGGAGACCACACATGTTGTATTTGATGAATCTAGAAATTTGGAAGAGCCAAATATTATTGAAGATGAGATTGAGGATAACTCCCAAAAGATCGATAGAATAAACTTGCAAGAAAATATGGAAGAGAATTTGGAGATAGAAAACCCTTTGCCTAGAGATTTGAGATTTTCTAAAAACCACCCAAGGGAATTGATTATAGGTGAACCTAGTGAGGGTGTTAGAACTAGGCGTGGATTAAACAAGGAAGTCAATCATTCAGCCTTTATTTTGTTGGAACTCGTTCAATATGAATTAGGATGTTAAGCCTAATTATTTGTCCCAAGGCTAACCAAGATGGGGGGTGAATTGGTAATTTATAAATTATACTTCTACTCTTGGATTTTTAGAAAACTTTTTTAATTATTAATGCAAGTTAAATTTAAAGTTAAAAAAATAAACTTTTCAACCAGAGTAAACAACTTGCAATGAAATTTAATGCGGAAAAAAATAAGAAAGAACACACCAAAATTTAAAGTGGTTCGGTCAAACCTTGACCTACGTCCACTCCCCAGAGGAACCCTCTGAGTATTGCACTAATACCACAAAGTGACTCTCCTTTTGCCCCCACAGCAATGCGGAGAAGCCTGTACAAAATCACTTTCACCTTCCCCGGTGCGGCGGAGTAGCCGGGTTCTTTGACACCAAAGAGATCTTCTTCTCGCCAAAACTTCCTTCAAGACGACCCTTGAATCTGATGGTACTGAAGTGCAAGTTCGTCGGAGCAACCGTGTGAATATCCCCTCCACACTCCCTTGAAATCCCCTCCAAGGATCTTCTCCCTCTCAAACTCCACCCTTTCCTCTCTCCCTTTCAAGTTCTCTCTTCTAGTTTTCTCCCAAAGAACGAAGGCACAATAGCTATCAAAGATACACTTTGTCATCCTTTTACACTCTCCAAGTGTCGGCAGAGAACCGGACCGATGTTGTTGAACTTCACTTGAGAGCCTTCAAAGGAGATGGGAAGAAATAAAGAGATCTTCTTCTTCAAGTAACCTTGTGAATCCCTCACAAACCCCTCACTTGATCTCTCACTCTTCACTCTTACAATCTCTCACAAAATCTCACTCTCAATGATCCCTCTCAAGAGAAAACAACTCCAAAGGCATTTGTAATAGTTTCTAGGACTCCTTATATAGAAAGGACAGGAAAAACCGCCCAAAAAACTGCTAAAAACATGTTTTTCTGCGCACCGGATCGTCCCGTACGAAATTGAGTTAGTACGGATGAATTGTGTAAAAAACTATCCCGTACGAACCATTTGTGCATCTGTACAAACCAATTTCGTTCTGGACGAAACAGGTTCGTCCCGTACGAAAAAATTTTGTCCGGTACGAACAGTTATATCAAAATTTGGTTCCGAAAACTGCAGAATATTGCTAGAAACTGCCATAGTCGGTTCCCATCATCCTGGACGAACAGGACTTCGGCTGGACAAAATTTTTTACAGAGAGCAACTCGTCCTAGGACGAAAATGATTTCGTCTGGACGATCATGACTTAGAAAAATTTTTCAGTTCAGTTCCTGTCCGTTCCATTGCTCTTACAAGGAGATAACTGGTCTGATCGTCCCGTACGAATAATGTTTGTCCTGTACGATCAGTACAAAAAACTTTTTCAAGATCTCCTTTAGTGTGTGTGAATTTATTCACTCAATTACAATCACTCTCTCTCAAATTTAATTCAAATAAAAAGTACAAGCTTCAAATTCACAAAGTATCTCATGCTGAATTTGATTTGAAGTCTTCGTAGTCTGGAGTTCAATTTTCTTGAAATATTAGTACACACAAGAGCAAAAACAAATCTTCCAAAAAATGTTAGGAGATAACAACACATAAAATAATAATATTTGGAATCATCAAAACTATACAAGTTGCAAGAACGTAAAACATGCAAATAGCAACTTTCATAACAATCTCCCCCTTTTTAATGATGGCAAAATAATTATTAATTGTATAATTTCAAATTCTAAGAATCTCCTAAACCCCCCCTGAATTAATGAACATATGAAAATAAGGAGGCATTAAAATTATTTTTGTTTTCAAAATTTTTAGAAATACAAAACAAAACAAAACAAAACAAACACACATACACTAAACAAAATAAACACACAACGATACGAATACACAAGACACAACAAACAATTTCTCCCCCTTTTTGACAACATCAAAAATTGAAGAAGAAAAAGACTAGAAATGTAAGCAGACATAAGAAAATCGTTTAAAAATTTAACATTTAAAGTGATTGACATAAGGTATGCAAATAAAATTAAAATATTAGCCAAATCATAAAATTCATAGAATTTAAGAAGAGATATAACATAGAAACTAAAAAGAATTTATCAAAACATGAGTATATTTAGACATTTAAGATAGAGAAAATCATTGTAAAAATGATGATATAAAAATTTTATATTTCATATTTCAATATGTAATATAAATGTACATAAGATCAATTTGAATTAAGAGATTAAAAAATTTAAGGAAAAAAATAACTACCACATGTGGCGCTTTGCGCATCTTTTTCAATTTTGTGGCACATTTTTGTGCATTTTTTCACTTGTTGGGTTTATTTTGTGCCTCTTTTTCACATTGCGAATCATTGCGCAGTTCTTTTGATTTTTTGTACATTTGTACAATTTTCAAGAGTAATTGTATTCTTTCCAAAATCAATAATCTAAAATTTCAAATCTTTCTAAGTGCATAAATATTAATTGATAAGTGAAGTATAAAATAAGAAAACATCACAATTGTAAATATAATATTAAAATTAATGTAGTCTAAATAAGAGACATGAAATTGACAATCTTAATAATATCAAGTTATAAACACAACTTAAATTTAGAAAAATTAGATTTTCTGATGAATTCAATTTTATGTTGCAGTTCAAAGTATAGCACTTGTAAGATAAAAAATTTAAGGGTTTTTCATATAGGCTAACGAACATTTCAAACACAGAATAAAAACACTTAAACATAAAAAAAATCTAAAGCAATAAAAGAATAGAAAAACACTAAACAAAATACAAGTACACAAACTATAAAAATCTTTATATCACATTCCAAATGTCTCACAACAAGAAACATGGAATCCAATATGAAAATATCTCAAAATCATACAAAACACACAAAAATTAAAAATAGAAAACACATAAAACAAACAAAAATAAAAAACACAACTAATAAAAAACATGCACACAAAAACATATAAACAAAGGGTTTAAACATCATTTTGCTCCTGATCTGATGATTCAGAAGCTAGATCTGCCCAGGAGATTTTTTGCTTTTCATTATTTTTTGCATTTTACAATTTACTTAGGTTTATATTTTTCTTTAGCAGGAAGAGTTCTCAAATTAGGGCATTGACTTTTCAGATGTCCAGATTTCCTACATCCAAAGCAAATAACATTTGAAGAAATCTGAGCATTCTTACCATTTTTACCTTTATTCCACTTTTGTTGATGCTTATACTTGTGCTTTAGTGAACTTTTCAATTTGCTTGTTAAGTCATCACTTTCCTCACCAACTAAGCAACTTTTCTCCATGTCTTCCACTTTTAGCATTATTATTTCACCTGCATCCAAAAGTCTTTGACCCAAATATTGCTCGTAAGCAATGAGTGAGACAATCAAATTATCAATAGAATATTCATTCAAATTTTTCGATTCGCAAATAGCAACAACTTTGGCATCAAACTTGTCAAGTAAACAACGTAGAATTTTATTAACTATTTCAAAGTTTAAAAATTCTTTACCTAAAGCATGCAATGATGTTACAATTTGAATAAGCCTAGTATACATGTCTAAGATCGTCTCATAAGGTTTCATGCTAAAGAGTTCATAGTCATGCATCAAAAAATTTAACTTAAATTGCTTGACTTCACTAGTACCTTCATATGTAATGCATAAACTGTCCCAAATTTCCTTGCCGGTAGTACATGTAGAGATTCTCATATAATCTTCCAAATTTAAAACACAGAACAAACAATTCATACCTTTAGCATTTAATTCAACATAAATTTGTTCTACTCTACTCCATTAAAAAAAAGGTGTATCAGTTTTCATTCCATCTATAATACGTGACGGTACAGAATAACCATTTTGAATCATATGCCACATTCGATAATCTATTGATTGCAAGAAAGTAGACATTCGAATTTTCCAAAAATCAAAAGAAATATTTTCAAATAAAGGTGGTCTAACAATCAAATATCCTTCTAACATTTTACGGTTTCTAAAATTAGCCATACTCGATTTTCAAAAAGTAGTCTAAACTTATGATTTTGAAACAAAGCTCTGATACCACTTGTTGGAACTCGTTCAATATGAATTAGGATGTTAAGCCTAATTATTTGTCCCAAGGCTAACCAAGAGGGGGGGTGAATTGGTAATTTATAAATTATACTTCTACTCTTGGATTTTTAGAAAACCTTTTTAATTATTAATGCAAGTTAAATTTAAAGTTAAAAAAATAAACTTTTCAACCAGAGTAAACAACTTGCAATGAAATTTAATGCGGAAAAAAATAAGAAAGATCACACCAAAATTTAAAGTGGTTCGGTCAAACCTTGACCTACGTCCACTCCCCAGAGGAACCCTCTGAGTATTGCACTAATACCACAAAGTGACTCTCCTTTTGCCCCCACAGCAATGCGGAGAAGCCTGTACAAAATCACTTTCACCTTCCCCGGTGCGGCGGAGTAGCCGGGTTCTTTGACACCAAAGAGATCTTCTTCTCGCCAAAACTTCCTTCAAGACGACCCTTGAATCCGATGGTACTGAAGTGCAAGTTCGCCGGAGCAACCATGTGAATATCCCCTCCACACTCCCTTGAAATCCCCTCCAAGGATCTTCTCCCTCTCAAACTCCACCCTTTCCTCTCTCCCTTTCAAGTTCTCTCTTCTAGTTTTCTCCCAAAGAACGAAGGCACAATGGCTATCAATGATACACTTTGTCGTCCTTTTACACTCTCCAAGTGTCGGCAGAGAACCGGACCGATGTTGTTGAACTTCACTTGAGAGCCTTCAAAGGAGATGGGAAGAAAAAAAGAGATATTCTTCTTCAAGTAACCTTGTGAATCCCTCACAAACCCCTCACTTGATCTCTCACTCTTCACTCTTACAATCTCTCTCAAAATCTCACTCTCAATGATCCCTCTCAAGAGAAAACAACTCCAAAGGTATTTGTAATAGTTTCTAGGACTCCTTATATAGAAAGGACATGAAAAACCGCCCAAAAAACTGCTAAAAACATGTTTTTCTGCGCACTGGATCGTCCCGTACGAAATTGAGTTAGTACGGACGAACTGTATAAAAAACTGTCCCGTACGAACCATTTATGCATCTGTACGAACCAATTTCGTTCTGGACGAAATAGGTTCGTCCCGTACGAAAAAATTTCGTCCGATACGAACAGTTATATCAAAAGTTGGTTCCGAAAAACTGCAGAACATTGCTAGAAACTACCATAGTCGGTTCCCATTGTCCTGGACGAAAAAGACTTCGTATAGACGAAATTTTTACAGAGAGCAACTCGTCCTGGGACGAAAATGATTTTGTCTGGATGATCATGACTTAGAAAAAATTTTCAGTTCAGTTCCTGTCCGTTCCATTGCTCTTACAAGGAGATAACTGGTCTGATCGTCCCGTACGAATAATGTTCGTCCTGTACGATCAGTACAAAAAAACTTTTTCAAGATCTCATTTAGTGTGTGTGAATTTATTCACTCAATTACAATCACTTCCTCTCAAATTTAATTCAAATAAAAAGTACAAGCTTCAAATTCACAAAGTATCTCATGCTGAATTTGATTTGAAGTCTTCGTAGTCTGGAGTTCAATTTTCCTGAAATATTAGTACACACAAGAGCAAAAACAAATCTTCCAAAAAATGTTAGGAGATAACAACAGATAAAACAATAATATTTGGAATCATCAAAACTATACAAGTTGCAAGAACGTAAAACATGCAAATAGCAACTTTCCTAACAATCTCCCCCTTTTTGATGATGGCATAACAATTATTATTTGTATAATTTCAAATTCTAAGAATCTCCTAAACTCCCCCTGAATTAATGAACATATGAAAATAAGGAGGCATTAAAATTATTTTTGTTTTCAAAAATTTTAGAAATACAAAACAAAACAAAACAAAAAAAACACACATACACTAAACAAAACAAACACACAATAATACAAATACACAAGACACAACAAACAATTTCTCCCCCTTTTTGACAACATCAAAAAGTGAAGAAGAAAAATACTAGAAATGTAAGCAGACATAAGAAAATCGTTTAAAAATTTAACATTTAAAGTGATTGACATAAGGTATGCAAATAAAATTAAAATATTAGCCAAATCATAAAATTCATAGAATTTAAGAAGAGATATAACATAGAAACTAAAAAGAATTTATCAAAACATGAGTATATTTAGATATTTAAGATAGAAAAAATCATTGTAAAAATGATGATATAAAAATTTTATATTTCATATTTTAATATGTAATATAAATGTACATAAGATCAATTTGAATTAAGAGATTAAAAAAATTAAGGAAAGAAATAACTAGCACATGTGGCGCTTTACGCATCTTTTTCAATTTTGTGGCACATTTTTGTGCATTTTTTCACTTGTTGGGTTTATTTTGTGCCTCTTTTTCACATTGCGAATCATTGCGCATTTCTTTTGATTTTTTGTACATTTGTACAATTTTCAAGAGTAATTGTATTCTTTCCAAAATCAATAATCTAAATTTTCAAATCTTTCTAAGTGCATAAATATTAATTGATAAGTGAAGTATAAAATAAGAAAACATCACAATTGCAATATAATATGTCAATTCATTAGAAATTGTGTGGCATATGTCAATTCATTGGAAATTCATTAGTTTCATGGTCTAGTAGAAAACAAAATTCAGTGGCCCTATCTACTGCATGAGCTGAATACATTGCACTAGGAAGTTGTGTGGTACAAGTACTTTGGTTAAAACAATAGTTGATTGATTTAGGATTAACTATAGGCACTATACCAATTTATTATGATAATACTAATGCTATCTGCATTTCTAAAAATCCTATTCAACATTCAAGAACCAAACAAATTGACATAAGACATCATTTTATAAGGGATAATGTATCCAAGGGAGGAATTGAACTTACCCATGTTTCAACAGAAAATTAACTTGCAGACATTTTTACAAAACCTTTAGCCTTTGATACTTTCAGTACATTAAGAACAAGGCTACGAGTGATTGATTTAAATGCTTAGATAAAATTATTTTATGCAACATTGATATTTTTTGTTTTGTGTTCATTATATTTTTTAGTTTGTTTATGTGATATTTTCTTCTTAAAATTTTGTGTTTAAGTATTGTCTTGTTTGTTTTTATTTGTTTTTGTTTTGAGTGTGAAAATGTAAATTTGTGGTCATCATCGTCCGGGACGAAATTTTTTCGTACAGGATGATTTGTGCAGTGTGTAATCGTGTGCATAAAATATTCAGTTTTAAAATTGTATTTTCGTCTGTACGATAGTATATCGTCCAGGACGAAAATTTTTCAAGTGTCAGGACGAATGCATTGATCAGTTGAATGGATAAGGTAGTTTTTATTACTATTCGTCTGTACGAACCTTTGGTTCGTCCAGACGAACACATGTCGGTTCATAGCGGGGGACGATTTTCAACTACCATTAAAACGAATTGAATTTTCGATCATCCGGACGAACACGTGTTCATCTGTATGATCATTTTGGTCAAAAGGTTGTACGAAAGGACGCTTTGTAAGTTGTGTGTTTACGAAAAGCCGTTTCTTTTTTAACTCATTTGTTCGTCCATACGAACTTTGTTCGTACGGGACGAATCCAATTCGTACGGGACAAAAGAAATTTTATCTGGTACGAACAGTCATTTTTCCATAAATTGACGGCATTTTTAACTGAACAATCACTTTCACACATCTCTTTCAAACCTTTCTTCTCTTAAGATCTTTCAATGGCAAGTTCTAGCAAGTGCCAAAAGTCTTTGGCTAAGGGTCCACCAAGAAACACATCTGAAAATTTCCTTTCTAAAGCCAATGAAGAATCCTATGCTAGGTTTGTCTCCGCAAAAATTTCCCCATCTAGAGTTCTCCTACAGGAACAATTAACTTTTAAGGTAATGCACTTGTTTGCCTCTACTCAATTTGGTTTAATCCTCACTTTAGTACACTTCTACAACAGAGAAACCTTTCATTATTTTTTGGCAAACATGTCGTTCAACTCCGACAATTCTGTCATCAGTTCCTTTATTTTTAAAAAGAAAATTGAAATCACCAAGGCTGACCTTGGTATATTCTTAAACTTAAGGATTGCAGGATTAAGAGCACACACCTTAACCACCACAAATTTTGATTGGACTGAAGTTAATCGTGTGATTAGAGGAGTAAAAGTTAAGGATCATTTGCCTAAAGTAGCAACTTTAGTTCGTGATGCCCGTATCATTCAGCACGTACTAAGAACTTCCATTATACCTAAAGCTGGTGATAGAGTCAACATCACACCTCTTCTTTCCACTATTACCTACATGATAATGACCAGACAACCTATAGATGAGGCCCAACTTCTAATTGATTATATTTATGATCTCTCTGAAATTGGTCATGTTGATCATAAAAGAAAGAAGAACATAGCCTTAGGACATCTGATTGCCTAAATTTTGGAAAAGAAGTATGATCTGATTCATCCAATACAAGATTTTGAAGAACCGCTCTACTACAACGATACATCCTTTAGATCTATCTTCAATAAGGAAGAGCCTAGCAAAACTCATGTTGTTCTGAGTGAAACAGAAGAAGAAGCTGAACCATCACATGCTGCTGAACCAAATTATCAGGATTTGGTTCAAAGATTTGACAATTTAGAGGCTCATTTTGATCAAAGGTTTAATCAAATTGAAACTCATTTGCAGCAGCAGGATATTCAGTACAATCAAGATATGAGATTTATGCGTGATCAGATAAATGTCATAAATTCCAACATATTTACG
This sequence comes from Dendrobium nobile, assembly GCA_022539455.1. NCBI lineage: Eukaryota > Viridiplantae > Streptophyta > Magnoliopsida > Asparagales > Orchidaceae > Dendrobium > Dendrobium nobile. Next base: position 45,629,586 of record CM039718.1, on the reverse strand, counting down.
ATGAGTAGTTACTTTAACTTCTTTGGTGCAGCACCACCTCCTCCTCCTCCAGATCGTGGTCCATCTGAATGATTGTTGTGTTTGTTCTGTGTTTCTTTGTAGTTTATATGTTTAGTGATTTCTTTTAGATTGTTGTATTTTCCTTGTTTTAGTTATGTTGTTATTGATATCTTGAACTTAAAATTGTAATATCTTCATTTGATATCAATATATGTTCCAATGTTTTGTTGTTTAATTATTTTAGAAATGTGTGTTAGACTTTATGACATTCATTAATTTTTTAATCTTAATAGTGCTTTAACCTAAATTATAAATTAAAATTAATTTCATTAAAAAATCTAATTATTCTAAATTTTAGTAATGCTTATAACTTGATATTATTAGAATTTTTAATTTCATGTCTCTTATTTAGACTACATTATCTTTAATTTTATTATTGCAGTTTAGATGTTTTCTTATTTTGTATTTCTCTTTTTAAATACTATTTATGCACTTAGAAAAATTTTAAATTTTATATTATTGATTTTGGAAAGAATTCAATTACTCTTGAAAATTATACAAATGTACAAAAATCAAAAGGAATGTGCAAAAGTTTGCAATGACAAAAAGAGGTATAAAATAATCCCAAAATAAAAAGATGCCAAAAAATGTGCCATAAAAATTGAAAAAGATGCGTAAAGCGCCACATGTGGTAGTTACTTCTTTCCGGACTCTTTTAATCTCTTAATTCAAATTGTTCTTATGTAAATTTATAATTGACATTAAAATTTGAAATATAAAATTTTTTATTCATCCTTAGTGCAATGATTTTTTTTATCTTAATGTCTAAATTTACTCATGCCTTTAATAAATTCTTTTTATTATTTATGTTATATCACTTCTTAAATTATATGAAATTCTATGATTTCTCTAATATTTTAATTTTATTTGCATACCTTATTTCAATCACTTTCAAGATTAAATTATCAAATGAATTTCATAATTCTGCTTACATTTCAAGCCTTCTTTTCTTCTTCACTTTTTGCTGTTGTCAAAAAGGGGGAAAAATTATTTGTTTGTTTTGTTTTTGATTTGTTTTTTATAATCTTGATAGTCCTTTTATGTTTGTCATTATTGCAGTTGTGTGTTCTGTATGTTTCTTGTTTTGTATAAATTTTTTGAAAAATAATAAATTTTTTGAATTTATGCCTCCTTATTTTTCATGTATTCATCAATTCAGGGGGAGTTTAGGATATTCTTAGAATTTGAAATCCTACAGACAATAATTGTTTTGCCATCATCAAAAAAGGGGAGATTGTTAAGAGAGTTGTTATTTGCATGTTTTATATTCTTTCAACTTGTATTATTTTGATAATTTTAAATATTATTATTTTATGTATATGTATCTCCTAACACTTTTTTGAAAGATTTGTTTTTTCTCTAGTGTGTACTAATATTTCAGGAAAATTAACTCCAAGATATGAAGACTTCAAATCAAATTTAGCAAATATTCATTTGTAAATTATAAGTTTTGAATTGAGAGGGAGTGATTATAATTGAGTGAAAAATCAAAACACACACACTAGGGGAACAATTTTTGTGAACTGATCGTACTGGACAAACCTAATTCGTACGGGACGATCATGTCAATTAACCCCTCGGAAGAGCAATGGATCGAACAGGCAGGGAAAATTTTCTAAGTCTTAATCGTCCAGGACGAATTTAATATTTGTCCCGGGATGAACATCTCGGGATTCTCACTTTACAATATTCATCCAAACGAAATGCATGGTTCGTATCTGGACGAAATTCTCTGTTTAAAATCGTACAGGACAAAATTAACCTTCGTCTCTGGAATAAACTCTCTGTATAAAATTGTCCAGGATGAAACACGTTCGTCCCAGGACGAACTGAACCGACTGACCACAATTGGTTACATCCTGCAGGGATTTGGGAACCGACCTATGGAATAACCGTTTCGTACCGGACAAACCTAGTTCGTACGGGATGATAAGCGTGTGCAAACATATTTTGTACCAATATACATGAGGATCGTTTACGACACTTTAAGTAAAATCATCTGTGACGATCCACGATCGTACGGGACGATCCATTACGTGATAACTTGAAAATTTTGTAGTTTTGGACAGTTTTTCTTGTCTCTCCTATATAAGATCCAATTTTACTGCCACCCTATCTTTTTACTCATTGATCTTTGTGCCTATTGGAAGAAGAGTCAAGGAGAGAGTGAGAGAGAGCAGTCAAAGAAGGATTTCTACCATTGGAGCGTGAAGGCTTCGCTTGGTGTTCAAAGGTAAGATTTCCTAATTGTGATTTGAGATTACTTCACTCTTTTTCTTTCTTCCTTCTAGATTTCTTGTGAGGAGATCTGTCAAGGAGGTCGGGTTCTCTGCCCACACTAGGAGAGTGTGAAAGGACGAAGGGTTCTCTGTCTACACTTGGAGAGTGTAAACAGTCGAAGGGTTCTATGTCTAGACTTGGAGAGTGTAAACAACCGAAGGGTTCTCTGCCCACACTAGGAGAGTGTGAAAGGATGGACGGTTCTTTGCCAATACTGGGGATAGTGTAACAGGATGACAGTTCTTTGCCAACACTGGGGATAGTATAAAAGGACGACGGTTCTCTGCCACACCGGGTAGTAGTGAAAAGAGTATTTATAAAGGTTTCTCTGCCTTGCTGTGGGTGCAAAAGGAGAGACACTATTGGTATTAGTGCAATACTCAGAGGGTGCATCTGGGGAGTGGATGTAGGTCTGGTTTAGACCGAACCACTATAAATCTTGTGTTGTTTATTTTTACTGCTTTTTATTTTCTGCATTTTTCTATTTAAAAAGTTGTGGTTGAAAAACTTTTTATAAGAATTCATTAAAGTTTATTTTTGGTTCAACTCATCTAAAAGAGGGATAATTTTTAAAATACCAATTCACCCCCCCTCTTGGTAGCCTTGGGACATTAACTTAGGTTTAACAACTTATTCACTAGACTCAATAAAATTTATTGCAGTTGTGTTCATTTAAAAAAACCTCATGAGCCTTTTCAAAAAAAGGATTTTTTAAAGATGGTTGATGAATCCTAGTTTCCAGAATACATATCATATCCAGCTTGAAAGAACTAATTAGACATTTACAACATATGACTTTGTCCAAACGGTTGAAACCTCTCACACTCCAAGCTGTAATGCTCGGCAAAGACATCAAGAAATTTGGTGAGAAGGGGCGTGTCATGACCCAACCCGACCGGAACAAATCCCATCACTTTGAGTTGTGATGGATGAATCCAAGATCTAGCTTTGGAATTTGTTTTCAGACTTTCTTTCAATAATCTGACATACAAAAAAATTATAGAGCTACTATAAACGTTCAAATATACAGAAAAGCTCATCCAACATTTTTTTCTTTCTTTCATCAAAATAATCATGTACATTACAGTGTATGGCTCTAAACAAAAAGTACATAACATAACAGAATAGTCATGACTGTACAAAAAATTAAAAGTACAAAAATACCTAATCTTAGATCAGATACTGAATGGCTAGTTCAAATCCTCCTTCCCTTTCCCAGAACCTAAAAACTATGAAGATAACCACAGTGAGCTAACAGCTCAGCAAGACTACACTAGTCAATCAAAATCTCCAAAAACTCTCATATCAAAATACTCACAAAAAACTTTAAAAATAGTTTATTCAAATTGATGTACAGAATTCAGATAATCATATATAAATCATATAATCAGACATAATGCAAATATTCATACATAACAGATAAACAAACAGACTTCAGATATTCACACAGAACATATAAGTATATGAAAGTCAAATAACATATACAGATCATATATCAAAGCACATATTCAAATCAGATTATAAGTCATATATCAAATCATGTATCAGCTCACAAATCCCTGATACAGATAAAATCTTAAAGGATTCTGGCCCATTATGCCTCCCTTCCCTGACACACATAGAATCTAAAAGGATTCTGGCCCCTTATGCCTCCCTTTGTGCTTACAGCACCAGAATATATCAGATATATAGAATTATCATATCAGAATTCATTTTCATATTCCCTAACACAGACAGAATCCTTTGAATCTCAAAGGATTCTGGCCCCTTATGCCTCCCTTCCCTGACACAGACAGAATCTCAAAGAATTCTATCCCCTTATAACTCCCTTATGATATCATTCAAATCACATCAAACATCAAATCATATCAGTTTCAGAGAAATCAGATTCGTATCAGAAATCGTCAGAGAGTATAATGGCAGACAACAGAAATTCAATGGATAAAAAATTCACAGTTTTAGAAAATTACCAAATTACCAGAGATAGTGTAAAACATCATTTTAAGACTTTTATTGTACTGAAGCAATATTTTCCAACATCTTGATAATTTTCTATTTGATAAAAACTCCGTAAAATTCAAAATACCCGGTGAAAAACTTTCAGAAAATACTTAAAACGTGCAAAAATATCATCTATACAACATACCAAAAGTTACGTGGTAAAAGTTTTACCGGTGCAAAGTTATACCCATTTTTCGCTAATGAAAACAAAATCTTAAACAGAAAATCCATCAAAAATCATATTTCTGAAAATTTAGAAAGGCATAATGTGCCTTACCTCGAGTCAATTAACTTTCCCAACTACGATGACGGACGAAAATGGACTGAAGTCGCCCAAAATCCAACTTTTCTTCCTCTTCCTTCATTTTCTCTCTCCTGCCCTTTCTCTCTCTTTAAAATATCTTCTTTCGGATACTTAAAGAACTCGATTCGTCCGGATGATTTCCATGGTTTGTCTTGGGACGATCTCCTCGGTAGGCTGATCTTACAGACGATAATTAATTTTGTCCCTGAACAGTGCCCTCGGGTTGCCTTCGTACAAACGATAATTATTTTCATCCTGGGATGATGCTCTCGGGTTGCCAATGTTTCAATTGTTCGTCCCGGACGATCCCAACTTCGTCCGGACAAACTTGGAAGGAAATCTCAAATTAGACCAAAACATAAAAGAAAAGAAAAAAGAAGAATTTCACAGGGCCTTTTTGTTCTGCTTACCACGTGTAAATTTTTTTGTCACTATTGAAAATGAAGACTGATCCTTAGCCTTACTCAATTTATTATTTATTTCAATGTTGGCTTTGCTGTCAGGATGTCTAACCACCTCCTCCTGAGATTGTAAAATATCGAACCTGTTAGGAGAAATGACTCCAACTGGTGAAGCAACAGCTATAGTAGAGGGGACACAGGAGGAGCTAGAAGCGGATGTTGAAGCCTCATCCATAGGAGAGTTAAGGTTAGGAATGTTGGATTGGGATGGTTCCAGAGCATCAGGAAGATCTGGGATGTCGGATGGTAAGGGTTGAATAGGTTTGGATGATAAAGGAGGGTTTCGGTTTAGGTTGTGAGAGTGGATCAGTGGAGAAGGGGAATGGGGCTCATAGTGAAGGGGCTTACCAATGTAATTGGTAGCAGGGGCCAGGGGGAAGTGATAGGATAGGAGGAAGGAGGAATGCATAGAGCGGGAAGGGACTCCCGATTAGACTTTGAAGGAAGAAGATGAGGAGGGGGAGGGTCTTTTAAAACAGGTTGGGAAGAGGGCTTTCGCATCCTAAAATGACTGCGACTACGTCCCCTCAGAGGATTAGGAGCCGTAGAAGCGAGTTCAGTCAAAGGAGTCTTGGAGGGCAAAAAGAAGATAAGTGCACAAGAGATTTACATTGATCAAATGGAGTGGGCCTCCATTTGTACTGAACCTTCAAGCTGACAACATCCCCGTCCAAGGAAACAAAAATTTCCTCTGGGTATTTAGCATTGTTATCAACCAACATACAAATGCGAGCATATGTGAGGCAAGTTTTCTTGGTAGTAAGGGCACCAGCTGCAATAGGAATACCGACCTTACTAGAAATCCTAGAAATGCCTTCAGAGTTCCAGCAAGCCAAGGGAAGGTCATGGATTTTTATCCATATAAGGACAGAGGAGAAATGTTCCCTCTTTGGTTTGAATTTAAGATGCGACTTTTGAAGTATAAACGGTTTACCCAATAAAAACCAAACTCCTCTAGACCAAACTGCTTCCAGGTCTTCGGCACAGGCAAAGCGAAATAGAAAAAAGCCTTCACTAAGGGATAACATTTGCAGCGCACCTTTTAGGTTCCACGTTTTGTTGACAGTCGCAAGCAAAGCTTCATAAAAAGGCCGTCGACCAATGGAGTAACCTACCAAGCAATGGCACCAGTCTCCAACTCCAAGAGAGAGTTTTTCCCTAGAAAAGGGAACAACGTCTGGTTCAAGGGGAAAATGAGAAAGATGAAGAGCAGAAGAGTCATATTCCTTCAGACCAAAAATTGACTTCCAGTTGCAAGCTGGAGGAGGAGAAACCCTGCCAGCAGGCACCAAAGGGGGGAAATCTGAGAGGGGGAAAGGATCCATAGGGGGAAAGGAGAGAAATAAGTTTATGAGGAGATGAGGACCTCTGGCAGAGCCGAAGCAGGAAGAGAAGTAAGGGCAGTGCAAGAACAGCAGGAAGGAAAAACCCTAGCTTAGCTCATCGCCCTTCCGAATCTTTAAATTTGGCTAGGAGTAAAACGAACAAAGTGAAAATTTTATCAACTAAATTAAATTAAACAAGTAAAATGAGTGAGATGAAAATGTTATGGTTTGAGCATGTTTAATGATTATATTATACGTATAAGTATGATTTAAAAAAATTTAAAACTAGGCAAAGCTGCCCCTTTGAAGGGCGACTTATGCTGACTAGGCATAGCTAAGTCAGCTAGCCGTTATCCATAGAGAAAATTAGGACCAACAAGAAGTCATCAGATTAACTGGCGACTTATATAAGCCGCCCGTTGAACTTGTGACTTACATCTATTATCTTAAAAAAAGGAAAAAAACTAATTATTTTGCAGCATTTGATACTGAAGTAAGTCACCTGTTAAAAGGGAGACTTACCTCAATGATCTTTTAAAAAAAAGGAGAAAATGGCGTTTTGGTGCCATTGGATACTTAAGTATATGTACCAGGTATAATTGAAGGCATGTGACTTGAGTTATAAAGATGTGTTCTTCCATCAAGTAGTCTTGTCAGCGTCATCTTTATTATTTTTTGTCATTACATTTATGACATTTCTGATATGTTACTCAGCAATGTTTTATTTCAATATAAAATGTAGTGCAAGCCCCCCCAAGGGTTAAAGCAGTTTGAAAATATTTTATGCAACTTCTTATACAACACTTCACATTGTATTCATTGGTTATGGATTTGATTTGGATAACTCCCATGAAGCAGATGATTCAATATGGATGCATTCATTTGAAAGAGAGTTTGGAGCTACCTACTAATTAAATTCTTGAAGCGAAGGCCAAAGCTAATGAATACTTTTGGTGTTGTATGTATTTTTGGAGCAAAGATAAAGATTGCGCATTGTAGCATGTGCATGATGAGATTATAAAATTAAGCTGTACAGGACGGCCGATGATCTCAGAGGTTTGGGACGGAGATATCTATAATAGATGTTCGAGGAGAATAGTCAGTATTGGGCTCCGTTGCACTTCCTCAAGGGCCATATTCGTGATATCGGATGCGACATAGAAGGTTGTGTTGAGGTGATAATTACAATGTCAACTATCGATGAATATAACTATATTCTTTATCACACGTGGTGTCATAGAGAGGATCAATTCCTGTTAGAGTCCTGCAAGACCCTAATGGGAGTTCTCGTGTCCGAAGAAAAGGAGTTTTTGAATGCAGCAGACTGGTAGTACATTCAGCAAGAGTTTGAGTTCAACTTCAAATGCTATCCAACTTAGACACAACTCTGAGCTCACCTACGTATGATAATATGAAATCTCTAACTGAATGCTTTTATAATTGTGTTTTAGTAATTCTTTAGGTTTGTTTTATCTACAATTGTTAAAACTTTATTTTATTGTTATTACTGTTTGTTTTTATTATGTGTTGTAAAAGTTCTCCTTTGGAGATTTGTATACATATTTGTATGGTATTGTTAGTAAGTTCTATTTATGTTGCATTGACTTTAAAGTTAGATTTTTATCAATTAAAATTTAAAACCTAAAGTCCATAGCATAACAAAAGCATAATGAAATACATGATTCATGAAAGTCATCCATAATAAAAGCACAATTAAATTCATGATCCATAATAAAAGCATAATGAAATATATCATATGTAGTATAATCACAGGCTTAGCTAACGTGACCTATGTGGCATCTAGGGCAATGCATCATTGCTGAGAGTGTAATGCTGCGGTGGTCAGAGAGGACTTTCATGTAACACATAATATTCCTCCACAACAATGTCATCCTTAGGTACGTCAGCTGTCTGAAAGGTGCTTGGTACAAAAGCTGGGGTGAGGTATGCAAGTAAATCTATTGGCAGATTGGTAACTGAAGATATCCTCAGAGGGATTTTGATCAGGATACAAAGAGGATCTAATAAATCCACTATAAGGATGAGGAGAATCCTTTGTCATAGAGAGTGGTGTATCATGTCTAGTTGTTTCATCAAAGTATCCTTGCTCCTCAATATGCATCTACCAACACAAGCTAAGACAAAGCTCTGCCAACATGTTTATTTCCCTCTGCTGTTGTGTATCCTCTATCAATACATTCTATAGATAAAATCTATAGATATAAAGAAAATGACATAGCAAAAAGTTAAGGAAGCATTTGCTAAGTCTCAGAGAACTTTATCTATATCGAAGGGTTGGTCATATCTAGAAGAATATGACTTGATCTCTTATCGAAAGATTTTTATCTTTGTCATCCAAAAGTTTTGATGGTATGTGGAACCCTAAATAACATCTTGCAAATTTTAGAGCAAGTTATTGTAATGGTAGAGGAATCAATGTACGGTTGTTAAGACAATTTATTAGTAGCTTGTCCGACATTATATTTGTCTGGTATTCTGAACTATCCAATGGGTCGATCTATACTTTCAAGGAATTATAAGGGTTGTTTTTAAAGAGGTTCATCGGTGCAAAGCATTACATCACAAGTAGTGATCTCATAGTAGATAAGCTAAGCAAAAGTTTAATAGATTACATCTGAAAATGGGGGAACCTTAGTATGAGATGTGAGCCACAGTTACAAGAACAACATGCTATAGAGATCCTCCTAAAAAATATTCATGAATTTGTTTTCTATTGAAAGGCTTTATAATAAGGACTTTTGAGAAGTTATTAGTTAAAGCTTCAAACCATCAAGAGGAATTATCTTAGCTTCCATTTCTAAAAGATCACTCTCCTTTAAAGATGTGAAATTAAAACATCAGAAGATGTTGGAAAAAAAATTAAAATTAGTGCATGTAGTTGACAAAGGAAAAAGTTGATAAAGATTCAGGTAGAGAATCCAATTCAACCTCCTCAATATCAATACTATAATAGATCCCAGTGATCAACATTCGAGACCCCCATCTTATCTGATTCTAGAACGGAGAAAGGAAAATTTTGATTACTTTAAGAATAAAACATACCCATTCAAAACAAAGGTCATTAAGAAGATATTTAAATTCCTTACAAAGAAGCTAGGATTTAAGCTTCCTGATTCTAAAAAACTAGAAGAAGCCGGTAAGCAGGGCAACTTAATTATTATATGTATCACCGAATGCCTAGCCATGAGTTGGAAGATTGCATAACTTTCAAAGAACGGCTTGACAAAAATTATAGAGATTGAATGATTATGATACCCAAAGAATATTTTGTGGATTTAAATCAAGGATTTGCTAAAAATATAATTGGTGAGTCTTTTGTACCTTCTCCCATTTCAAAATATGATGATAGGAGGGATGTTTCTTTATCTATCTCTTCTAAGATAATCCTTAATAAATTATATCGTGCATCTTTCTAAGAACCCCCAAGAGCACATAATCCCATTCAGGTTAATCTGGTAGCTCATGAGGAGAAGTAAAATAAAGTTATGACCGAATAACCTAAGGAAGTATGAGTTTGTTAAGCTTCTAAAGTCTCAAGGGAGGAGGAGAAGAATAAAATAGAGTTAGGATTTGATAAAATAGTTATTTATGCAAATAGTGAGCACATGTCTCTTAAACCATTAACTATATATTAATTTTATTTAGTCCCGCCTAGGACTAAGAAAGTAATGAAAAAGAATTCTACATTCATCATGTTTACTTCTGCAGATGAATATTCGAAACAAAATTTAAATAACGATAAAAATAATTCTAAAAAAACACCTTTAAGTGATGTAGATGAACAATTCCCGAATTAATATGATAGTGATTCCCCTGTACTTGATGTGCAAGGTGATCCTAACAACATCGAATTCGAAATTTTTTATTAATATAGTCCACCAAAAGATAATCAAATGATGATCAATGATCAATAATCAAAACCCAATGAAAATCCTTCCCTTGAATAAGCAGTACAAGTCAATCTTCTTAGTGGTAAGTTTGACATCCATGAACTGTAGCTACTAATAAAGGGAAGCAAGTTGCAGATAATCCAAAAGCTTCCAATTAACCTCGACAAGCTCAGAAAGAAAATGTGGAGAATACAACATTTCTAAAGTGGAATATAACTTGTTAGCACATCTTAGAAATTTTCTTATAAAATTGAGTATTTACAATGCTTTGGATATTTCTAAAGAAACAAGGGAGGCTTTAGTCAAAGCATTTTACTCAGACTAGAGATCTGTATGGCTCAACTAGCATTAAAAATATTGAAAGAATAAGAGATATAATTCAAAGATGTCCCAGGGATCACATTTTCAAAAGAATATTTGAGTTTAGAAATTGCAGATCGTAATCATCCATTGTATATTTCTTTAAACATAGACAATTTGTGGCCTTGTCGATTCGGTTGCATTAGTCAATAAAATGACTATTAAAACTCTCACATACTTAAGGGTGGATACTCGCAAACTTCGTTTTCATAAAATGGTATTGCAAGGATTCAACGAGAAGGGTGAGAGAGCTTTCAGTTTGATAAACCTCTTGTTAGATATAGAAACCCTAAAAAAATTTTAGCAAACTTTCATATAATAAAATTTGATTCTTCTTTTAATGCTCTTCTATGTAGACCCCGACTACATTAATATAGACTGGTGCCTTCTACCTTACAATAGTGTATCAAATACTCTCAAGAGGGGGTAGAACACTACATAAAAGGTGACTTGCAACCATTTTTTATTCATGAAGTCAACACACACACACACACACACACACACACACACACACACACATATATATATATATATATATATATATATATATATATATATATATATATATATATATATATATATATATAAATGCTTCATATTAATTACCTAAAAACATCTCTATTTTCTCTAAAAATTAAATCTGGCTTAAGTAGAAGCAAAACAAAAGAAAGAAAAGAAAGAAAAAGAAGAAGAAAAAAGGAAAAAGAACAACATTCTGATCTTGAACATGACGTTTATTGGTCACCTACCCCTCCTTCACAAAGATGTTGTAGAATGACATAATGATCTAAAGGAGGTGGTCTAGGATGGCTAAACCAAATGACACAAGAAAAAGAAAAGGCAATATATAAAAATAAGGGAGCCTATAATACATATTGATTTGGAAACCAATTCAGATGAAGAGCCTTATGTGTTTGAGAAAGACCCACAAACTACAGAATATAAGAAATTTATGAATCAGCCAAAGTTTAACATTTTTATAGAAAGTAATAACAATGAGGATATGGTACAAGTCACAAGGGAAGATAATTTGAATTTATCTTCCATGGGAAGGTTAAAAAGGTATGTGAAAAAAAGTTACCTTAACCCCACTATTCTAAAATGATGCAAAGAGGTTGGAGGTGAAAGCCTCCCTTCCTCTAGATCCAAATTATAAACCCAATACCTTTATACCTTCCACTAGTAAACCCCAAAAATTGATGTAATCTTCAATGATCCATTTATGGGTGATATTATAGAACTTCCCTTTGATTTATATTTAAATTGTGTAAATAAATTTGCTAAGAAAGGTTTAAAATCTACAAATTGGACTAGAGGCAAAGCCCAACCATTTGAACACCTGTGGACTACAAAATATTATAAATATGCATCAAGATCATGTGTTGGCTACACTACTCTATGTTTATTTGATGATGAGGAATATTGTTTTGTTATATCAAATAATCTATAGTCTGCAAGTCTCTTTCTGGTGAACATTAAAACTTTTAATGAACTCTATTTTATAAACCTTAAAAGAACTGGATAACTCTAAAGTTAGGGATGCACCTTTAGAAATTAAAGAGGAGATTAAATCTATTATTGATTCTTTAAAAGAAATAAATTTGGGGCATAAAAAAAAACCCTCCATTGATTTTCAAAAGCTCTTTGTTGAATGATGAGGTGAATAGCATGATCGAACTGCTATCAAAATTCAAATATTACGTTGTTTGTAGTTATGTAGAGATGCTTGAATTATCCCATATATTGCAGTTCATAAGTTAGCAATCCAACCAGAGATGATTTCAGTGTAAAAAGTGTATCGATGGATGCAACTCAACATCGTACATTAAGTCATAGTTGAAGTCAAGAAGTTAATCGATGCTGGATTTATTAGGGAGGAAAAATATCAAAGTTGGTTAGCTAGCATCATCCCAGTTAAGAAGAAGAATGGCTAGATATGCATTTGTATCAACTTTATAGATTTAAATAAAACTTGTCCTAAAGATGAGTTTTCACTTCCTATACCAAAATTCATGGTTGATATCATTTCTTTACATATGATATTTCCTTTTATAGATGGCTCATCTAGATACAATTAAATTAAGGTGGATCCCAAAGATGAGAAATATACAACATTCAGAATGCTGATATGGATATACTACCACAAAGTCATGCCGTTCAGATTAAAGAGTGCTGGAGTAACTTACTAGCAAAAAATAACAAGGATTTTTTATGAACTTATCCACCACCTGGTGGAGTATTATGTGGTTGATATAGTCAGTAGAAGACTCAAAAAATATGATCATTTATATGACTTGAGAATTTTTTCCAAATATCACTGCAAAATAATTTTAAGATGAATGTTTTGAAATGTACTTTTGGCATCACTTTAGGGAAATTTTTTGGTTTTGTGGTTTGAAACCACATAATCAAAATTGATCCAAATAAAATTAAATCAATAATAGAAATGCCACTACCTAAAATCATTACCTAATTGAGATTTTTCCAAGGTTGATTAGTGTATATTAGAAGATTCAGATCAAACCTTTCAGGCAAATGCTAGTTGTTTGCAATATTGTGCAAGAAAGATGTAATATTTTGCTGGGATGAGAATTGCCTGAAAGAGTTCAACAGTGTAAAATATTATCTAATAAACCCTCCAGTTTTAGCTATTCTCATACCAGGAAAGTTGCTAATTCTATAAACAATAGCCTTAAGTGAATTTCTTGGTGCTTATTAGTTTAAGCCAATGAGGAAGGAAAAAAGAACGCACTTTATTATCTAAGTAGATGTTTACTTCCCCCTAAAGTAAATTATCCTTCGATCGAAAAATATTATTTAGCCTTGATATTTTTTGTTCAGAAGTTAAGGCATTACATGCTTTCTCACAAACTAAATTTGATATCTAGAGTAAATACGCTATAATATTTTATAACTCAACTAACATTATCAGAAAGATTAGCTCAATGGTTAATGATTTTGTCACAGTTTAAGATTACATCCATCCCTTTACGTGCAGTGAAAGGACAGGTTATGCAAATTTTGTAGCAACTCATCCAGTATAGTATGACTACATGATAAATGATAAACTTCTAGATGAATAAATCATGAAACTCTAATCAAATAAAAAAGTCCATATGGGATTTCTTTTTGACGGTGCTTCTTCCTGTCAATAGGGAGCATCAAATGATAATTTCTCAGGGCAAGCTAAAATTGGATAGTATTCATTTCTCTAGATAAAGATATCATGTATTAATCTTACTGTATGTCTTAACCTTGTACGAATAACAAAGCTGAGTATGAAGCATCAAAAATTAGCTTATAGTTGACAATCTTAAATGAAATCGAAGAGATCAAAATATTTGGAGATTGATAACTTGTGATCAATTAGGTAGCTGGAATTTACAAAGTCTTAAAATATACTTTGATTCCATACCATTAGTATATGATACATTTTCTAAAATAGATTATAAATGTGACATTATACAAGATTACCCGTGAACAAAATTATACAGCAAATGCCTTATCAAAGCTAGCCAAAGCTTTGGCTTGCCAAGAAGGGGATTTTATTCAGGTAGAAGTACAAGATTATCAGATCTTATCATCCATTAATTTTCAACATATAAATAAAAAATCATCAACTAAGGTGAAAATTTCTTTAGAAGTAGAAGATAAAGTGGTGGATTGAAGAAAACCCTTCCTTGAATACTTGTGAGAAAATAAGCCCCCTCATGATAAATCTATAGATCAAATCAAAAGAAAATTGTTATCATATAGTTTGATTAATGACACCCTATACAGAAGGTCATTCGATCATATGTGGTTGCGGTGCGGTGCTGAGATAAATCAAAAGTGGAGAAGATCATAAAAGAAGTGCTTGCTAGATTATATGGTGTACATATCTCTAGATTAAAGATGAAGATGGAAATTAAATGAATGGGATATTACTAGACATCAATGATAGATGACCGCATGAATTTTGCATGTCGTTACCATCAATATCAAGTGTATGGTGTAGTCCTACATCAACCACCATATGTCCTACATCCAATAATTACTAACAACTATATATTACTACATCAATGTTAGATGACTGCATGAAAGTTAGGATATGGATATCATCAGTCTGATAGATCTGTACATCCTCCATAGGTCATAGATTCATACTAACATCTATATATTACTTTTAAAAAATTGGCAGAAGCAGTTACTTTGAGAGAAGTCAAAACACATCACATTATGAAATTATTCAAAGAAAATATCATATATAGATTTGGTGTTCCTCGTAAAATTATCTCAGATAATGGTCCTTCATTTAAAAGTACTAAGATAAATAGTTTTGCTAGACATCATAAAACATAATGGAGATACTCTACCATCTATTACCCTCGAGCAAATGAATATATAGAGCCCTTCAATAAAACTTTGGTTCAAATATTAAAGAAAATCTTATATGAAAATAAGTGTTAATGGAACGAGAAGATGGTTGAAGCTTTATGGGCATGCTGAACCACATATAGAGCTCTAGCTTAATTTATGCCATACGCTTTAGTCTTTGGTGTAGAAGCTATTATTCCTCTGGAAGTACAACTACCTTCACTTAGAGTTGTTATAAATTACAACATAACTTCATATTAGAATCCATAACTCCAATTAGAAGAACTTGAAGGTTTGGAAGAGAAACTTCTACAAGGTAAAATAATCCAAGCTCATGACAAATTGGTTCATTCGAGAACTTTTCAAGTAGGTGACTTGGTGTTAGTTCTATGAAGACCCATATTGTTTTTTTTTTTTTTTTTTTTTGAGAAAATGCATAGAACAATTTTATTAATCAACTAGGTACAAATAGATTCCTCCTTCAACAAATCAAGAAAAGAAGGAGGAATGTTAATGCCACTAACATCTTGCCAAAAAAATTTGAAAAAAATAGCAAAGTTAGCACAAACATTGACTAACTTATTACATTCTCTTATAGAAAAATGAAAAATAATTTGCTTAAATCCTTTAAGAAAATCTAAATCCTTAGGATTTAGAAATTCTTCTGAAATAAAATTATTTTGAATAGCCTTTTGAAAAAGACGAATAACATTATGATTGTCTCCTTCAATCACAATGCCATTCACATCAAACATCCAATCTTCAACATAATTTCTCAAAGAAAGAACTGAAATTACCTCAACTTGTTGCACTATCCCAATGTGTACAGCTAAATCTGAAAGCTCCAAAGAATCGCCCCTTGTAGTCTCTGAAAACACCACCAATTCCATCTTTATTGTTCGTGCTTAAAGAAGAATCAACATTACATTTAATCCAACCAGGAGGTGGAGGAAGCTAAGAGGAATGATCCAGCAAATCATGCTGATTAGCTTCCCAATTCTCCCAAATAGGATTATTTTGAAAAGATCCAACTGCATAGCTTAGAGCATTGGCTACAATAAAAGAGCAATTATCCTCATTATTTCAATGTATTAATTTGTTACATGCTTGTCCAACAACAAAAACCAATGAACAATAAAAGTTCCCAATGAGGGGATTCTGTACTGAAAGTTTTTGTAAAACATTCAAGCATTCTTCCAACGAGTATGGAGCTAGCATTCGAAAATTCCATGCTTCAAGTTTCACACAAACTTTCTTGATCATTCCATAGTTCAGAGCTATATGTTCAGCATTTTCCACACCTTCACATCCTCTCGGGCAGCCATCAAAATCAATTATTCTCCTATAATGAAGAAAGCAGTTAGATGGGATAGTATTCTTACAAAGACGCTACCAAAACAATTCCACTTTTGGCCTTAATTTCAATTTTTTGTCCATATCCAATTTAAGTCTTCCATATCATCCTCCATGGTTTTTTCATAAGCTAATGCAGCCATGGATTTTCCAGAGTGCTTCACAGTGAGTTCCATACAGTCTTTTTCATGTTCAGAGTAAATTGGGACCTATTGAATAAGGATTACTAGCTGCAAACCGAAGCATTGATTCAGCTTCTGAACATTCCATCCTCCATTCATTATAAATGCTGAAAGATTAAAGCAATCTTGATCTAAAACTGAAGTAAATGTTGGCCATTTTTCAATACATTTATCAAGGATCCATACATCACCTGTGGTATTTACCACTTGACCGTTACAAATATTCCATCTCAATAGAGGATGTAGAAATTCAGCTCCATTCACAATAACTTTCCATGTTGAAGAGAAATGCTTCTATCCGGAAAGTTGAAGAGAAATGCTTCTATACCCGCCGTTCCATTCACAAAGATTATAACCATATTTAGAGATTAATGTCCTATTCAAAAGGGATGATGGTTTTTTGATAAAATTAAGAGTAAATTTGGCTCTTAATGGACCAATCCTTCTTAGCACCAAATGGACCCCTCTACCTCCTTTATTTTTTGATTTGCACAAAACATCCCAAGCCACATAGTGAATACCAAAGCTCCCATCTTTTTTATTTCAAAGAAAATTTATGCACAGTTTTTCTACTTCATTTAAAATTCTCAAAGGAACAAGAGAATGAGTAGAAATAAAGATCGGCAATGAAAGAAAGGATGCATTCAGCAATATTAGCTTTCCGGCTAGATAAATAAACTTATTTCCCCACATATTCAATCTTCCAGCAGCTTTTTATGAAGACCCATATTGGTTTATCAAAAAATAGGTGATAAATTTGAACCTATATGGGAAAGTACATTTTCGGTGGAGGCTCTTATCAATTCACAAATTATAAAGGATATAATCCTATGTTGCCCATGAATGGATGATATCTTAAGAAATATTATAATAGTTGATGCATTACATTAATTTTGTAATGAAATAAATCTCAAAGTTTAAATTATCAATACTTTTTAAAATTATACAAGTGAAGAAAGTCTAGATGACAAAACTGGGTCTAAAGACCTTCTTCTTTTTAATTCGCACATTTGAGAATTGATCTCCCATTTAGGTATCCATCTTTGTTTGGGAATCAATCTCCTATTTAAAGTTTAAATTATTCTCTATGAGAATCAATATCTTGGTTAGGTTCAAAATTCACTCTTGTTCGAGTATCGATCATTATTTGAGAATTAATTTCCCATTCATAGATTAAATTTTCCTCTACAAGAATCATTCTTTTGTTTAGGTTCTAAATTCACTCATTCGGGAATAGATCTCCTATTTGGATATTCATCTTTATCTGGGTATCAATCTCTCATTCAAAGATTAAATTTTTTTCTCCTAGAATCTATCTCTCACTTGGGTTCTAAATTTGCATGTTCGGGAATCAATATCCCATTTTGGCATCCATCTTTATTTGAGAATTAATATCCCATTCAATGTTTAAATTTTCTTCTCCATGAATCAATCTCTTGGTTGAGTTTTATATTCGTTCATTCAAGAATTGATCCCCCGTTTTGGTATCCATCTTTGTTTGAGAATCCATCTCCTATTAAAACATTAAAATTTTCTATACGAGAATTGATTTCTCAATTAGGTCCTAAATTTGCTCATTCTAGAATTGATCTCCCATTCTAGTATCCATATTTATTTGATAATTATTCTCTTATTCAAATATTAAAATTTTCTCTCTAAGAATTGATCTCTTGGTTAAGTTATAAATGTACTCATTTGGGAATTGATCTCCCATTTAGGTATCCATCTTTGTTTGGGAATCAATCTCCAATTCAAAGTTTAATTTTCCTCTCTAAGAATTAATCTCTTGTTTGAGTTCTAAATTTGCTCGTTTGAAAATCAATCTCCCATTCAGGAATGCAACTTTATTTGTGAATTGAACTCTCATTCAATGTCTAAATTTTAATCTCCGAGAATCAATCTCTCGGTTGGGTTCTAAATTTGCTTGTTTGGGAATTTATCTCCAACTTGGGTATTCATCTTTGTTTGGAAATTGATCTCCTATTCCAAGTTTAAATTTGTCTCTCTGTGAATCGATCTCTCAATTAGGCACTACAATTGCTTGTTTGAAACTTGATTTTGATGTGAACAACTTTTCATCAGGGGAAAAAAATATTAATGATAACATCATTATGCACAAATTCCCCCTTCTCTAATCTTGACAAATGATCAGCCATTTGATTCTTAGAACCTTTGTTATTTAATATCTATACATCAAATTCCTAGAGTAATAAAATTCATCTAATCAATCAAAGTTTAGCATCTTTTTTGGTTAAAAGGTGTTTAAAAGTTGAGTGATCAGAGAGAAAAATAACTTTGGTGCCAAGTAAACATGATTTAAATTTATCAAATGCAAAAAACTATCACAAGCAACTATTTCTCAGTAGATGTATAATTAATTTATGTTTCATTCAATATTTTATTAGCATAATTTATAGCATAAAATTTTTTATCTAGCCTTTGTCCTCAAACTTCTCCAATTAAATAGTCACTAGCATCACACATCAATTCAAAATTTAAATACCATTGAGGTGAGATGATGATAGGTACAATAACTAAGCACCTCTTAAGTATTTTAAATGCATTTAAATAATATGAATTGAATTCAAATAGAATATCCTTTTCAAGTAAATGGCACAAGAGCTTTATAATTAAAAAAAAAAATCTTTTAAAAATCTTTAATAAAATTTAACTACAGACTCCTTTACAAGAATAGGAGGTGGAAAATTCTTAATCCTTTGGATCTTTTCCATATCAACTTCCATGCCCCTTTCAAAGATTTTAAGTTCAAGGATAATGCCTTCCTTAACCCTAAACTAGCATTTTTCCAAATTAAGCACAATTTTAGTTTTCTTGCATCTTTTCAAAATAAATTCTAATTATTTTAAACACACTTCAAATGTTGTTCCAAAGATAGAAAAGTCATCCATAAAGATTTTAATGCCCTTCTCTTTTAAATCAAGATGATAAACATCACACATTGTTGAAATTTTAGAGGGATATTAAACAATATAAAATACATCCTCCTAAATGCAAATGTACCATAATGACTAGTGAATGTAGTTTTTTTTTTGTCTTCAAGTGCTATAAGAATCCGATGGTAACCATAATATCCATCTAAAAATTAGTAAAAGGGGTGCCCTGCTAACCTATCTAAAATATAATCAATAAAAGACAAAGAAAAATGATCCATCATAATAACTTTATTTAGATTCTTATTATTTATGCATATCCTCCAACCTGTAAAAATCCTAGTGGGTATCAACTTATTTTTCTCATTAACCATAATAGTTAGGCATCCTTTCTTTGTGACACAATGAATTGGACTCACCCAAGCACTATCTAAAATAGGATAAATGATACATGCATTCAACCATTTTAAAATATCCTTCTTCGCAACTTCCTTCATTATAGGGTAAACTCTTTTTTCTCGGTTAACTTTTAGAGGAGAGTTTTCTACCATTATAATCTTATATGCATAAGGATTAATTGATTCCCTTAATATTAACAATGGTCCAACCAAAAGCTTTCTTATATATGCTGAGATCCTGATCAACTTAACTTAATATTATCTTAACTTAATAAAAATAATGATAGGTAAGATTAACTCTTCTCCTAAAAAGTCATACTTTAAGTGGGCAAGTAATGATTTTAACTCTAAAATAGGTGCCACTATAATAATGGTTTTATGGTTTCCCTAGAGATGATGCATCTAGAACTTTATATCTCTCCCTAAACAATTTAGAGGCTTCACTAACCATATGAATAGAATCATCTTATACTTACCCTATATCATCCTTGCATAATGAACTCTCTGAAGAATAATCAATTAACACTTCTTCCATAAGATACTCCACATCTCATTGCAAAATCACTTAAGTGAAAAGAAGCTAAACTCTTAAAAATTGAGGCATATTTTTGTGTAATGGTTGAAATTTTATTTAAAAACTCTGTAACTAAGCGTGATCATCCCAAAGAAATCTTAGGATGGGTGACCTCCTGGGAAGTTATACCAAAAGGACAAAATTGTGATGCCCTTAGGCTAAAGCATACAATATCTCAATAGTTAAGAGTTTGGACTTTTACAAATGGTAATAGAGCAATATGCCGCCCAAAAGATGGGAATTAAGTACCATACAAGACAAAGTGCTACATTATGGTAGCCAGCTCTTGAACCTTATGAAGTAAAAGGAGGCTGAACTCTTAAATATTGACATGCCTTTTGGTGTAATGGTTAAAATTTTATTAAGAAACACCACAGTTAAGCATGTTCATCCCAAAGAAATCTTGGTATGGATGACCTCTTGGGAAGTTATACCAACAAGATAAAATCATGAATCTCTTAGGCCAAAATAGATAATATCTTGATAGTTAAAAGTTTAGGCTATTACAAACATCAACTAAATCTATCTATGAAATTCCTCATTATGATCATTAGGAATCTTCATATACTTGAGAATATTAAAGGTCACTTTCTAGTCCTAAACCCTCATAGTTAACTCTCCCTTCTACACCTCAATCATAGCCCTACAACTGGCTAAGAAAGGTCTATCTAAGATAATATGTATCTTTCTATTTTCTTCTATGTCTAAGATAATGAAGTCAACTAAAAAAATAATTTGTTTACCTTGACTAACACATTCTCTAACAGCCCCCTTAGATAAGTGAATGAACATTCTGCTAGTTAAAGGGTAACAATGGTGAGTTGGACTTTTCCTAGGTTAAGTCTCTTAAATATGGAAAAGTGAATGAGATTTATGCTAACTCTTAAGTCACATAATGCTTTCCTATAAAGTTTATCCTTTGAAGAAATAAGAATAGTAAAATTATGAAGATCCTTAAGATTTTAATGGAGTTTCTTTTATACAATCACACTTCATTTCTCAACCAAGGCAATAGTTTCAAAGTCTCTTATCTTTATCTTTGTGCTCAAGATGTCTTTCATGTACTTAGCTTAGGTATACATCTACTTTAGGGCTTTAATAAATGGAATATTACTAATCAACTTTTTAAACACTTTCAAAATTCAAGAGAATTGTGTATCTAAATTCTACTTAAACAACCTTTAGGGAAATGATGGTGGCAATTCTCAATAATCTTTATAATGGGTTTCCTTACTACTATATCAGGTTGAGATTGTTCCTCAAGCTTGGTGGGTTCTACAGGTGTCTCCTCCTCAGATTGATCCTTATTCCTAATCATTTCTTCTAACTCTCACAGAAACCTCGAATAGCTTTGTAATGCTCCTTACCTTTTTCCTTGGGGTTTACTTCACAATTGCTAGGAAAGAACTATCAAATTGCCATAATTGATTTTCCATTCTCCTTATTCCAATAGCATGACTTTGTAATTGGGTCATCATTCGTAAAACTAGGTCTTATACAAAAGTTTTCTTATTTTTAATTTTATTTTTTATTTTAAATTCAGGAGATTAATTAGGCTTTAGGTTTCTATAATTCTATTAAAGTGGGCTCAAATTTCCTATAAGGATGGTTTGGTTAAGATTCCAATGATTCCCCTATTAGATTATATTGAAAGTTGGAATGGCTATTCTAACTTAGATTATAAGTGTTGGAATAAGGTTGTTTTTTCTATTATTAATGACATTTAAAGATTATATCCTCAAGGCATTTTAGTCAGTAGATGTTTATAAATTCTCTCCTCTAATGACATGGGTGTTCTTTGGGATTTACTAATACAAATATTATGTAATTTCCTTGAGATTGCAACTACTTGACTAGTTAAAATAGTAAAATTATTAGATTTTTTTTTTTTTGATAAAGAATTAGATTCATATATGCTAGCAACTTTTTAAGGGTTCAATCTCTTCAAAGGACATTGGAAATTATTAGTGTTCATTTCTTTAATCAAAGTCTATGCTTCATCGAACGGTTTGTTCATCAAAGAATCTACAATAGCTGCTTTAATAATTGAATTGAGAGATCCTATAAGTCTATTATAGATGGTCTGGATAATAAGCCAATCAGACAAGACATGATGTGGACATTTCTTAAGAATTTCTTAAATCTTTCCCAAGCTTCATATATTGATTCTCCATCTAATTAAGTGAATAAAGTGATGATATTCCTAAGTTTTATAGTTTTGGATGGAGAGAAGTATTTGGCTAGGAACTTATGAGCTAAATCATTCAATATGGTAATCAAACTTGGAGCTAAAAAGTTCAACCACATCTTAGTCGTATCCCTTAATAAGAATGAAAAATATTATAAGTCTAATAGCATCATCAAAAACCCCATTATACATGAATGTTGCTCCAATCTCAAAGAAATTAGTTATATGCAAGTGGGATGCTCTATAGTGGTTCCCTTGAGGATTTGTACCATTTGAATGATATACATTTTTAGCTTAAAATTATTAGCTTGGATATTGGTCTTATTAATGTTTTGATGAATGCCTTCAATCATTAGGTTGGCCTACTCTCTAAGAAGTCTATATTGGTTTTCTTCTTGCACTAGGTTAGCTATTTCTAAATCTTTGTGTATTTTTTTAAAAATTTTAATTTATTCAAGGATTTCTCTATCTTAGTATCAAACAAGACTCCTCTTAATTTATCTCTATTATGCATAAAATAATAAAACACACTAAATAATCATACAAATCCAAGTATAATTGAACAATTTCCAATGCAATAATATACTAAATATGATAAAAAAATAATAATGCCTATACATAGCATGATAGATAAAGATAATTATAAGATTAAACCAACAATTCTTTGAATAATATAAAGTTAGTATAAAGATAATTATCCAATAACCCTAGCAACATTGCCAAAAACTTGACCAGCCACTACACAGTTAAGATTAAGCTACTTTATGTGTACTCCAATTCTACACAAGTGCACATATCATGTCAAGTAATAAAGTAATGTGTAGAGTATTATTCCCACAAGGATAGGAATTATCCTAAATTCACACTAGTACTACTTATGTGATTCACTATATTTATCTTACCGATAAAACATTTAAGGGTGCACTAACGAAAGCTATCAGCTACATTTTTAAAATAAAAATTCTATATATTTGTGAATTAGAACATATAATAGTTAAAAACTCATTATTACAAAATTTAAATTTCTCTTAATATTATTGTGAGCTAGAGCATAATAACTCCTCATCTTTTTCAAGCTCGTTGGAGTGTGTTGCTAAGATTTCTCTTAACAACAATTATTATATCTCTTTAAGATTCTAGGACCATATCCACCATATGTGTATGCATGGTAGATTCTCATTTTAAATCACCTAATTGTTCCACTATTTCTTCTTTAATGTTATATTTCACACTATGTTTTAAGTTTATATAAGACCTACATATAAAATATACTAAGTATGAAGACTTAAAAATATATATATTTTAAAGAATCATGTAATTCAATATAAGCTTTAGAGAACATGATTTTTAACATATCATAAGATCAGATATATAAATTAGCCAACCATAGAAATTAAAATAAATTAAACCCCACTCATTTCAAACAAATTAGAAGTATAAGGGGTTAAAAAAGAAAAGACTAGAAAGTTATTTACAAAAAGCTTACAAACTCTCCTTCCATTCGAACTAACTTCCTTGATTTGCTATCCCTTTATTCCCCTTGTTAGACTCAAAATAATAATAAACCATAGAAGCCCCGAATCACTCACATCAACCCTCCTCCAATTATCATCTCCTACATAAGAAATAACCTACATATTTATAGCTTTAATAAATGAAAGTGCTCAGATGACACTAGAAAGTCCTCTGATACCACTTGAAAGTTCGTTAGGGATGTTAGGCCCTATGAACTAGTCCCAAGGCTAACCAAGAGGGGGGGTGAATTGGTATTTTAAAAATCTTTAAAGAACAAGAACAATTCTCACAAACCAAAGTCACCACAGAAAAACAAGTGCGAAAAATTAAAGTGCGGAAGCAGTAAAAAGAACACAAGGATTTATAGTGGTTCGGTCAACTTGACCTACGTCCACTCCCTAGAGGCTCCCTCCGAGTATTGCACTACCAACATGACTCTCCTTTAGCCCCCACAGCTAGGCGGAGAAGCCCTTACAAAGACACCTTCTTTTTGCCACCCCGGCAAGGTAGAGAACCACTTCTTTTGCTTCCTCCTGAACAGGCAGAGAACCACGATCACTTGTTGAAACTTACCTCTCCCAACTCTTCCAAGGACAAGATACTCTAGGGAAGAAGAAGTGGAACATTGCTTGGAGCAACCCTTGTGAACCCCCTCATAAGTTCCCCCTCACAAGATCCTCTCTCTCTCTCTCTCTCCCTCTCTCTCTCTCTCTCTCTCTCTCTCTCTCTCTCTCTCTCTCTCTCTCTCTCCTTCCTTTAGGTTTTCTCAGGTCAAGACAACAGCCAAAGATGTTCAAAAATGTTAAACAAGAGCTCTTAAATAGAAGAGCTTCAAAGGAGCTCATTAATTGCAAGTTGCCAACTCTATTATCCATAATGATAAGCATATCATATTGTACGATCAGTTCAAATCATAGATAATCGGCTAGCACATCACCCTGAAGACGATCTAGACGATTGAAAATTGGCTTGATCGTCCAGGATGATATCACGATCGTCCCGGTCGATCAGTTCAAATCAGAGGAAAATCGTGCAGAGCATCGCCCTAAATTCAAGCTGTCCGATCAATATTGGCCAGAACATCGCCCTGAATTTGTGCTGGCCAATGTTTATCATCCATGAGTAACTAAGGGGTTTTGAATAGATTGTCCTGGCCGATCCTGCGAACGTCCTGTACGATGTGATCATATCAATCATTCTTAATTACTTCCTTGATTCATGTATCAATTTAGGCATAGTTGTGTGATATCATCCCGACCAATCATATGATCGTCCTGACCAATTTCCAAAAATAAAGAATACCTAAATTGATCATGGCGGCAATTTCTTTCTGTATTGAGCATATCGTCCTGGCCAATATAGATATTGTCCAGGCCGATCAGTTAATTACGATTGCCTTAACTAAGAAATCCTGATTAGATCTTCTGTTTTGAACTCGATCGTCCAGGACGATATAAACATCGTCCGGGACGATGTGAGTAAAAACACAAGTTATAAAGCTCTCAAGTGTGTGTGTGTGTAGGGTTACTTAATATCAGTCACTTCAAATAATTACAATTGACTCAAGAAAGAAAAAAAGAAAATTACAGACTGACTCAACCCTAATCTACCCAGTCTTGAGCAGATTTCGATTTCCGTCCGATCTTTGAATCCATAAAATGTCAGTAGTAAAAGGTAGTCGAAAAGAAGCAAGAGTGTTTGCTAATCATCAAAACATAATTCATAAAACTGAATCTGTAATAATCTCCCCCTTTTTGATGATGTCAAACACTTTGATGATTTATCCAAAAATAGTAGTGTAGAATATGGAATTGAAAGTGCAAGCATACAAAATACCCCTCTCCCTCTTTTGACATCTAAAAAAGGAGGAGGAAACTAAGAAACAAATCAAAAGACCCCTTTTTTTTTAAACCAAGGCATGAACATGATGTAGTACTCCATGTGATTGATTTGTAAAAATTTTGTGAGCTAATGAATCAACATCAAAAAAAAAATCCATAAGACGGTATAATATCCGATCATGATTACCCTTAGCTCGAATTTTCTTTTAGGGTTGAATTGTCTTTGGAAATCAATGACCTAACTCAAAGAATTCAATTGGATAGAAAAAGGATCCATTCATCACTTGTTTCCAGAAAAAATCTCTTATAGAATAATGAACCAAAGTGAATTTATCACAATCGCAAAACAATCGAAATCAAGCCTTTGATATATGAAATCTTCTAAGTTTTAAATGATTTGAAAGGAAAGGAGAGCTTGCTTTTGGTGGGCTCATTTTATGCCTCTTGTCAATTTGAATGGCGCTTTGTGTATCTTTTGATTTTTGATACACTTCGTGTATATTTTTTTTAATTTTGGCGTCATTGCGCATCTTTTGTTGGCATCATTGGCCAAATTTTTATTTTTGCAAGCTTCATTCTCTTTCAAAAACTCTTAAAAACAATCTTAGTTGTGAGTATATCTTCTAGATATTAGAGAATAGGAGCTCTCTATCTAACATATGGAAGAACAATTCACAAAACAAAATCAATAACCCATGATAAGAATAACAAGGAATCTTGATGTGCCAAAAAGACTTTGATCATTATAAATACAAGATAGATTTGCTTTAGCAAGGTTAGAAAAGATCTTAATTTCATACATAATTGTTAATTTGAAATAGATTTTTGATTAGAAAAGAAAACTGTGCCACTAAAATAGGTTAGAGAAAGAGACACAATCAACGATATATTTTTACCATATAATAGATTAAGAGATGTAAAATATTGACTACAAATTTTTAAAAGCAAGGACAAGACATACGATATCATTTCAGCGATGATTTTGGAAACCAAATTAAAAGAAAATGAAAGTAAAATAAACCAAACAAAAAATTGAAAGTAAAAAAAAAGAACAACAAAGAGTAAAAAGGAAAATCAAATCAAAGAAATAAAAAAGAACAAAAGCAAAAGAAAGAAAGTAAAAGATCAAGTTCATGCATTTATGTCAATCACACCCAATGTGGTCCTTAAAGAGCTGAAAGTGTCGAAGGCTAGTGGTTTAGTAAAGATGTAAGCCAGTTAATTTTCAGTTGTCACATGGTGTAAATCAATGTCTCCCTTAGTCACATGATCTCTAATAAAGTGATGCCTAATGTCAATGTGCTTAGTCCTTAAATGTTGGATAGGATTCTTAGAAATGCATATGGCACTAGTGTTGTCACAAAAGATTGAGATGGTGCCTACAGGTAATCTTAAATCCAATACCTGTTATTTCAACCAAAGGACTTGGGCCACACAACTCCCTAAAGCAATGTACTCAGCTTCAGCAGTGAAAAGTGCAACAGAGTTTTGCTTTCTACTAGACCATGAGACCAAAGATTGTCCTATGAATTGGCAATTTCCTGAAGTGCTTTTTCTATCCACCTTGCATCCTATAAAATCAGAGTCAGAAAATCCAATTATCTCAAAAGAAGTGTTGTGCCTTGGATACCAAATTCCTAAGCTTTGGGTCCCCAAAAGGTATCTAAAAATTCTCTTAACTGTAGTCAGGTGGGACTCCTTGGGTTCAGCTTGAAACCTAGTACAAAGGCAAACACTAAACATAATATCAGGTCGGCTAGCAGTCAGGTAAAGTAAGGATCCAATCATGCCTATGTACTTCTTCTGATCAACAAACTTACCACTTGGGTCCTTATCCAATGGAATACTAGAAGTCTTGGGAGTATTAATTGGCTTAGCTTAATCTATCTCATATTTCTTTAAAATATCATTTATGTATTTTGTTTGATTTAAAAAGGTTCCATCATCCCATTGTTTTATGCTAAAACTCAAAAAGTAGGACAACTCTCCCATCAAACTCATCTCAAACTCTTTACTCATTATTTTAGAGAACTCATCACAAAGTTTCTTATCAAAAGATCCAAAAAGTATATCATCCACATAAATCTGAACAATGAGCAAATCATTTCCAACTTTCCTAAGAAAAAGGGTGGTCTCTACGTTCCCCTTAACAAACTCCCTTTCTAATAAGAATGTGCTAAGCCTCTCATACCACGCTCTTGGTGCCTGCTTTAAACCATACAAAGCCTTTTTTAATTTAAAAACATGATTTGGAAATTGGAAACTCTCAAAACTTAGGGGTTGTTCTACAAATACATCCTCTTTTATTTCCCCATTTAAAAAGGTACTCTTAACATCCATTTGAAAAAGCTTAAATCCTTTGAAACAGGCAAAGGCTAATAGCACTCTAATGGCTTCCAATCTAGCTACAGGGGCAAAAGTCTCCTCAAAGTCTATCCCTTCTATTTGGTTATACCCCTTAGCCTCTAATCTTACTTTATTCCTAACCACCACTCTAGAATCATTCACCTTGTTCTTAAAGACCCACTTTGTTCCAACTATACTTTGTCCCTTAGGTCTTTCTACAAGCTCCTAAACATCATTACTAACAAATTGGTTTAATTCCTCTTGCATGGCTAAAATCCAAAATTCATCAATAAGGGCTTGGTTTATGTTGGTGGGTTCCGTCTTTGAGATAAAGGCAGAGTGGTTAATGTAATATCTCGTTCCCTTACTGTTCCTCTCTGAATTGGATTTCCCTCCCAGAATCGGCCAGGACGAAGTTGAGATCGTCCAGGCCGATCAGTGCATGGAAAACAGCTGATTTCTGGAGTGTTTTCTGGATGATTTCTGGACAGGATCGTCCGGGCCGATCGTGAGATCGTCCAGGCCGATCTGTACTGTAGAAATTATCGGCCAGACAATAGCCCTGGGTGAGGTCCAGGACGATCAGGATTTGGTCTGATCGTCCCGGGACGATGTGAATATCGGCCTGGCCGATCAGTTCACAGATATAAGAAAATCAGCTCGTTTTGAGGAGAGAGAAAATCATTTTATAAAAACGAAAATATCTGAGGAGAGAGAAAGAGAAAGGGAAAAAGAGAAAAGCTGGTTTTCGGAGACCGCGGAGCGCTTTTCGTCCGACGCTGCTGTTGGGAAAAGTGAAGATCTCGTGGTAAGGACTCCGAATCCTATTTCTGTTTTCAAAGATGTTGTGTTTTGACTGAGTTGAGATCTGTTTTGTGTTTTCGTAGTCGACTTTTCGACATGATTTTGATTTGACACAACTTTCACCGCACAACTTTTAGAGTGTTATAGATATGATTATTCTACACGATTTGACTGTATTCTACGAATTTTCTTCCGGTTGGAATTGGTTCTACGTGATTTTAATCGAATAGAAAATTATCAGGATGTTTTCTGACTTAGTTTCTGTAGAATAAAAGTCTTGCATTGATGTTATAGATATTCTATTGTAATTTGGTAGAATTTGGAAATCGTGTCTTTTTGCAGGATTTTTGTGTAAATTCTGTAGACTGCCGTTACGCTGCCCGATTTTCGTATGATTTCTGATTTGTCTGAAATTGATAGATTGAATTGATATGCCTATGATTATTGATATGATTGTTCTAGATTTCTTTAATATTGCTCATTGCATCGATTATTGCATTGATTGATTGATTGATCCTGAAAGACAAGTGGAAACCTAGTTGAACGTTGGTTATAGAAACCAACGTGTATTGAACGAACTACAACAGCACTATTGATATAGATTGACCACTACAACATCACTATTGATATTGAACGATTGATAACTACAACAGCATCATGACTAGTGTTTGTGCTTGTCGAGTAAGACCCTTGTATGACATTGTATGATCTTGCATCGTATGGATTTCCTGATATGTATTGATTTATTGACTTCAGATTGATTTATTGATTTGATGGATTTATCGAATTGATTTCTTATCGTACGGATTCATTGATTTTATTGACTGATCATTGATAATCGTCGAGCATTGATACTATTGACCATTGATTATTGTTATGGACATAGATATTGTATAGATTCATTGATGATTGATCGCTGAGCATTGATATGGACATTGATAGATATAGATACTGCATTGATAGCATGGACATGGACATCGTATAGGTTCATTGTATTGCTGCCTATAGATTTTATAGACTCGCTGTTGCTACTGTTCTACACCGTATTGACTGTTGTATAGATTTCTTGTCAGAATGGATTGAAGTTTATCGTATTGCTTTCCTCGATTGATTTCATTGATTAGATCGTACTGATTTGACCGTATTGATTTGATTGACGGATATTGATTGATTGCGTTGATTTATCGAATTGCCTGCCGCTGCATTGACTGGTTTTATTGACTATGGATTTCCACTGCATAGAATTGATGATCATTGATTCATTGATTTCCGCTGCATAGACTCATTGACCATTGACTGATTCAGATTGATAGATTGACATGCATATTGATAGCATCGCCTTGCTTTGATTTCAGTTGTAGGCTTTGGTGACCTGCTGGGCTATTGTAGCTCATTATATGTGGTTTAAAATTTCAGGTCCGAGCAAGGCAACTGGAATGGAGTTCGATCAGAATGTCAGACGAATCCTTTCGCTACACGGATCTTGGGGCGTCACAGGTGGTATCAGAGCAAGTGTAGTGAAAGGATTTGATTGATAGTTTGATAGAATGAATCCATTCTATTCATTTTGCATACATAGTGATTGACATTTGATTGATTGCATTGTGTGTTTGTTTAGATTTCGACGAGTTTTGTTTTGGATTTGGATTTCGATCGATTTGGTTGCTTCGTGTTTTGCTTCGTACCTTTAGGGAAATGTCGGGACGACATTTTTCTAAGGTGGGGAGATTGTAATATCTCGTTCCCTTACTGTTCCTCTCTGAATTGGATTTCCCTCCCAGAATCGGCCAGGACGAAGTTGAGATCGTCCAGGCCGATCAGTGCATGGAAAACAGCTGATTTCTGGAGTGTTTTCTGGATGATTTCTGGACAGGATCGTCCGGGGCCGATCGTGAGATCGTCCAGGCCGATCTGTACTGTAGAAATTATCGGCCAGACAATAGCCCTGGGTGAGGTTCAGGACGATCAGGATTTGGTCTGATCGTCCCGGGACGATGTGAATATCGGCCTGGCCGATCAGTTCACAGATATAAGAAAATCAGCTCGTTTTGAGGAGAGAGAAAATCATTTTATAAAAACGAAAATATCTGAGGAGAGAGAAAGAGAAAGGGAAAAAGAGAAAAGCTGGTTTTCGGAGACCGCGGAGCGCTTTTCGTCCGACGCTGCTGTTGGGAAAAGTGAAGATCTCGTGGTAAGGACTCCGAATCCTATTTCTGTTTTCAAAGATGTTGTGTTTTGACTGAGTTGAGATCTGTTTTGTGTTTTCGTAGTCGACTTTTCGACATGATTTTGATTTGACACAACTTTCACCGCACAACTTTTAGAGTGTTATAGATATGATTATTCTACACGATTTGACTGTATTCTACGAATTTTCTTCCGGTTGGAATTGGTTCTACGTGATTTTAATCGAATAGAAAATTATCAGGATGTTTTCTGACTTGGTTTCTGTAGAATAAAAGTCTTGCATTGATGTTATAGATATTCTATTGTAATTTGGTAGAATTTGGAAATCGTGTCTTTTTGCAGGATTTTTGTGTAAATTCTGTAGACTGCCGTTACGCTGCCCGATTTTCGTATGATTTCTGATTTGTCTGAAATTGATAGATTGAATTGATATGCCTATGATTATTGATATGATTGTTCTAGATTTCTTTAATATTGCTCATTGCATCGATTATTGCATTGATTGATTGATTGATCCTGAAAGACAAGTGGAAACCTAGTTGAACGTTGGTTATAGAAACCAACGTGTATTGAACGAACTACAACAGCACTATTGATATAGATTGACCACTACAACAGCATTATTGAACGAACTACAACAGCACTATTGATATAGATTGACCACTACAACAGCACTATTGATATTGAACGATTGATAACTACAACAGCATCATGACTAGTGTTTGTGCTTGTCGAGTAAGACCCTTGTATGACATTGTATGATCTTGCATCGTATGGATTTCCTGATATGTATTGATTTATTGACTTCCGATTGATTTATTGATTTGATGGATTTATCGAATTGATTTCTTATCGTACGGATTCATTGATTTTATTGACTGATCATTGATAATCGTCGAGCATTGATACTATTGACCATTGATTATTGTTATGGACATAGATATTGTATAGATTCATTGATGATTGATCGCTGAGCATTGATATGGACATTGATAGATATAGATACTGCATTGATAGCATGGACATGGACATCGTATAGGTTCATTGTATTGCTGCCTATAGATTTTATAGACTCGCTGTTGCTACTGTTCTACACCGTATTGACTGTTGTATAGATTTCTTGTCAGAATGGATTGAAGTTTATCGTATTGCTTTCCTCGATTGATTTCATTGATTAGATTGTACTGATTTGACCGTATTGATTTGATTGACGGATATTGATTGATTGCGTTGATTTATCGAATTGCCTGCCGCTGCATTGACTGGTTTTATTGACTATGGATTTCCACTGCATAGAATTGATGATCATTGATTCATTGATTTCCGCTGCATAGACTCATTGACCATTGACTGATTCAGATTGATAGATTGACATGCATATTGATAGCATCGCCTTGCTTTGATTTCAGTTGTAGGCTTTGGTGACCTGCTGGGCTATTGTAGCTCATTATATGTGGTTTAAAATTTCAGGTCCGAGCAAGGCAACTGGAATGGAGTTCGATCAGAATGTCAGACGAATCCTTTCGCTACACGGATCTTGGGGCGTCACAGTTAACCTCTTTCCTAAGTCCATGTCTAGTCCTAACTCCATTAGAAGGATCTCCTAAGATCAAATCTTTAGGGTGAATTGTAGAGTATCTCCAATCCCTAGGCAAGGTGTGTGAAGGTTCAACCCTTTTCTTCAGATCTAAATTTTCTACTCCTTGGGTGACATCTCCTACTCCTTTAGTGTTTGGGTGACCTACTTCCTTCTCAAAATTTTCTACTCCAATGGTAATCTCTCCAACATCATCATCATCCTCAACTTCAGGCTTTTTAGGATTAGACTCATCAAATACTACATGGGTAGTTTCTTCCACCATCAAAGTCCTCTTGTTAAGCACCCTAAAAGACTTCCCAACACTAGAATATCCCAAGAACACTCCTTCATCAGATTTAGGATCAAATTTTCCCAAGTTAGACTTCCCATTATTGTGAATGAAAACCTTACAACCAAAGACATGAAGGTGGGAAAGATTGGGTGTCCTACCCTTAAGGATCTCATAGGGTGTCTTATCTAATTTGGCTCTAACATTCACCCTATTCAACACATAACAAGCTATGTTAACCACTTCAGCCCAAAAGTATTTTGGAAGTGAATACTCAGCAAGCATGGCTCTAGAGGCTTCCACTAAGGTCTGGTTCTTCCTTTTAGCTACCCCGTTCTGTCGATGGGTCCTAGGAGCTGAGAAGTTGTGTCTAATCCCCTTTTTCTCACAAAAATCTCCAAATCTTTCATTCTCAAACTCTCCCCCATGGTCACTATGGATGGTCAAGATCTCACAACCTAGCTTTTTCTGAATCCAAGTGAACCTCGAGTAGTCATCAACAATCACCAAACCATAGACTTTCCCTCCCAAGCTGGCAATGCTAATGGGTCCAAACAAATCCATGTGAAAGACTTCTAAAGGTCTAGAGGTGCTAATGTCCTTAATGGGGTGAAAAGTGGAGTGGACTTGCTTTCCTAGTTGGCAGACATCACAAAGGTGGTCTTTTGAAAACTTGAGTTTGGGGACACCTCTAACTAGGTCTTTTTGGATCACTTTCCTAAAGGTTTTCATACGTGCATGAAATAATCTTCGGTGCCATAACCATGAATCATCAACAATAGTTTTTAAGCAAAATGTTGCAGCGCATTCAATGTTATTTAAATCAAGCATGTACACGTTGTTGATCCTCTTTCCCTGCAAAATAGTGTTGTTACTTAAACTTACAATGTATGAATTTGCAAAGAATTGCACGATGAAGCCCTTGTTACAAAGTTGACTGATGCTGAGCAGGTTGTGTTTTAATCCATCTACAAGCAAAACATTTTAATCATAAGGTTATTGGAATTATCAATTATACCTGAGCCTACCACCTTCCTGGTGGTGTTGTCTCCAAGTGTAACCTTGCCTCTATTCCTGGACTCCAACAAAATAAATTGATTGGCATCACTAGTCATATGTCGAGAGCATCCATTGTCCAGGTACCACATACTCTCACGAGGCCTTTTGTGAGAGCCCACCTACAAAATTATCAAATGTCAAATATAGGAACCCAAACAGGTTTGGGTCCCTTCTTATGAAAAGTAGAATGCAATGCATGTGTGGTATGCTGTAAATCATGCACCTTTGGTCTCCACACCCAATGTGTACTATGGTGAATAGTGCAAGTGTGTGAGATGTGTCCTAGCATGCCACATGAAAAGCATCTAACACCTGGAAAAGGATTTCTTAAATGGCTTGAGTTATAATGCCTCTTCCTAGGTTTTGGCTTTTGATCAAGTGTTGGTGTCATCCTAACTTTCTTAAATGTATCCAATTCATTTTGAATCCTTAAGTTAGTATTTTTTAAGGCATCATTATCAATCCTCAAATTTTTCTCCATCCCTTTAGACTTCTTAAAATCAGATTCAAGTAAGGTGTGTGTGACTTTTAATGACTCATGCTCTTCAATTAATTCACAATGCTTTTTGTTTAACTCATCAAATTTATCAAGTAGAGTCATGTGATTTGAATCAATCATAGAATAATCTTTGAGAATAACTTCATGCTCCTTTTGTAAATTCAAAAATTCCAATTTCAAGCTAGCATGTGTTTTCTTAAGTTTCCAATATGATGCATGAATTTTTTTAGAAACTTCAAGGAGTTAATCATAGGATAGTTCACATACCTCTTCTTGATCAAGATGATCATCTGTCATTAAGCACAAGTTTGTTGTTTCATCTTTTAGTTCAGTCTCCGATGAATCAGATGCAGAATCCGCCCAAAATGCCTTTTGAACTCTCCTTTTGTCCTTTATAAACTTTGATTTCTCCTCACTCTTTTCCTTGCTTGTTTGCGTCTTAAGTGTAGGGCAATCAGTTTTCACGTGTCCGGGCTTCCTGCATTCATAACAAACTACATCAGAAGATCCTTTAGAATATTTGTTATCCTTACCTTTTCCCCAATTTTGATGATGCTTGTGTTTCTTCCTTAGAAAGTTTTTGAATTGCCTTGTGATTAAGGCAAAATCATCGCTTTCAGACCCGAAAGAGTCAGAGTTTGATTTATGCGCATTCAGTGCCACTGTTTTCTCCTTTCTTTTCTTACCTGCATCAAGATTTATTTGGTTCACTCCTTGCTCGTAAGAAATGAGTGAGCCAAGTAAGTTATCAATTGAGTAAGTGTTCAAGTCCTTAGATTCAGTGATTGCAGTGATTTTAGCATCAAAAGACGAAGGCAAGCATATCAAAATCTTATTTACTTTTTCAAAATTTAAAAGTTCTCTTCCTAATGCATGCAATGAAGTAACAATTTGAGTGAACCTTGTATACATATCAGAAATTGATTCAGAAGGTTTCATACGAAAAGGTTCGTAGTCATGTAAGAGAATATTCAAACGAGATTGTTTTACTTCATTGGTTCCTTCATAAGTAATGCATAACCTATCCCATATCTCTTTTCCAGTAGAGCAAGTAGAAACACGCATGTAATCCTCAGATTTTAAAGCACAGAAAAAATAATTCAAACACTTCGCATTAAGTTGAGCTAAATCCCTTTCATCAAAAGTCCATTCAGTAAAAGAAACTTTAGTTTTAATTCCATTAATTTCACGAGAAGGTGGAGAATATCCTTCTTTAATAAGTATACACATGCGATAGTCAGTTGATTGTAGAAAAGTAGACATGCAAGTTTTTCAAAAATAAAAAAGAAGGTTGTCAAACAAAGGAGGTCGTGTAATAGAATATCCTTCAGTTGTATTACGATTCACAAAGTTAGCTATGGATCAAAATTAAAAAAGTTATCAAACTCAGTTTTTATGAATAAGGCTCTGATACCACTTGAAAGTGCTCAGATGACACTAGAAAGTGCTCTGATACCACTTGAAAGTTTGTTAGGGATGTTAGGCCCTATGAACTAGTCCAAAGCTAACCAAGAGGGGGGGGGGTTGAATTGGTATTTTAAAAATCTTTAAACAACAAGAACAATTCTCACAAACCAAAGTCACCATAGAAAAACAAGTGCGGAAAATTAAAGTGCGGAAGTAGTAAAAAGAACACAAGGATTTATAGTGGTTCAGTCAACTTGACCTACGTCCACTCCCCGGAGGCACCCTCCGAGTATTGCACTACCAACGTGACTCTCCTTTAGCCCACATAGCTAGGCGGAGAAGCTCTCACAAAGACACCTCCTTTTTTCCATCCCGGCAAGGCAGAGAACTCCACTCCTTTTGCTTCCTCCTGAAGCAGGCAGAGAACCACGATCACTTGCTGAAACTTACCTCTCCCAACCCTTCCAAGGACAAGAGACTCTAGGGAAGAAGAAGTGGAACAATGCTTGGAGCAACCCTTGTGAACCCCCTCACAAGATCCTCTCTCTCTCTCTCTCTCTCTCCTTTAGATTTTCTCAGGTCAAGATAGCAGCCAAGGATGTTCAAAATATTAAACAAGATCTCTTAAATAGAGGAGCTTCAAAGGAGCTCATTAATTGCAAGTTGCCTACTTTATCGTTCAGGACGATAAGCATATCGTCCTGTATGATCATTTTAAATCACAGATAATCAGCCAGCACATCGCCCTGAAGATGATCTGGACGATTAAAAATTGGCTTGATCGTCCAGGATGATATTACGATCGTCCCGACCGATCAGTTCAAATTAGAGGAAAATTGTCCAGAGCATCGCCCTGAATTCAAGCTGTCCGATCCAGATCAGCCAGAACATCGCCCTTAATCTGTGTTGGCCGATGTTTATCGTCCAGTAGCAACTAAGGGTTTTTGAATAGATCATCCTGGTCGATCCTGCGATCGTCCAGGACGATGTGATCGTATCAATCATCCTTGATTCCTGGATCAATTTAGGCATAACTGTGTGATATTGTCCCGGTCGATCGTATGATCGTCCTGACCGATTTCCAAAAATATAGAATACCTAAATTGATCATGGCGGCAATTTCTTTCTGTATTGAGCATATCGTCCTGGTCGATATAGATATCGTCTAGGCCGATCAGTTAGTTACGACTGCCTTAACTACGAAATCCTAATTAGATCTTCTATTTTGAACTCGATCGTCCATGACGATATAAATATCGTCCGGGATGATGTGAGTAAAAACTCAAGTTTTAAATCTCTTAAGTGTGTGTGTGTAGGGTTACTTAACATCAGTCACTTCAAACAATTACAATTGACTCAAGAAAGAAAAAAAGAAAATTACAGACTGACTCAACCCTAATCTATACAGTCTTGAGTTGATTCCGATTTCCGTCCGATCTTTGAATCCTGAAAATGTCAGTAGTAAAAGGTAGTCGAAAAGAAGCAAGAGTGTTTGCTAATCATCAAAACATAATTCATAAAACTGAATCTGCAAGAATAAATAATTGTACTAAAATTGTGGCACTGACCTAGGTAGCATTGTGGCACTACTAGATCAATGTTTATTTTTTTGTCATCATATTGGTTCGATGTTTTAACTATCAGTAACTATAACCTTCTATGGCACTATATTGATTTTACTTTGCGGTGCATGGTCTAGCGATATGGCGTTTCTTCCTTGGTGCTTTAGCAATTTGTTCTTTGACTTTTTAACACTAAAAAACTGCCTTCTAACACTTCCATGATGAGGAAGATTATAGCACTTCGGTGCTTAGTCTATGGAACCACAACATTCCTTTAATTATGAGTATTTTACTTCCTTCCTGCACAAAAAGATAGATTTAAATAGCATTTTTAAGAAATAATCATAATTTAAATGATACATTTTTTACTTATCATATATCTAGTTGTTTATAAATAAAAGTAACTTGGATGACCCTTTTCAGGGCAACCATATATGTTTTTAATAAAAGAACTCCTTTTTTGAAATTCAACATTAAGTCTAATAATTTTTAATGTTGTATTTTCTCCTTTTTTTATATCTATTATACATTATATTAAAAAAAAAAAATCAAACCATAAAGCATAGATGGAAACTTCATAATACAATGAGGGACTAAATGATCTATGAATCCTACATGTGCATATCTAAAATAAATATCTCAACTAGATAAATTCAACTAGGCTAAGATTACCCAATTATGATGTCATGTAACACTTTAATGTTCAAAGAATTTTAACTTTTCAAGGGAGTGTTTGAGACTGGTGCTAAAATTTTCAAAATGTTACTTTAAAAAATTATAAATAAATCTCCATTCTTCACATGAAAGAATTCTAAAATGGAAGCTTAAAGCTAGAATTTAACTTTGAATTATAGAGAGCTCTACCTCACAATTGGCACTACAAATCACCACCAAATTACCATCACCTAACCATGACCACCCAACTATAATAGCCTGATTATTATCCCCTACTTATAATCTTTTAAGGTTGAGAGAGAAGTTGTGAGATTTTAGAGCTGCGGGATTTTAGAGAGAGAAACTATAAGATTTATATTTTTTTAAACTGCCTAGTTCATCCATTTTATGGTGGAGGCCTGCCGCCAGCCTCCTTCTGTCGGTGATGATTCATCAAGGATAAATGTTGATTCTTCAAATGGATATAGATATGATAATCAGATATCAAAGTTTTGTTACAATGGCATTTGAATTAATGAAGGCGTCAATTCTGTCACTTCAAAAAATTCCAAATTCATTTTGAATTCTTCAAAATTTCCTAGCTTATCGAAAGGAAAAGAGAAAGTTACTCATGTTCAAGACTCTAAATATTGTAGGAAGAAAGGAATGACTTTCATAAGAGATTCTGAAGCATCTTCTTCTAAACCTATTAATCTAAATGAATTGTCATCCAGCATTATCCCTGATTTTGAAACTTTTGCTTGCAATAATTCTAATATTGATGCTAATCAGCATGAGAAGAATAATGAGTTAAATATTGATGATCCTATTATTGATGCCTCCCTAGATGATCCACAAAATCAATCAGTGAAGAATGTGGAAAATGATCTCTGTGAAAAGCCAAAAGATATATTTAAATCTCATACAAACTTCAATAAAGCTTGGAGGATTCCTGAGCATATTCCTTTAAACTTCAATGAAGATCTTTCATCTTTCTCTAAAGATGGAACTACCATTACCTTGCACATGCAATCTAAGGAAAAAAATATGCTGCAGTTGGAAAATGTGATTGTTATCAAGGTTCTTGGTAAAAAACTTCCTTTATCAATCTTGAACAAAGAGTTCCAAAGACTTTGGTCTAAATTTGGATCATTTCAAATGACTGGAATAGGAATAGATTGGGTCCTTTGTAACTTTCAATTCAAGGAGGCCATAGATAGAGTGTTAAATGGCGGTTCTTGGTGGACACCTTCCTTTTCTTCTTTTTCTATGAGAGGTATTTATTCACAATTTTGGATTAGATTTCTTCATCTTCCACTCCATTCCTGGGATCCAATCAACATTGCAAGAATTGCCTTAAAAATTTGGCATCCTTTTCTTCTAGATTCTTAAACTTTCAGTTGGAATACAAGAGAGTTTTATAGAGTCCG
Organism: Dendrobium nobile; assembly: GCA_022539455.1. Taxonomy (NCBI): domain Eukaryota; kingdom Viridiplantae; phylum Streptophyta; class Magnoliopsida; order Asparagales; family Orchidaceae; genus Dendrobium; species Dendrobium nobile. The sequence continues at coordinate 45,589,770 of CM039718.1, read as the reverse complement.
TGTTAGACTCAATCTTGAAGAGAAACTACATACGGGCATTTGGATTGAAGGTTCAAATGGCAAATTTTTTCAACTTGTTGAATTTGAGAGAATCTCCAACATTTACTTTAATTGTGGAAAGTTAGGCCACAAGTAGAAATCTTGCAAAATGATTAACAAGGTATCAAAGGGAGATAATACTACTAAAGAGACATCTACGATTCCTCCTCATACGTCTGTCGATCTTCCAAGCCAAGTTCTTTCTTCTAAAGATTTATTGATTAACTCTAATGTACCAGTTAAGGAATACTCTTATGGTAGCTGGATTATTGTAAAGTATAAATTCAATAAACCAAAGCAATTTAAATCAAATGCCTTGGCAAAGAATGATCGAAAAATCAATACTAGGGGATCCAGATTCTCAGTTCTTCAAGAGGACAAATCAGAAGCAGGTTAAAATCTGGCAGAAGTTAATCTTCATTTAGCAAAAAAATATTGATTAAGTAGTTCCTAATCTTTCAGAATATATGAATAATTTGGCTACTATTTCAAAAGTAACTTGTTTAGTGGTTAAACCCGATCCCCTTAGTATTGAAGTTCCTATAGTGACTACTGATGAAGCTAATGGTGTGTAAGCTGATGCTGATACTGATACTGTTAATGATTCCCATTTGGATGTTTCTAATGATATTGAAGCTGATGCATCTGTTAAATTTATTTTTACTACTGAAAATGATCAAAGTGTTAATGTAGAAGATGAAGAAACAACAATCAATTTAGTTGTGGCTGCTGCAGTTGATAACTGTCAGATTATCAAATTTGAAGCGATATGTGGAAGTCTGATTCTCCTTTTCAGAAATCTGATTCAAATATTGATTAGGTTTTTAATTCTAATTCTTTCTATTATTTGAAATAGAATTCTTCAAATAATAAAATTAAATGTAGTAAAAAGATGAGGTAATTTGGACCTATTATTTCCAGAAAAAGGTGCACTATTCGAGATGGATCCCCTATTATTAAATAAGCTTTCTATGATATTTTGGAATTGTAGAGGAGCCTGTAAGAAGCATTTGAAGAATTATATTAATCAACATAATGTTTTCTTTTTTTGGTTTACAAGAAACAAAGATTGAAACTATTTGCATAGAAGATATAAATAAATTTATAGGTGATGATAGGTTGTTTTTTCATTTGCCAGCCACTGGAAAATCGGCAGGAATTTTAGCCCTTTGGAACAAAGGGGTTGCTACCTTTTCTATCTTCTTATCTTCTTCTCAATTTATTTTGGGAAATCTTACATTAACAAATTCGTCTTGTTATAAGATAGGCATTGTTTACGCTAATAAAGAAGCTTATGTTAGAATATTTCTCTGGAAGGATATTGAAGGTTTCTTTTCTCTCAAGAAACCTTGTATCATAGGTGGTGATTTTAATTATTTTCTTTCAAAGCAAGAGAAGAAAGGTGGTAAAAAGTTTTCTTTATCTCTTGGACCTCACGAAATGAAGGATTTTATGTCTCTTAATAACCTTCATGATATTTCCTTCATAGGTCCTCATTTTACTTGGTGTAATAACAAGGATGGATTGAGTAGAATTTAGGAGAGGCTGGATCGGATTTTGTTAAATTCCTCAGCTCTTCATTTAATCCACTTTGACATTTCTAAGCATTTGGCAAGAGATTGCTCTTATCATTGTCCTTTGTTATTGAACTTGTCCAACTTGACTATGAAAACCCACAAATTTATTGGCTTTGAAAACTTATAGACTTCTTTTCCAGCTTCTTGGTATATTGTTTCCAAGTCTTAGGGGAGGAAGGATTTTGGTTCTTCTCCAGAAATTTTGCAAAAGAAGCTTAGTAGAACACTTAAATCTCTATTTTTTTTTTGAGTAAAAACAAATTTAGAGTGCCCTCTCTTCTCAATCATTCTCTCAATGAGAGTATCTTTTCTTTATAATTAAAAGAATATCAATGTGGTCTTTCTAATGAAGAGCTTCTTGAATTAGGAATCAAGGTCAAAGAGCTGAATTCAAATCAAGCTAGATTAGTTACTTGTTGGAGGCAAAGAGCTAAAGCTAATTGGTTGGAGCATGGTGATTCAAATTCTCATTTTTTTCATTCTTATGCTTAAATTGGACAAAATGCTAACAAAATTATACAAGAAAAGCTCTCGGATGGATCTATTTCTGATGATCCAGCTTGTATTTCTGATATTTTCTCTCAGTTTTTTAACATGAAGTGGAGGCATAGGCATTGTTCTCTTGTTGATTGGCCTAAATTCAAAGCTGAGGATATGTTGGATTCAAATCTGCATCAACCTTTAGAAGCTAGATTTTCTATGGATGAGCTAAAGATTGATGTCTTTCTAATGGGTTTAATTAAATCTCTTGGCCTAGATGGTATTTCCCATGCTTTTTAAATTATATTGGGATATTATCAAAGTTGAAGTTTGGAATGCTATGAACTTGTTTTTTCAATCTAATGCCATGCCGTCTATATGGAAAGACACTCTTGTTATTCTTATACCCAAAGTAGATAATGCTTGTGAACCTTGCAAATTTAGACCTATTAGTCTTTTCCAAACCACTTATAAGATTGTAGCTAAAATGATTCAAAATAGGCTAAAGATTGTGTTACCAAATATTATTTCTGAGGAGCAAGTAGCCTATGTTCCTAATAGATCTATTTCAGATCATTGTCTTTTGGCACATGAAGTTTCATAAGCTTCGTTTCTCCAATTCCAAAAGGGATTTTTTTCACTTTAAAAGTTGATATGGAACAAGCTTATGATAGTATGAATTAGCAAACATTGAGACAAGTTATGACTTTGATGAATTTTCCATCCAAATTTATAAATTGGGTTATGCAATGTGTGATGTTCCCTAGATTCACGGTAATGATTAATGGAATTCTTACTGACAAGATTCTTACTGAATGTGGTTTTAGAAAAGGTTGTCCCTTATCATCCTTCCTCTTCATTCTTTGTTCTGAACTTCTTTCCAATGATTTTCAATAAATTGATTTGGAAGTTGGAATTAAAATTTCTCCAAATGCAAAAAGAATTTCTCATCTACTTTATGCAGATGATGTTTTGATTTTTGTTGAAGCTAAATCACATTCGTTAAAACTTATTCAAGGTATTCTTTCAAAGTATTGTTATTGGACTAGACAACATGTTGTTGTAGCAAAACAATGATTCTTTGCTCCAAAAATATGATGAGAAGGAAGAAGAAACATATTCCTGATCAAAGTGGATTCAGAGTTGTTCAAGAATTAAGTTATTTTAGACTTCAATTTGTTTAAGAAGGAAGATGATGGGAGATTTTCAAAACCTGATTAAGCACTCTCTTGATAAGCTGAATTCATGGGGGCGCAGATTTTAATCCCTTGCTAGAAGAGTAACTTTAATTAATTCATCTCTTCTTACTCTTCCAACATACTTTATCACTCATTCTATAGTTCCCAAGAGTATTTTGATTGAGCTTGACAAGCTTAGAAGGAATTTTTTTGGCATAAAGATAATGGTAAGCAAGGCATGCATTACATCAGCTGGATAGAACTTTATCTTCCTACTAGGAATGGAGGTCTCAGTTTTCACTCAGCCTTGACTTGGGAAGGACCTCAAAGAGCTAAGCCTGCTTGGAACTTCATCCAAAAGCCAAATTCTTTAGTTAATATAATTTATAGAGCTAAATATGGTTACAACATTTGGACTTCATCTCAAAAGGGTAATTCAGATTCGTGGAAAATCCTATTGGATGGAGCAAATAACTTGAAGTCAATTGTTAGATGGAAGATTGGTAATGGCACTAAAATTAGTATCCTTAATGATATATTGATTGGAGACAAACCAATTTGTACTTGGCCAACCTTTGTCAATGCAAACTTATTGGAAGATTGTTTGGTAGACTTACTTTTTCCAAAAGTAAGTATTGGGATCTTAATATTTGCAAAGATGTATTTGGTGAAGACTTAACAAGTGTTACCAAGCAAGTTTAGGTGAATTTGAGACAAGAGAATGATGTATTAGAACTTATCCATCAATATTTTGGTAAAACCATCTCAGTTTTAGCATATGAAGAAAAGTACAAGATGTTTGATGTGGATGACATCAAATAGCTGAGGAAAATTAAATTACATCCCAGAATTTTTCTTTTTTGGTGGAGTCTGAGAAAAGATGCTCTTCCTACTAATTCTTAGCTGAATTATAGAAGATTTAAAGTATCAAATCAAATAATAATAATAATAATAACAAAATAAAGTATCAAATCAATGTCCTAGAGGTTGTTGTCTTGAAGAAGATATTAGTCATATTTCTATTTCCCGTAAGAAGCTTATTGAGGTCTTCAATGTTTTGAAAGGTTGGAAAATTCATATCCCGACATTTCATTCAATTTCAGATATGTGGAATAATCTTAAAACTCTTTCTTCCAAGAATGTTGTATTGGTTAGGATCTATTGTTATTTGATTTTCTATTGTTGGAAGGATAGAAATGCCTTAAAGCATGGTAAACCATATTTATCTTCTACTTTTATTTCTGTTGAGATCCTTTCTAATGCAATCAAGCCATTCTTAAATCCTACTTTGGAGAATGAGGATGCTAATCAGTTTGGAAAATTGAATTATAAATTTTGGCATCCTCCACCTCCAAAGTGGATCAAATTAAATGTTAATGCTTCTTTATTGAGCTTGAACCTGGCTAGAATTGGAGGTTTTGTTAGAGATGATAAAAGAATATTTCTTGTGGCTTTTGACAAACAACTTTATCATTGGGCTGTTACTCAATTGGAGCTCTTGGCAATCCTCTCCTTAAAGGATGTTCTTAAAGATTGGATGACTGAATATGAAGGGATTTTGATTTAAGGAGACAACATCAATGTCATTAAGCCATTGCATAAATCTTTGATTAATAATGTAAATTCTTCCTCTTTGGATCTATCTTTTCTTTATGATTTTAAACAGATTATTTGTCATTGTATTTCTAGAGAGAATAATAAGGTTGCGAATTTTTGTGCAACCTATGCTTTAGAAGGTAGCTTCTTTTGGGACTTTTTCATAATGATCTTCCTTCTCTTTTTTATCAATTTGTTAAAGGAAGATTATGATAGGTTAGCTATAACTTAGATTGTATTTTTCTTTTTATTTTAATAAAATATACTAAATGCAATTTAAAAAAAAAAAATTCTTATAGTCTTTTAATGCCTTTGCTTGATTATTGTAGCTTGGTTAGTCCAACTATCAGCACATGAAAATTATTACCCAATCATATTGTTAACCTCAAGAGTCTTTGTCATTATTATAATATTTTGATGATTACAAAAATATGTTAATTGAATTGGTTATATTGATATGTTGTTGTATATGTTTGAGTACTAGCATTATGGGTACATATTAGAAGAGCAAATTACAATGTTGGATATACTCTAAAGAAAGTTTACAAATTTTAGAGGAGGCTTTTAGCTCAAGATGGTAAAACTAGCTCATAACCAAAGCAATTAAATAATTTTACAAGTCAAGAAAACTAAGTTAGTTGAAGGAAGTCAAGAGTGGCCTACAAATAGTAAAAGAGTATTTTATTTTCTTGAGTCTTAATGTGATGCATTTCAAGTATCATTTCCAACGCAAGATACGTTGGTAATATTTCGTTGAGTTTAAATAAGCCGGCGCAATGTCCGTCGGTACCGTACGCCGAAAATTTTCCGCCGTAACGTGCGACGGAAATGGTTCAGACATTACTATACCGTCGGATCGTCCGGCGAAACCGGCGTCGGTAACTTTACGGCGTATTTTGAGCCGGAAATTGCGCCGCAAGATTTTCGTCGAACAATTCCGCCGTAACCGGCGCCGTTATTACCGGCGCACAATTTTTCGCCGGAAAATCCGACGGTAATCGCATGTTTTCCCGTAGTGTATAGAGGATCTAAGACAACTAGACATGCAAAAGAAAATTAAGAAATAAATTAAAGCTTAATTAATATTTAATCCAAATTGATTATAATAAGATATAGATCACACTATATAATAAGCCTAAATTTGGTGCATCATGATTAGATCAACTTGTATCAATTAAGGAATTCAAATTTGAACTAATTATACTATATAATGAAGATTTTATTGTACTATCAGTATTATTTTGAATGGCTAAAATACCTAATTAATTTTGCTAATTAGACTAATTTAAAATTTGAACTAATCATATTATATGATGTACGTCATACTTTATGATCAATTTTTTAATTAATCAAATTAAGCTATTAGAATTAATGGCTTAGAGATATAACTAAGATTTTATTGATGGTACAATACAATATAGATTGTATAATTTGATCAGTAAATACTCTATTTTAATTCTCAAAATTAGGGTTTTAGCCTAAGAAACTAAATAGATTTCCTTTTCAAACCTTACACATGAGAGAATGCGTGACTAATGGGAGAATAATGAGAGAAACTCTTCGAGTTTTGATTTGCAAATCCTAAATGAGAGTTTTACAATTGAATGTGAATAATGAAGTTATTTTCTTCTTCTTTTTACCTTGTAGTTATTTGACCTGAAATCATGGATACTATGAATGCTAGACTTTTTCATATTTAAGTGATCCTTTCTCAAGGAGTTTTTTACATGAATGGTTGACTAGTGGCTTTCTATTTATAGTGTAAAAGAGGTGCAGGGTTTCTCCAATATCTATTAAGGAGAGTTTTTTTTTTTCTTAGCTGTTTCTAAGAGAGAGATGAGAGGAGACTTAGGTATTGGAGGATAACCAAGATAGGAAATGTATTTGCATATATTTTACCCTTTTCATGTTCTTGCATTGTTATCTTGATCTACCTTACTTAAATGCCTTTCTAATTACATTTACTTCATGATATGATGTGGTATGATATATCAATTTTCTACGACTTGTAAGATGATTTGAGTTTTTGGTTTGATCAATCATAACTATTGAATTATTTCTTATGATAATTAGTTGAAAAAGGATATCAAACATTTAATTCTTCATTCTTAAAGTTTATCTTTACAAGTTAAAATCCCTTATTACTTCTATAAATGAAAAATTAAAATTATTTTTATTCAAAATTTTAAAATAAATAAAACTTCAAAATTACTTTTAGATTTTAATTGTTTGATTTTAAAACACACAGATTCATCCTCTCTCTCTCTCTCTCTCTTGCGCCATACTATACGTAGCTAGTATTATAGTAAGACACTTTATTTACAGGGTTAATCAACTAAAATAGATCATCTTAGCACACACTAGACATATAGGCAACACACAAAAGTATTATATTACTTGACGTCCGTTATTTGACAACATTCCTTTTAATTTTCTAAAGTGCACAAGTCTATATTTATATCACCTATTAATTGCCACACGTGGAACATAGTTTCAACAGGATACTAATCTCATCATAAGATTAAGAATAAAAACTATATAAATATCCCTTTTGATGAACGTGAATAAGACGGAATTAAACTAGAATAACTAAGTTCTAATTATCTCAACTATTGTTTCTTTGCTTCCAAATTCTATGACTATATATGTATCTATTTATATACAACGGGGAAAAAAATATGGGATAGACTTTACATTGCTTATGAGGGAAGGTTAAATATATAGCATCAATATTTTTTGTGCATGATTATGAATTATTTTATACGCAACACAAGCAAATCATTGTTGACATATATATTATATTTTCTAAGATTATCATATGATTGCATGCTCTTGTCAAAGAATATTCTAATTTACAGAAGCTAAATAAAATTCTTAGCTATTTTATTAAGTCTAGTGAAGGCAATATCATGCAAAATTTATCTACATATTCTATTTTACTTAGCTATCTTATCGATTATGAATATAAATATAACTAAAGGATAATGGGCAAGACTGAAAAGGTGGAGGAAAAGCAAATTGATTTGAAAGCCATTGAATCTAAAAATAGCGAGATGGATAATTTTAATGAGTACGATAGTTCATCATTGACATGGTAGTTTAATTTCTTTCTTAAAAATAAAGAAAAAGATTCAAAATAAGAATAATGGTAAGGAGAAAGGTAAGTCAAGAACCATGTTAATATTGACATAATTTGCTTTAAGTGGAAGAACCTAGGGATACTGAGTGGGAGTGTCTAGTACTTAAAAGCACAATTCAGAAGGAGAAATCTAAGGACAAAGGTAACTCTAGAAAATTTAAAAAGAAGACTAAAAAAGCCTTCTTGATCAATTTAGGTACAAATTTAACTGCTAGTGAACCTAAGAAGGACTCTAATAACTTGAGCTAAAGGGCTCAAGATGGTTTGGAAGACTTAGATTTAGAAAACATATCTTCACAATATAACCATTGGAGCCAAGTGGTACATGGACAGTGGATGCTTGGTGCACATGGTACATAGAGAGAAATCAAAATTCATAATACTAATGTCTAGGGAATAAGGTAAAGATACTCTTCGTGATAGCATTATAAAGAAAGTGATCGACATAAATGACATCAATAAGAGAAATTGTTTCATTATTGAAAAGGTCCTCTTAACTAATGATTTTAAATTAAACTTATTTATTTAGTATGTCAACTATATGGTAAAAGCTTTGATATGAAGTTTTTATTTAACAATTATTTGATGTAGTTGAGTGAAAAATTTGTTCTCGAAGGGTTTAGAATAAGCAACATTTACATGTTGGATATTGATAGCATAAGTGAATCTAGTAAGATTTGTTATACAAAAATTACATTAGATATGAGTTGACGTTGTCGTGTAAGAGTTTATGTCATTCCATCATGCACATGCATAGATAAAGTACTCTTATAGATCTAGTTAGAGAAGTATCAAGTATAGAATACTCATATATATATATACAAACCGCTTCATATTGTAGCTCTTATTTTGTTGAAAAAATTAGCTCTTTGTAATGAAAAACAATTTGTGGTATATATTTTTAATAAGTTTGTGCACTTATTTTATCTTGCTTTTTTCTTCTACACATTATATCCTGTGAATTGATTGTTGTGGTTGTTATAAGAGTTGTTGATATGTATTTATATTGGATCCCTGCATGAGCGGAACCCCATATATCACATTTGCCCACCCTAAAAAAAGTCTATATGAAGGATAAATTTGGAATTTTGACCTCCCTGAAAAAAATATTTTGCTCACTGTTTTGGGAGAGGAAGAAGCATTGGTTGAAGACACTATAATATGGTTCGGTACTTACTAGTTTGTATAAAGTGAGAGTAAAACTTTATTCAATAGAAAAAGAAGTATCTTATGGTTTATAAGTTGGGTTTAAAGAATCTCTAAGAAATAAGAGAAAAAAATATGTAATTTCTATACAAATAAATCTTATTTTTTGTTGGCTATTTTTCTAATAATTTTTAATTGCATTGTACTGCATTAAAATCCATTTATTTCTGAAGCATCTAATTTTTATCCATATATATATATATATATATATATATATATATATATATATATATATATATATATATATATATATATATATATATATATATATATATATATATATATATCGTTGAAGTCCAAGAGATGGTTATTTTTCCAATTTTTTTATTGATTTATGATTCCTGAGGGAGCAATTCTTAAATCCATTAAATATTATACATAGTTGATGGTTTAATTATCCATTTTTTTTTTCTTAAGTTAGATAATATTAAGCTCATTTATAATTATTTTTCTCTAAGTTAGGGTCTAGCCTCAGCATAACGTATATGATTATACTCCAACTTATATTATTACTAAATTCAATATTAAATTGAAAAATAAATGCTAAAAAATTTCTCATATAAATTTGATAGCATTATGTTGGTTAAAATTTTTTTTAAAAATTTTATTTTATTATTATTACTCTTTGATGTTATTATTATTATTATTATTCTCTCTGTATATATGCTTGATATTATTATTATTATTATTTGATAAAATGATTTTGAATATTCAATTTCTACATGCTTGATATTATATACATGTTGTGATACAAATAAGTATGTAGAATGAATTAGAATTGTTTGTTGGTTACACCACCATCATCTCAGAAATATTTTAATATGTTGACCGTGTTGAAAAAGAAAAAAAAGACAAATTTTTGTTTGCTACTTTGTACTTTTATAAAATGATAAAATTCTTTTTTATTTTCAAAATTTATTTATTAAGATTTTAAATTACACACAAATTCATCAACCAACCAAACTGCCTCATAATCTTCCTTGAATAAGATATTGCCACCATCATTTAGTTTTACTACATTTAGCAAAACCTTTCTAGAAAAATTATCATTAATGCCCCAAAAATTTCAGTAAGCCACTACAGAAGCCCTTCGAGATTTAACAAAGATAAAAACTATCTCCTTAATGTTATTTTTTCATAAAACTTTTATTAATTTAATATATCTTATAATTCATGTAATTGGCCAAAAATGTTTGTCGTATTGTTATTTGGAGAAAAAATAATTAGAGCTTCATTTGAGTTAAAAAAACTATTGCTCACAAATTTGAGTCACATCCCCTCGTAATCTCGCTAATTTTTTAAAAACAAAGTTGCTTTAACTTCAGTCTTCCAAGGGCCTCCATCGCAAAGTTTGTGCTTCAGTGTAGTCCCATCGAATGCCTCTTCCTTGCCAGCCCTCCACTAACATTCTATTCCAAGGATAATTTTGATTTTTTTTTTCATTTTTTAGATTAGAATGCATTTATCGTTCATTTAAATGCTGACAAAATAGGAAGAACAATGAAGGAGAACCTTAAATTCGAGAATAAATAAGGTTCGAACCACATATTTAGTGTTCAATACTTGTTTGAACATTCAAAACTAGAGTTCAACCTCTCTATGCAAAATCATCTTTGAAAAAAAACTTCTTTCAATTTCTTCAAGTCTGGGTGATTGCTCCTCAAATGATCATGTGATTCTACAACGATAACACTTTATCTTTGTCTTCAATTTTGATCCATTCTTACTTCTTGATTTGGTTTCTTTCTTTGTTTTTTTTTCCTTTGGCATTCGAAAAAAATCACCATAATTTTTTCCGTCTTTTATTTATGGTCTCTTATTGAGTTCCTTCGAGTTCAAGCCTGCTTAGACATCTTTCAGAGAATGAATATCCAAAGATCATAATTTCCTCGATGGAAATGAAACTAGCAAGAGAACAACTTGATCTTCATCTTCGAATGTGATATAAGTATGATTTTGTTAAATCATCAATATTTGCTTCCATAAACTCATTTGTAGCTTGAATATATAGAGTTGTCTCTAATAAATGATATGACTTATTGATAAGTAAATTGAAACATTTTGATATGTTGGCTGGCTCTCCATTTTCCCTGTACAACAAGCACTTCCTCTATGAGCAGAGCAACCACAGCCGTTGCTGATATGTTGCATGTGAAATCTAAATCGTTCACTGTTAACTAACTCTGCCATCTTCTTCTATTTAAAAAATACACTGTAGCGGAGGTTTTCCATGGAAGATAGTTTTGCAATATGAATTTCCTTCTTCTTTGCATTGCTTGCTCTCTCTAACTTCTTGTGCAAGTCTCTTGTGCTAGCCACTGAATCAGAGACTTCTTCATGGTATCACAGCTTCCTCGCTATCAATGAACTCATCAGCTTCCTTACTATCTTCCACTCCCAATGTTTTTTAGCCAAATGAATGATACAGAGATTCCCTCGCAACTCAAGTTCCTCATGAACAATGTCAAAATTGTGATCAACGCATAGCTTACAACAGAAAATCATCCTATATGGAAATCGTAGATAATTCTTACTTAATGATTTGATTTCTTTCTTTGCTTTTTTTGCCTTTGGCATTTGAAAAAAATCACTATAATTTTTTCCCTCTTTTATTTATGGTCTCTTATTGAGTTCATTCGAGTTCAAGCATGCCTACACATCTTTCGGAGAAAGAATATCCATAGATCTTAGTTTCCTCGATGGAAGTGAAACTAGCAAGAGAACAGCTTGATCTTCATCTTCGAATGTGATATCAAGTATGATTTTGTTAAATCATCAATATTTGCTTCCATAGACTCAACTGCAGCATGAATATATAGAGTTGTCTCTAATAAATGATATGACTTATTTGATAAGTAAATTGGAACCTTTTCATCCATTGGCTTGCCTCTACATTTTCCCTGTACATCAAGCACTACCTCTCTGAGAAGAGCAATCATAGCAATTGTTGATCTGTTGCATATGGAATGTCAATCGTTCACTGCTAACTAACTCTGCCATCTTCTTCTATTTAAACAATACACTGTAGTGGAGGTTATCCATGGTAGATAGTTTTGCAATATGAATTTCCTGCTTCTTTGCATTACTTGTTCTCTCTAACTTTGTGTGCAGGTCTTTTGTGCTAGCCACTGAATCAAAGACTTCTTCATGGTATCAGAGCTTCCTCGCTATCAATGAACTCATTAGCTTCCTCGCTATCTCCCACTCCCAAAGTTTCTAGCAAAATGAATGATACATAGATTTCCTCACAACTCAATTTCCTCATGAACAATGTCAAAATTGTGATCAGCACAAAACTTATGGCAGAAAACCATCCTATCTGGCAATCATAGATAATTAAGCTATTTTCTGCCGACCGGTTTGATGGATATTTGAATGACACTACCATCAAACCACATAAACAAATTTTAGCATAAGATGGAACTATAAGCATAAATCCTCAGTACCAAACCTCGATATTAGTTGATCAAAATTTAGCTGCATCTTTGTATTCTACCATTTCTCAGTCGCTGATACCATACATACTCAATCTGGAATCCAGCCATGACATATGGAAAACCATCGAACGCCTACTTCAATCTACAAATCACTCTCGTTAACTTCAATTAAAAAGTGAACTTCATCACATACAAAAGAGCGACAAATCAATGGTACAATACCCGTCGGAGATTAAATAGGTGGATGTCATTACTGTAGCAAGATCAACCATTGACTTTGAGGACATACTGCTCTATACACTTAATGGTTTGTCATCAGCTTATAATGCCTTTAAAACTGCTATACGCACGTAAATCCAACCCATAAGCCATGATGATTTTTATTTTCTCCTCATCAATGAGGAGCTTGATGTTCTGTCGGAACTTGCTGCATACTCTATTTCTCTATCCAATGATATTGCCTTTGTTTCCCCCAATATTCATGGTCATTCCCGTGGATGTCAGTCCTTATCCAACTTTAGCAGTGGGTGCACTTCTTCTACCCAGCCTCGCGGTGGTCGCTCATCACCTTAGAACATTTGAGGTGGTTGTTGTCCACGATCATCTATATAATGCCAGATCTGCTCCAAAATGGGACATTCAGTCTATCAGTGCTAGTATCGCACTGATCTCTCTATTCAACCCTCACTAGCAAACCTACATTGCTTTAAACTCCCCACTAACTGAGGACTGGTTCCTGGACTTCGAAGCCACTTCTCACTTGACATCAAACCTGTAATAGATCCAGTCCCCGCAATCCTACACTTGCTCCTCTCAGGTGCAAGTTGGAGATGGTAATCTCTTACTGATTGCAAAATATGGACAAGGCATCTACCCACTCCATTGCGTAAGTTGAGACTTCTTCATCTTTTACATGTTCCTCACCTATCTCATAATCTGTTATCTATTAAGAAACTCATAATTGATAACTCTTGTTCCATTTTATTTGATGCTAATGGTTTCATTATAAAGGATAAATGGAACTATCTTTAGTTCCATCTACTCCTTCCCGCTCCGACCTTGCACTTCAATTCGCCACTATCACTGCTACACACTGGCATCAGCGTTTGGGATACAAATTAGTTTCAATACAGCAACTTTTGTCCTCTTTTATTCCAGCCAGCAAATTACCTTGTTCTAGTTTTCTTTGCTCAACCTGCGTGCAAGCTAAATCTCATCATTTGTCCTTTAGTTTATCTACTCCAAAAATGATTATGTGTTTACAATTAATACATTCAGATGTTTTGGGGCCATCTCCCATCTTTTCTTTACTAGGTTACAAATATTACTTACTCTTTATTGATGACTATACTCAGTTTATTTGGGTTTATCCTCTCTACAATAAATCTAAAACATCTGAGATTTTTGTGCAATTTAAATCAATGGTTGAAAACCAATTCCAAACTTCCATTAAACACTTAAGATTGGATGGAGGCAATGAATATCTTAATCAATCCTTTTATAATTTTCTAAAATAATGTGAAATTATTCATCAGGTAACATGCCCTTATACCCTACAACAAAATGGCATAGTAGAGCGCAAACGCAAACACCTTCTCGAAACTCTTCGAGCCCTACTATTTCAATCTAACTTACTAAATCATTTCTGGCCTAAAGCTCTATTTACAATTGCTTATGCTATTAATAGACTTCCATCCAAGCTGACTAAACACAAATCTCCTTATGAATTACTATACCATCAACTACCTAATTATTCACAACTTGAAGTATTTGGCTGTCTTTGCTATATGTGTCTTCCTCCCAGACTTCACCACAAATTTCAGCCATGCGCTCAAGCCTGTGTTTTCCTAGGATATGGAGATACTACCAAAGGGCACAAATGTTTTAATTCCATTACAGGATGCATACAACTCTCTCGGCATGTTAAATTTTTGAATCAATATTTCCCTATCAAAGCATCCCCTGAACCATTGTCTAGTCCATAATCTGCATCATTCCCCCCATTTCTACTCATACTACCTTCTATTACACCTATATCTACAAATCCACCTAAACCCACAATAGAACTCCCAACGGCTACAACTTCATCTCAATCACATCCTGACACCGGACCAGAGGGGGCTCGACGAATCCATGTCGTGATCTGGTGGTCGTGGCCGGATAACTCCAAGAACTTCTTGGAGGAAGGATCCATCACCTAAGAATCACTCTTAGGATACATGAAAACAAACAAACTAAACTCAACTCAAATTTTATTCCAATCCATCCCATTATAAGACACTCGCCTATATTTATAGACTTCAAGTAGCCACAAAATAGGCTACACAAGAGATAGAGCTACACCAATCACTAATAAAAAAATACAATTTATTTATATGAACGCTCCTACGTCATTCTACCGGGGTAGGAGGGAACTTCGAGCTCATAGAAAGAGGTCCGGTTGGCCACAATAAGGAGGCGGTTTTGGTTGGTTGAACCAGTTTGGATAAATCCACCCGGTGTCATTAAGCCTTCGATAGAAATCCAAGTGAACATCAATTTTGCAGCTATAACAAACATCACAAAACAATATTTTTTCTTTGCTTCTTGAACTTCACAAAAATATTGCTTGACAAGTACCATCTCCCATCTTTTCCTCTGGAATCCATCAAGTTTTAGAGAAAGCTAGTTGATCATCATATTAACCAACTCTTCACAAGAATAATTGATTGAAGCAGCCCCATCAAGAAAACAGTTTTGCAAGTGCAACAACTCTCCTTCTATTTCATTTGTAGGTGAAATATCCAAGAAAGAAATATTTTTAACTTTTGCTAATTGTCCCAAAGAGGCGGCAATGGATGGAAAAACCTCAACATTCTTAGTTTCAGTGGTTTTTAATCCATGATATGTGGGTTGATCAAAATGAAGAATTATGTCAAACATGTCATCATCATACACATCATAAACCGGATCATCGTAGAGAGGAAAAAATGAAAAAGTCTGCAAAAGATCTTTAAATTCTTCGAAGCTAGACTCGATTGAGGGTGGTCCTTCAAACACGTCGTTGCAGAAAAAAAGGATATGATCATCTAAGATACCCTCTCCGTCATTGGTTCGTAAGCATTCGGTCTAAACAGATGATCAATAAGTCATCAATGGAACATATTTTCCCTGTGATCGGATGCCCGCCATGTCCCCGCCAAGGGGGCTCACGTCTTTCCTTCGTTCAATCCTTGACAATCGTAGTTTGAGTCAGGCAATTTTTTGTAGGAGATCTTTGATTTTTGCTTCTTGAAATAATCTTTGATGATTTTGAAGATGTGACATTTTGTTGAGGAAACTATCACCACTTAGACTGAACAGTAGGAGCAGAAAACAGCCTTCTGTTTAAGGTAATTAGCTAGCAAGTAGACTATAATTCTTCCTCCTTCCAATCCACTATCCCATGGTTCTTGTCGGCTGGCTGGAAAGCATGGAGTGCAGTAAGAAAAAGGCTAGTTGCAGTGGATGGATGATCTGACTACTGGAGATGTTCAAGCTTCTGGATAAACTGATGCCTAAAAATGCTCAGCCTGGGACGGTCGGCCTAGAGGCCTTGGAAGAGACGAGATGACATCAACTTTCTTATGTGCACAAGAATTGGACAGCACTTGACACCAGACACCGGACAGGCACAACAGGTCTCAACCAGCAAGATCAACAAGATTTTCAAAGCAATCAATAATTTCCAAGGGAGATGGGATGGACGTCCAACACACTTCTTGATAGCTATGACTGTTTTGTCCAGAAGTGAAAATCGGACAGCAGTGGGAATTCAGTGGTTAAAATCTCTTCTCGTTGATGTCTTGAAGTCCGCACATTATAACAAAGAGAAGGTGTCCGAAAATGTTGTTCTTGATGTATTCTTCTTATTTTCTTTGAGCTTTCTTTCTTCCACTGAGATCGATTTTCCATCAAAGACGGGTCGCCACCAAATGACGCCAGTGACAGAGGCGACACGGCGATGCTTTCTTTCTTCCACCAAGGCTAGTTTGCTACAAAAGACGGGTCGCCACCAAATGATGTTGGCTGCGGAGGCAACACGACGATGGACAAGAACAGGAATAACTTGCCGACTTTGATACCAAATGACACCTTACCAGAGGGGTCTTGATGAATCCACGTCGATGATCTAGTGGATGTTGCCGAATAACTCCAAGAACTTCTTGGAGGAAGGATCCACCACCTAAGAATCACTTTTAGGATACAGGAAAACAAACTAACTAAACTCAACTCAAATTTTATTCCAATCCATCCTATTACAAGACACCCACCTATATTTATAAACTTCATGTAGCCACATAATAGGATACACAAGAGATAGAGCAACACCAATCACTAATAAGAAAATACAATTTATTTATGTGGACGCTCCTGCGTCATTCTACCAGGGTAGGAGGGAACTTCGAGCTTGTAAAAAGAGGTCTGGTTGGCCACAATAAGGATACGATTTTGGTTGGTTGAACTAGTCTGGATAAGTCCATCCACTCCCAATTCTGTAGCCTCTTCTCATTCCATATCTAACTCCACTCTACCAATTCATTTACCATCGCCTGTCCAGAATAAGCATCCCATGGTAACCCGTCTTAAGGCAGGTCATTTACAACCAAATAAAATCCTTGATTTACAACATTCAATCATTCCTACCAATCCTACCTCTTATTCTCAAGCTGTCAAACATACTGTGTGGAGACAAGCAATGTCGGCTGAGTTTGAAACTTTATAGAGTCAAGGCACTTGGACAATGGTTCCTTACTCACCAGATCATAATATACTCGACTGCAAATGGTTATTCTGAACTAAATTTAATTCTAACGGCTCTATTGCACGCTATAAAGCAAGATTAGTTACTCGGGGCTTTAATCAAGAGTTCGGACTAGACTATTTTGACACCTTTAGTCATGTGGCAAAGTTCCCTACAATTTGCATTCTATTTACTATAGCCTTTGCACGCCAATGGAATGCACTACAACTAAATGTTTCAAATGCCTTTCCTCATAGGCCTTTGGATGAAACAATATATATGATGCAACCTCCAAGGTTTAAAGATACTCAATTTCCGAATCATATTTGTCTACCGATGAAGGCTTTGTACGGTCTCAAATAAGCTCTGAGACAATGGTTTGCTACATTCACAATTTTTTTATCTAAATTTGGCTTTACCAACTGCTCAGTCGATCCATCGTTATTCATCTATCATAAAGACTGCTCTCAACTCTACATTCTCATTTATGTAGAAGACATACTACTACTCCTTACCGGGAATGATTCCTCCATTATCACCTCTCTTCATTATGCCTACCACCTGCGGTTTAAGATGTGTAACCTAGGAAATGTATCTCAATTGTTTGGCATACAAGTCATTCCTCTAGGACGTGATCTTCATCTATCACAATTGTTATATGGTACAACTATGTTAAAACACTCAAGCATGAAGGATTGCAAAGCTGTTCAATCACCCCTACCAACTAAAATTCCTCCTTTTACAGAGAATTCCCAGCTCTATTCCAATCCTAAATACTGTAGATAATTGGTTGAATCTCTTTAGCATCTTGAAATTGTACGTCCTGATATATCCTTTGCAGTTAATATACTCTGTCAACAAATGCAAAAGCCCTATGAGATACACTTCCAACTCCTAAAATGAGTTCAACGATATATCTGAGGCACTCTTCATGTGGGACTTCCAATTCCTGCTTCGTCTCTTGATCTCCATGCCTATTCGAATTTAGATTGGGCAACAGATCCTACCACTAGATGTTCAATTACCGGCTTGCCTCTCCATTTTCCTTGTACAGCAAGCACTACCTCTCTGAGCAGAGCAATCACAACCGCAACTGATCTGTTGCATGTGGAATCTCAACCGTTCACTGCTAACTAACTCTGCTATCTTCTTCTATTTAAACAATGCACTATAGCGGAGGTTTTCCATGGAAGATAGTTTTGCAATATGAATTTCGTGCTTCTTTGCATTGCTTGTTTTATCTAACTTCCTGTGCAGGTCTTTTGGGCTAGCCGCTAAATCAGAGACTTCTTGAGTCTCAAGTATGATCAATTTTCTAGCAATTGTCGTATACAAATGTTTGAGTTTTGCTCCAAACAGCAGCAGTAGCCCTCTCCTTGGCCACCTTCCTCAAAACATAACCAACTAGACACAAGATCAAAACAAGGTGGGATTTATCTGTTTTATCTAACAGATCTTTCTTCTCATCAGAAATAAAATCTGGAAGATTTTTTTTTTTCTATCATTTTGATCTATCTTTCAGTTCTTATTTCAACATCAACGCTCTCATCTTCAATCACTGAAATCATTCTCAGCTGAAAATATCTCTATATCAAACATTGTTAACCACATTACTGTGTTTTGATACCACTTGCGGAAAGTTTATAGTCGATTATCTGCAAGAACTTAAAATGTTAAAAAAACCACAAATCAACAAAGTTGTGTTTCAATCAAAAAAATTATAACCAATTATAATGAATAAAAGCAAGAATGAAATGCACAATCACAAATCAAGAGAGCACAAAGAGCCATTACGTGGTTCAGTAAAATTTTCATCTACATTTACAGACAGAAACTCAGAGAAAATTCTTCATGAAGAAATCAGGAGATTACAAAAGAAGAATCACAATACAGCACTCTCAGATTTAAAAAAGAACGGGCGCTCAATCCAAGAAAGCCTAATAGTAATACTCCAAAAAATAGCTCTCTCAGATTTTTCCCTTCTTAAAATCGACAAGTGCTTAATGAAAATCTCTCAATGCCAATGAAACAAACCTTTTTTTGCTATTTGTAGAAACCGAAGTGCCACGGTTTTCTACTCCTAACTAAATTTGTTCAGAACCAACCCCTGATCAAACCTGATTGTGCCACAACAGCTCCAATAAAATTCAATGCGAATACAGAGGTTCAAATCTCATTAATAACTTACATGCTTAGCATCCTATATAACATCACTGGTTGACATTAAGGATTCGTTTGAGACAGCTTTCTCACTGCTTCTTAAAGCAGATTTTTAGTACAAAAATTAAAATTTTTATACTGAAAAGCTGAAGCAGTAAGGAAGCCATCCAAAAACAAGACCTAAATGTCTTGTAAAGAAGCACCTTAATGCTAAAATGCAGTATTTTGTTTCTTCTTGTATATATAAGATCGTGCAAAGTACAGGTAGATGATCAGCTCTGCAGCACTGAGACCAGCAAGAAGCCAGTAGAAGTAATCAAGATGAGCACGGTTCATATTATCAGAGAACCAGCTCTCTCCACTCTTACTAGTTGCCTCATTGATGACAGTTATGAGTAAGCTACTAATGAAGCTTCCAATGCCAAAAATGCTAAGGTAGAGAGCAAGCCCAAGACTCCTTAGTGCATCAGGAACCTGATCATAGAAGAATTCCTGCAAGCCAACCATCGTAAACACATCAGCAATGCCAAAGACGACATATTGAGGAACTAACCACCAAAGACTCATTGGAATTGCCGTCTTCGGTTGATCTATCAGCCCATAATCTTTGGCGGTTTTCAATCTCTTGACCTCAACTAGGGCTGCAATTGCCATTGATATTAGTGAAAGAACCATTCCAACCCCAATCCTTTGGAGTTGTGTGATTCCTGTAGGAATCCTAGAAAATTTTCTGGACATAGGAACTAGGATTCGATCATAGATTGGAATGAATGCAGCAATGGAAATGCTGATGAAGCTCTGCAAGGCCGCAGGTGGAACTTGGAAGCTTGAACCGATACTCCGATCAAGGGTGCTCCCTTGCTTGGTGAAAAAGGTTGATGATTGTGCAAAGACCACAGCATATATTAAGCTTGTAGCCCATATTGGTACCAATCGAAGAACTCCTTTTGCTTCTTCTGTTTGGATTGTATCTGGCGCTTCACCTCTCTCAAGCCTACACAATAATGACTTTTTATGAGCATTCTGAGTGTAGTTCTATCGGCTATCAAGAAGCAGATGAGCACTACAACAACAAACAATAACATCAAGCAGATGAGCACTATTATATTAAATTATGACGCAGAAACTCAGTAAAAAATTCGTTAAAGACAAGATTAGAAAACCAGAAACTGTAAGGAAAAGGATGCAAGTAACATCAGGAATTTGATATATGTAATTCTAAGAAGAGATCCACTGAATTGGGATAGTCAAGGCTATCCACAGACTAAGGGGGTGTTTGGTATCGGATTTGTCCGTCGTTTTTAGTAGGGTTTAGCGTAAATCCAGCCAAACGCAATTTGGCCCGCTATAAATCCGTAAATCCAGGATTTATAGATTTACGGCATAAATCCGGTAAATCCTTCTAAATCCTAATCTCATTGCTATTCGGATCTTCCCGCAGCCAAACAATTTTCTGGATTTAACATGATTTAAAATTTGTCATACCAAACACTTTTCAGGATTTATGAGCTTAGGATTTACTAAATTCGGATTTATAGGATTTAGTAAATCCTACTTAAATTGAATCCAATCCTATACCAAACACCCCTTAAAAGAGAAACATGAAATTTTCTCTTAACTGTTAGAAAGGGATGCGAAAAAGTACTAAATGAATGTAGCCTAAGGAAACCATTCAACAGAAAATGACTTACTTGTTATGATCAGGTCCATCAGACGTGGAGGTCTGGCTCCCAGTCAATGCATGAGAAGACGCCATGCGACTTTTCGCAAGACTAACGAATGATTTCCCAATTCTATGGAAAGGATTTTCACCTTCCAGTTGGTAAAAGCGATATGTCTTAGTTCCGAGCAAGAATAAAATGAGAGCAAGTCCCATGGAAATAAACGGTATACCGAATCCAAGGGCCCAACTAATATTATCTTGCACGTAATTCAAGATTATAATCGTCACCGCTGTGCCCAAGCATATACCACAATACCACCAGTTAAAAAAAGAGCTCCTTGAGATGCTCTCTTCAGGGTCCTTCTCGTCAAACTGATCAGCGCCAAATGCCTGCGTGCAAGGCTTGTGGCCACCTTGAGCAAGTGCAACAAGGTATATAGCGAAATAGAAGAAGCCTGTTTGGAAATGATTTGGACTGCAAGCCTTGCCAACATCGATGGAACACTTGGGTGGACGAAGGGATGGCAGCATGGAGGAAAGGGTCAGCAGACCCAAGGCCTGAAATACCATTCAATTTATTTAGTGGAATATTGAAATATCTATAGAGCATCAGTTTTTCTATTAACCGTGAACATTTGAAAATAGGAATTTTTATATATATAACACTTCAAATTATTATAAATAAATATTCAACAACTAAACTTTTATATTTACTAATATATCATCTAAAATCCCCCTCTTTCATCTATTCTAACACCCGGGCTCCTTGAGGATCTGATAAGCGTGGATTCATGTAGTTCTCAGCTATGGCGGCGAAACCGGCGGTGGTGAATCCATCGCAGTAAATGAGTAAAAGGTCTCGGAAACTGGGGAAGGCGGGTCGAAGGGAAGACGCGAGGCTGACGGGATTTTTGATGGGGTAGCACGAAGTGTTAGAATAGATGAAAAGAGAGGTTTTAGGTGGTATATTAGTAAATATAAAACTTTAGGTGTTTAATATGTATTTATAATAGTTTGAAGTGCCATGCATGTAAAAATCCCTTGAAAATAATCATCAAAGCATGCTCCTTAACTCATAAAATGCTGCAAATGAAGCAGGTTATGGTGCATATCAAATGGACTATTGTAATCAATATGGGTTCTGTCGTGACGAACTATGCCATTGTGGCAAATGTGGTATTATTAATTTCTTTTTTGTACTTCTAATAGTCTATATAATCACATGCACCAGAGGCAGCGATTAACTTTTACAAAAAATCTTATTGAAAAGAGTTTCTGTTATGAATTATCCATTATAAAAAAGAAAGATCATACAAAAGTACAGTCCAAGTTGCTGAAGGGTAAAGATGATTTCACAGTTTTAGCAGAAAAGAGAATGCTTATGTTTTAATTTGTTGGTGATTCCTATATCTAGAATATAAAAAGATGATTAAGCTTTTCTTTTGCATTTTCTGAAACAAAGGGATATAGCTCTCACTGAACAATTTTCACAAATTCAAAGTGACCAGGTACACGTTTGATTTCTGAACAACCAATCTCTTTCTCAGGCGATTACAAACGGATTTTCACGAGTCGCTGCATCATTTTGTCACAATGCTAAAAAGAGGAAAAATAGAGCTCCCATGAAACCCCGAAAGTTTCTTTTTCATTGAGCACTACAAATTCACATCAGGAATAGATATAAACAATTAAAAAAAAAATCCTCCACATCACCAAGCTCTTTCACAAACACCTCAACCTCCACAACACTCCACCCCCACATCCTCTACAAAACCTCCTAGACTCCCATCCAACCATGCAAATCTTGGAGAATTCCAAACCTTTTTTTTTCCAAAATTGGCCCCTCAACTTCCAAACAAAATAAAATTGATCAACAAACAAAGTAACTCTTTTTCCCCCACTGTATCATTCTCGGTCATTGCATCTTTAGGAAAGGAGCCATCAAAGAGAGGGACATACTCTAAATTGTAGGAAATCTATCCAAGACTTTCATTCTGATCTTCTTTGTCCTCTAAAGACCAATGTCCACAATGACATGCTTGTGGATCCCATTGCTAACAAAAGAACACCTCCTTAGCTCTCTTGTCAATATGATTTTTCTTTCCTCCTGTGAAACACATATTCATATTTAAGAATTTTTGGACTATTGGTAATGGTTATTTGGACGTGGTTGCCGCTACTTTTTATGTTTACGTGCATAGAGATGCCGTCCTTTCTTACAAAAAAAAATTAAAAGTGGTTAAACTAGCTTGAAAAGAGAACATATTGGAACAGTGCTTCCTACAACAAAAATATTCTTCCCTCCATGTGGATCGGGAGAATATTTAAACCCTTTGGAAAATGAACCAGTTAATAAGACTTCGGTCTAAATCCAGACACCTTTAGAGTGAACTTATGTAAGCTTCCATGAGCGAGAGTCAATGGATTTTGTTTGAATGTCAAAAGTTGAGGATGATTTAGGCTTTCTTTATAAAAACATCAATCTTAGACATAATCATAACTTCATTAAAGAGATTATCACACAAATTGAATGTCATCATGTGAACTTCATTCATGCGCACAAAGGGCATGGTACCCCACCAAAACTAAGACATAAAGATTTAGGCTTTGTTTGGGACGGCTTTCTTATTGCTTCTTAAAGCAGCTTTCTAGTACAAAAATTTTAATTTTTGTATTAAAAAAATGCTTTAAGAAGTAGTAAGAAAGCCGTCCCAAACGAAGCCTTAGTCAACTACTTCTGAGGAGCCCCATATAACCTACATTTAAGAAAAAGAACCGCAAAAAAGAATTTCTGCCTCCACAATATTTGTCTAGATCATTTAATTTTTTTCATTTGAAGCATTGGTCATTCCTTTCATATGCGGCTCAATGTCCCCAAACCCCATCCTTCACTTTCTTCAACTCTTCCAAAAACTTGGCTATCTGCTTCCTATATTATCCCCTAAGCTTGAAGGATACAAAAAACAGCAATAATTTCAACATTATAATGATGAGAATAATGGCTACTGGTAATAGCAATGCATTCACCATTATGCACCCAGAAAACAAAGAGTAACATTAGATTGTCAAATTATGTGAACCTGAAAAGTCTAATCAGTCTAATTAGAAGAATACGCCTAAATTGCATAAATTTACATTTGTTCCATTGTGATAATTCTGGGCGATATGAACAGTAACTGTATTATTTTACAAAAAAAAAAAAAATCTTCGCTAACTTTAACTCGTCTGGAGGCTAGGAATTTGAGTGAAAAGAAATTAAAAAGAAAAGGTTAAAAGCTCAATTCAATGGCCATAAATCCATTAACCAAAATATTGAATGGATGTCATTTTACTTACTTCAAAAAAACCACTTACAACTGTTAACCACGCAGCTAAATTCTTATCCAATTGTCTTTCAAAAAGTGCATAAAATTATTAAAAAATATATATCATCGTTTAACAGAAAAGGAAAAAAAAAAAAGGCGGGGGCATTATTCGGGCAAGAAGAATCAGACCAAAATGTAGAGCAGAGAAGCGAAAAGAATCGTCTTGTAACGTCCAAAATACGAATCGGCCACGAATGCGCCAGCGAGCGGTAGCATCGACGACACTCCCGACCAAGTATTAACGGCAGAAGCCGCCGCCGCCGTCGATTCATGGAGCGGCCCTGTGAGATACGTAATGAGGTTCGAAGAAATCCCATAGTACGCAAACCTCTCCGCAATCTCCACTCCTGCGATGAGATCACCAGATCAGATATTAGAAACCGAAAGAACAGCCGCAATGAGGGCTAGTAAGGGAATGGACTCGAAGATAGAGGATCTCTCTTACCGATGATAAAGAAAGCAGCGGTCCACCGGCCGGAAGATGAACGGGAGGCGGGGCGGCCGCGATAGTCGACGACGCCTACCATGGCGGCGGCAGAAGGGGAGGGGGAAGAGGGCAAGGGAAGAAGGGGAGATGAGTCCATCGAAGGTTGAGCTCCGCCGATCGCTTTAAGGAGGAAAGACGAGCTGCGTCACTGATTCCAGCGACGGAGGAGCAGGAATAGCGGAGAGATTCTGCAAATTCGGTTATAATATGACTTTACAAAAATATACTTCTAAATATTTACGGTCAGAGAGCGGAACTTTTATTTTATCCTTCGGTTGTAGCCAAAAAAAAAAAAACGTCTGTACCGAGTACCGAGTTGTAGACGCTTTTTTGCTTAACCGAGCGTAGATGAGCGTACGTTCACTGGATGTAATAAAAGTTCCAGAGAGCGAGGGTCAGGAGAAATTATTAAATCCGAACAAAAATAGAATGGTGCAAATGTATACCTAGCAATACCGAGTCCAAAATATAAAATTTTAGATGACATGGCGTGTGGTTATTGGTCTCTGAATGCATTCGAATACTGAATGTAATAATTGCTCGAGGATGAGAGGAAAAGCGATAATTCGCCCTTGTTTTTCCTTATAATATTGCTTTGGATAAATTTTTAAAATAGACCTTCCATTTACTTTTATCATAAAAAAATTAGAAATATTAAAACTAGCCCTAATTATTTGTTAAACGGACGACTTGTTACTAATCAAACATGTAAGTCTCCTGTTAAATGAAGATCTGGCTAGCTGAAATGGCAATAATCAGTCACCTATTAAACGACTTGTTTGAATTTTTTTTTAATTATGAAAATAAATCAATAAAATGAGGGGATTGACATAAATTGAAAATTTAGATAATGAACTCTAATAAATTTTAATTTTCATATATGTTGTGCATTATTAAAGATTTTACTTGAAAATTTTAACAAGGATATGAAAATTTATTTTCAACATAATTAGTTATATCGTATGTTTTATACAACGTATGCATTGATCAATCAATAGAAAATAAAACAAGGGTATCATTGGATTCAATTTATCATATCTTTTAGATTGTGATTATAGGTCCTCTTTCAAAATTGCAATCAAAGAACAATCATGTTGATAGAAAAAGATTTTTAACTTTCTAGTAGTTGGTGAAGATGAGATATTCAATGATGATTAATGTTGCTTAACCGTATTTTATAGTAACTACATCATAATTAGATAGTAACTCTCAAAGCATTAAGGCGTAATGACAATGGACACCCCTATTTAAGTAATCACCTACGATTGTAAGGATGCACCACACCTAGTTGCATCTCCTCGCCTTGCTTGTCAATTATCTTCTATGTTGCATTAAAATTTTCCTTAGTTTTTAGTCATATATAAGTAATGTCTAGAGATATACTATGATAGGTCTATAAAAAAATCACTAGTTTTGGTTAGCATATAGCAAAAGAACTTTGTAGCCATGTCATCCAACACTTTGTTATACTTGAAGGCCATATCGAATCGAATGGAGTGTATCAATATTGTGTGCATGTTTAGATGATAGTGCGAGAAGACTTACAATGGGAACTACATTTGCAAGCCATGAGGACACATAGTAATAAGACGAGAGAGTTTCTAAAGAGTGATGGATGATAACTTTTAGAAGAATGATTTGTAGAGTAGGATCGTCATCTAGTTGGTCATTATGTCTGTCAAATGAGGTATCACGAGCTATTACGTAAAAAATCAAGACTTAAAATAGATGATATTGATATAACCAAATTTTATGATGATTATTTTATACAATATAATAGATGGGATTTAATAGAGGATGGATTTCTAGTATATGTTATGAGAAACATATGAAGCAGTGTCATAAAAAGGTAAAAGGTATTAGATAAATAGTTATTTAATTATTTACTTTGTTGCTTCCTTTACACGTGTAATCTGTTTATTGGTTCTTAGGCTACCTAGGATGTCTATATAATAAAGGCTGTACTATCTTACAAGTGAATAATATACTTTCATCTTTTCTCTGCTCTGGTTTCCCGTTCTTGTCATTTTTCCTTTTCTTGTTCTCCTTCTCCGGAGCTTTCATGGTATCAGAGCAGGACACAAGCTGATCCTGTCTTCTTCTTGTTTCTTCTTGTTTATCATTCTTTTCGGTTGCCATGGCAACCAATTCCTCCTCCACCACGGTCATTTCTGACTCACGGCAAAGCTCCGACGGTTCTTCTAATGCGCAGCTCATGCATCAACAGCTAAAATTTTGATGACTCACATCAAAGGTATCTCGCTCACCCTCACCGCTGAGAATTTTCCTATCTGGCGGTCTCAAATCTTCAAGCTCTTCAAAGCCAATGGGTTTGAAGGGTTTCTTGATGGGAGCTGCATCTGCCCTCACCCGTCAAGCCCCATTTCCGAAACCGAAATATCCTTTCAAACCTGGAATCATCTTGATCAAAATCTGGCCGCCGCCCTTTATTCTGTTATTTCTCCCACCATTCTTCCTTATGTTCTTTCGTTGGATCATTGTGCTGACATTTGAGATACTATAGCTCGCCGCTTACAATCCAATACTCGCTCTCGCACCATCCAATTGCGCAACGAACTTCACCACTTATCTATGAAAAATTAGACTATGTCCCAGTATCTTCTTGCTGTTAAATCTGTAGTTGATGCTATTGCTGCTACGGGTTCTCCTTTAGATCCTGAGGAAGTCATTTTTTATACTCTCAACGGTCTCCCGGCTCAATATCAGTCTTTCAAAACGTCCATTCGCACGAATCTTCAACCTCTTAGTCTCGACGACTTGTACACTTTGCTCTGCAGCAAAGAATTGAATATTGCTCAAGAAACTGCCACCGCGCTTCAAAACCTTCATATCAATGATCCTGCCACTGCTTTAACTGCGTACCGCGGAAGAGGTCGCGGACGGAACAATACCGGTAGAGGTAGAAACTCTAATCGTGGTCGAACCCGCTCGGATAAGAACACTTCCAGCAGCATTATCTGTCAAATTTGTACAAAAACGGGGCACTCAGCCATAAAATGTTGGTATCGTAATGATCCTTCATGCACCGAAGAATCGATCAAGACTGTGCTCTTAACTCAGTCCGATGCCAACAGTAACACCACGGATTGGTTTCTTGATAACGGTGCATCAAATCACTTAACATCCAATCAAACCAATCTTCAATCCGGTCGATCTTATACCGGAAACCAACAGATTACTATCGGCAATGGTTACCAACTGCCGATCCAACACACCGGAAAAGGTATCCTTCCTACACCTACAAGTAATCTTCAACTTAATCATCTTCTTCACGTTCCCAATCTTTCTTTCAATCTTATTTCCATTTATCAGCTAACCAAAGATAATAATTGTTCGGTCAAGTTTTCTGCTGATAATTTTCAAATCCAGGACTCGAAGACGGGTCACATTCTGCTTAAAGGTCCTTGCCTTAATGGGCTCTATCCAATCCGTTCATCTTCCTCTACCACTAATCTTGCTTTGTTTTCAGCTCAAGAAGTACCGAACTTATGGCACCGACGTCTTGGACATCCGGCTTCTCAGACGATTCAAACTGTTAGCAAAATGTTTCCTGCAATTTGTAACAGATTAACTAAGAATCACTGTGAAACTTGTAACCTGGCCAAGAGCCGCCATTTACCATTTCAATCGTCTATTTCTGTTTCTAATGCTAGTTTTGATCTGGTTCATTCCAATGTTTGGGGGCCTTCACCCACGTTGTCTGCACAAGGTTACAAATACTACGTTTCTTTTATTGACGACTACTCGAAATATTGTTGGATTTTTCCGCTCGTTCAAAAATCAGAAGTGTTTGATAAATTTTTTGAATATCACCGTATGATTAAAACTCAATTTAATAAAACAATTAAAGTGTTTCGCTCTGACAGCGGAGGTGAGTTCATAAATAATAAATTCAAATCCTTTTTTACGAACGCTGGCATTCTCCATCAATTTACTTGTCCTCACACGCCGGCTCAAAACGGCGTTGCTGAGAGAAAACATCGACACCTACTAGAAACTATGCGCAGTCTTCTTATCGATGCTCATCTCCCACAATCGTTATGGGTTGAAGCTCTTCACACCGCCGCTTATCTCATAAATCGGTTGCCTTCTCGCTCTCTCAAGAACAAATCCCCTTATCACATTCTTTTTCAGAAACCACCTGTTTACAACCACTTAAAGGTTTTCGGGTGCTTATGCTACCCTTGGCTCCGTCCCTACAACACTAATAAACTTTCTCCGCTCTCCATTGCCTGTACGTTTATCGGTTATGCCTCTGCTCAGAAAGGATATCGATGTCTCGATCCGAAGACGGGACAAGTCTACATCTCTCAGCATGTTCTGTTCTACGAAGGTATATTTCCTTACTCCTCTAACTCTAAAATAAATTGTTCCTCACCAACTACAGGTTCTCTACCTCCGTTACTTCTCGTGCCAATTTGCTCAAGAAACACCACTGTACCTGAATCTTCTCATCCTTCAAGCACGGTTCGCAATCATATCACTCCGTCTCCTGCTATCAACAACTCTCTGCCAATGCATCTTCCTCCAACAGACAATGTTCCGGTTCTCTCAAATCCGACAGGCACTAATTATCCTGGTCACAACATGTTGACAAGGTCCAAAACAGGGCATTCTAAGCCAAAGCAAATCTTTAGTCTTCTTCATGCTACTGATAATACTGATCCTCAATGTTATAAAGAGGCAGTTAAATCCATACATTGGCAGCACGCAATGCAGCAAGAATTTAAGGCTCTTCAATCTCAAAACACCTGGGATCTTGTTCCACCGGACTCTTCACAAAACGTTCTGGGATGCAAATGGATTTTTCGTACCAAATACCTTTCCGATGGCTCCGTTGCTCGGTACAAGGCCCGACTCGTCGCTCAAGGCTTTAATCAAGAACAGGGTATCGATTACGTAGAAACATTTAGTCCAGTCGCCAAAATTCCAACAGTTCGGATACTCATTGTCATTGCTCTACATCGTCAATGGCCACTTCATCAGCTCGACGTTTCCAACGCGTTTCTTCATGGCACTCTTAGTCACACGGTCTATATGAAACAACCTATTGGATTTATCGATCAGACTAAACCAACGCATGTTTGTCGGCTCAAAAAGGCTCTTTACGGGCTTAAGCAATCTCCTCGAGAGTGGTTCGCAACTCTCATCGGACATCTTCAATCACTTGGTTTTAAACTCAGTTCATCAGATCCTTCTCTTCTTCTTTACAACAACAATGGTGTCCAAATGTATTTCTTGGTCTATGTTGATGACATCATCCTCACCGGTTCTTGCTCCAAAGCTCTCAAGAAGCTCATCGATAATCTGCACGCAACATTCACAATGAGAGATCTAGGCTCATTGTCTCAGTTCCTGGGCATACAAGTCACTCCTACCTCTTACGGTATTCACCTATCTCAAAGTCGTTTTGCTCAAAGTATTCTCACTCGTGCAGGTATGACAAATTGTAACCCGATTTCTACTCCTTCTCATTTAAAATCTTCTATCAAAGGTCTAACTGCTTCTTATTCCAATCCTACTTTCTATCGTCAACTCGCCGGATGTCTTCAATATCTAACTCTCACTCGGCCGGACATCGCTTACACCGTCAACAAGGTTTGCCAACATATGCAGAATCCGACCATTTTACATTTTGAAGCTCTCAAACGCCTCTTACGGTACATCCAAGGCACGTTGCACATTGGCCTTCCTCTGTTTCAGGACAAACCGGTTCTTCAGTCCTACTCCGACTCCGATTGGGAAGGTGATACAAAGGATCGGAAATCAATGACGGGCTATTGTAACTTTCTCGGTTCGTCTCTCATATCCTGGAGTACAAAGAAACAAAACGCTGTGGCTCGGTCCTCCACCGAAGCTGAATACCGAGCTCTTGCTTCCGTGGCAGCAGAAATAACGTGGATCCGGCGACTGCTACAAGAATTAAATTGTTCTCAGCACGAATCCACTCCTCTATTTTGCGACAATACTTCTGCTATCGCCTTAGCAAACAACCCTGTGTTTCATGCTCGAACCAAACACATTGAGGTCGACTGTCACTACATTCGTACCTGCATCAAAGACAAAACCATCCAGATTCATCACATACCTACTAAGGATCAACTGGCTGATTTACTCACCAAGCCGTTACCTGCTCCACGGTTCAAATTTCTTGCTCACAAGCTGGTTCAACCGCTGGAGACAACAGCTTGAGGGGGGATATTAGATAAATAGTTATTTAATTATTTACTTTGTTGCTTCCTTTACACATGTAATCTGTTTATTGGTTCTTAGACTACCTAGAATGTCTATATAATAAAGGTTGTACTATCTTACAAGTGAATAATATACTTTCATCTTTTCTCTGCTCTGGTTTCCCGTTCTTGTCATTTTTCCTTTTCTTGTTTACCTTCTCCGGAGCTTTCAAAAGGAAGAAGTTTTTAATATGACATGACTAGCAAGAGCAACAATGTTAATTTGAGTGCAATATTTCATACTACCCCACACAAACTGAACTCCAATCCTGTTGCATATGCTGCTCAACAAAAAATAAAATAAAGATAAAAAATAAAACAGGTGTTTACCTCTGGACAAAGAGCCTAGAACCCAGCGCAAATCTCAACGAAAATCTCTAAAACCATGCGTAAATCCTGCTTAAATAGTGTACCTCGTACAGTTCGACACCGTTTACAATACTTACCATGGACTCTACATAAATCCTGTGATCCCCATCGTCTCGTAAACATCCCTTTCTCTCGCTATTAAGGTGGCAGTGAGCAAAGAGTCTGGTTTTTTCTTCCTCCGTCTCTTCTAATAGCAAATTGACCTCTAGCCCCATGAGAACGTTTTTGACTCTTCTTTCACTACTCAGCCCAAGCCTTTTGATCTCCAGCTTTGATCTACCACCTTCACCAGACTTAAGCCACTTACAGTCTGCTTCCTCATGTTCAAAATACCACATATATACCTCCTCTACCCTAGCAGATCTCCGTAGCCGCAAGCCTACAGGCTCGTCTACCTTTCTCCTCCACCCACACATTCCTTTCTCTAGCATGGTGGGAAAGGAACTCAGTGCGATGTGTTGATATTATCTACCTCATGATCTATTTTATATATTTTTATGATAACAAATATATGCTTGGATGTTCTAATTTGTGTGCTAAGTATTTCAGGTGTAATAATTTGATGGATACATATAATATTTACTTATATATGAGATTTACATTACATAACTCAAGTTCAATCACATTTTGAGCTTAAGATGGATCAAGATGGACAGCTTGAGGATTTTTTTATCAATGTAGGAGTATGTAAGAGGTCCATTAATATTTACTTTCATGGTTTGGTTTGCTCATAATTTAAATATCTATAAAAATGAATTAAATATTATTAATTAAATATAATAAGCTTATGTGGTAAAAATTTATTACGTATTTATTTTGAATTAAACTTATTTCATAAAAAATTACTAATATATAATCAATTTTATCTAAATTACATCATATTATTATATAAATATTTAATATATCTTTAAATATATGAAAATGTGCATAAATTTTTATTTTGCTTAATATGATATTATTTTGATGAAAACATGACTTAATTTTTATTTAACTAGATTCCTTGGAATTGAAATTGATAGGTTATATGACCTATTTGGAGCTATATTAAATTTATAATGAATTCTAAAAATTATATGATTTTAATATAATTTGCTGGGTAGCCATTTTTTGCCTTATTTTGAATGTATATGAAGATTTTTTTATTTTTCCATGTGACTAGACATTTTAAAGCCGTTTAAAACTTATATTTATTTTATATGAATGAATTCTTGATTAAATATAATATTATTAGTTGATAAATTAATATTAGATTAATAATTTTATTCAAATTTGGCTTTACTTATCCTTTCCTTTTAAATATCACACTTCCTCTTCATGTGAGGGCTGCACAAAAAAGAAAAGTCAAACAATTCTTTCATTTTTTTTTTCTTCTTTACATGCTAAATCTTGAGAGTAGAAATTTTTATTTTCATTCCAAAAGCTCTTTTCATTTGCAAGATTTAATTCTTGGTTGGATAACTTCAATGCACTAAATCGTGTAACATCTCTTAAAGTTCTTGAGTTTACTTTCCTTTACTAAATCTTTACTTGTTGTTCTTTAGTTTTCACCATATATATATACACATATATACATACATATGTATGTATATATACATATATACATACATACATACATATATACATACATACATACATATATATATATATACATACATACATACATATATACATACATACATACATACATATATATATATATATACATACATATATATATATATATACATACATATATATATATATATATATATATACATACATATATATATATATATATGGGGAAAAAATCATGGGGCCCAACCCAGTTTGAATGAACCCACTATTATTGCAGTTTATTACAAATAAGGACATTCTTTGGGGGATGGCCTTGACTTGATATACATCATATGGATTACATTACATTATAGGAATACAAATATTCACTGTTGACGTGTACGTTTGTTCAAAATGACAATAGTCTGGTGACGAAGGTCAGAAGAATCGTAGTCGGCTGGCGAAGGAGGTCATAAAGACCGTTGTCTGGCGACGGAGGTCGGAAGGACTGTAGTCAGTGAGCGACATAAGTCAGGAGGATCGTAGTCGACTGGCGACGGAGGTCAGAAGAACTGTAGTTGGTGAACGACGTAAGGGCAGGACCACAGTCGGTGGGCGACGGAGGTCGGAAGGATTGCAGTCAGTGGGCAACGTAAGTTAGCAGGACCATTGTCGATGGGCGACAGAGGTCGGAAGGATTATAGTCGGTGGGCGACGTAAGTTAGCAGGACTGTAGTCTGCTAACTTACGTCGCTGGGCGACGGAGGTCGGAAGGACTGTAGTCGGTGGGCGACATAAGTAAGAAGGATCGTAGTCGACGAGCGACAGAGGTGGGAAGGACTATAGTTAGTAGGCGACGTAAGATAGAAGGACCATTATCTGACGATGAAGGTCAAAAGGATGGCGTCAGGTAGAATTCCAGCAATGGACATAAATCCATGATCGGATAGATGTTCGGCGAAAGTCCGACAATCAGTAGAAGTCCGACATCGGGTAAAAACTTGGCGACAAGCGGAGGTCTGGCGTCGGGTAGAAGTCCGACGTCAGTTGGCGGCCGAGGAGAACTCTGGTGTTAGATGGTATTCGGGCAAAACTCCGGCGTCACTTGGAGGTCGGGCATAATTTCGGCGTCCCGTGGAAGTCGGGCGGAATTCCGGCATCACTTGGAAGTCGGACGGAATTCCCGCGGTGGTCGAGGAGGAGTTTCTTCCATCCTATTCTTCTCTTCTCCTCTTCTTCCTTCCTCCTCTTTTGGCTTGGAGTTCTCGATTTGGACTCATTTGGGCTCGGATTGAGTTGAATTTGATGTCGTTAGGTTTGTATTTCCGAGACGCTCAGTTTGACTGTAAGTTTACTGAAATCGGAGTTCAGATGATTCCGGATTTAATTTTTGAAGTTTCCAACTTGATTTTTGCCTCGAGATTCGTGCCCGATCAAGATAAATTTTTGCAGATATATAAATATGTATATGTTTTATAAAATAAGTATTATTAATTTTTTAATGCTCAAGTGCTGCTCATGTACTTAAAGTTAAATTTTGGGCTATAGCCGTCTCAAAGAAAAAAAAAAGTTTAGTAAGAATATTTTGATTAAATTTTAGCCTAAACAAAACTTAAAATTATTGTTTTTATTTTATATTGAGTATTATATAAAATTTAAATAATTATCCCTTATGCCAAGACTCATCTAATAATTTGAGATTTATTTTAATCAAATTTTATGTAATTTTTTTTGCAAAGTTTTTGAGCGAAGCCCGTAATTTTTTTTAATGTAAAAATTGATGATCTAATTTAGTTCTGCAAAGTAGTTGTTTACTTTTGACTATTCACTATAATTACGCTGAATAATTCATTCGGCTTTATAAGTAAACAAATCAAATATAAACCAAACTTTTAACTATTATTGATTGACAGTTATATAAAAAAAGTAGGAAGAAGGAAAAATAAATAATAGATTTTTAATGAGAAGCCCTGAGATTTTATTACCAGCTATAAGAGCCCTTAAATGTTCTTGTGTCCAAAATTATCATTTGACCTACCTAGTATTTATAAGATTTGAGGGAAAAAAAAAAGCCTCCACTTCATCTCATAAAAAAAATAATCGAAAATAAATGTTAAGACCTTTAATAGACATGGAAGCAGATAGTCGGTGCACTTTAGTCATCTATATAGGTGAGGTCGTCGTTTATAGATGAAATACAATCTCTTGAATGAAGTAGACAACTTTAGTAAGATGTGGGCGAGTTGCTCTTGTTCTTTAGCTAGTGATTTTTGAATAGTGGTGAGTTGCTTTTAAGACTGAGTGAGTAGATATTATAACTAGGTGAGTAGCTTGTAGTCTTGAGTGAGTGATTAATGAACTAGGGCTGGTTAGCTTTAAGATTAGGTGAGTAGGCATGGTGATTGGGAGAGTAGCTCTTTGTCTTGAGCTATTGATTATTGAATTTCGGGGAGTTAATTTTGAGACTAATTAAGTAGGTCTGCTGATTAGGTGAGCAACTCTTTGTCTTGAGCGAGTGATTCCTCAACTAGGGTAAGTTGGTTTTGAGACTAAGCGAGTAGGCATATTATGGCTTTGTAAGCTTCTTTAACTTTGCTATAGACTAAACAAGTTCACAACAACAACAACAACAACAACAAATTTTTCAGTTCTGCTCTAGCTGTTGTGAGGCGATTTCGAGGCGATTTTCTAGGGCTTCGTTAGAGCGCTAGTTTGCACTTTCCGTGGCTCTGCTCTTCCATTTTTCCGGTCTCCTGCTTTCATTTTGTGTGGTTGTGCTGGGGTTTCCTTTGTTTTGAGGTCACGATTTGGTTCGGTGCTGGGAGATGGCGCCTCTTTCGTCATCGATCCCAACCCCTACCACTTCCTCGCTTGGTGAGGGAAAGTCGCAGTTTTTAAAGATGTTTTAGCCAGATCTTCTTCTTCTTCTTCTTCTGTCAAATTCGTGCAAACTTCATTTAAGGGTTGTCCAGCCCTTTTGTATGAAGATTCGGTTGTTGATTTGCTGGCTGCTCCGTTTGCTTTGACTCTGATTGGTAAATTTGTTTTGAGGCATACTAATCTAGTTGTCAATCAGAAAATTTTTCTTATCCTTAAATTATCTGGAGCATTTCACATTGGATTTCTTGACCAAAGGCATGTAGCTATTCAACTTGATAATGATCTTGATTATAGCCGAATTTTTGCTAGGAGATCTTACTATATTCCAGCATGTCAAATACGGTTACTAAAATGGTCCACGGATTTTGATGTTAGGGAGGAATCCTCTATAGCTCCTGTGTGGATTTTGTTTTTGAATTTGAGGCTTCATTTCTTTAATCGTCAAATTTTATTTGCTTTGGGTGCTATATTTGGGAGGCCGTTACAAACTGATCAAGCTACTACTGCTATTTCTAGATTGTCGGTTGCGAGGGTTTTAGTTGAACTTGATGTTTCCAAGAAACATCCTTCAGAAATATGGATTGGTTCGGAGGTTAAGGGGTACTTCCAAAAGGTTGAA
Source organism: Dendrobium nobile (assembly GCA_022539455.1). Lineage (NCBI taxonomy): Eukaryota > Viridiplantae > Streptophyta > Magnoliopsida > Asparagales > Orchidaceae > Dendrobium > Dendrobium nobile. The sequence goes on along the minus strand of CM039718.1, from coordinate 45,553,026 downwards.
CTCGAAAATTTACCTATTTTTTGTTCATTTTGCAAGATGCATGGGCATGGGATGAACGAATGCTTTAGGAAACATCCACACCTCCGCAAAGAAAAGAGTTCTTTGAAACAAAATAAGGATGAGCCTACGCAGGTGATCTCTAATCCTATTCAAGTTACTATTGAGGAGAATACTTCTAATCCTATTGTTAAGCCGTTGGAGAACCACATTATGAATTCTATCGCTAATGAATCTTTGATTAGTGATTAAGATCATACTGTTAACACTAAAGCTGATGCTAATATTTATTGTGAAATTGTTTAGGATCAAGTCTTATATAATTATGAAGCTTTTCCTAATACTATCATTGCCACTTGTCCTACCTGCATGGTTAAATTAAATTCCAATGACCCTAAGGGAAAGATGATTGTTTCTACCTCTATTAATCCTTTAAATGAGCAGGGAGCTTTAGCTATTCAAGTGGTCCATAAAGATGGGTTTTTAGAAGAAGGAGAACTTGATGTTGCTATTCCGAATATCAATAAAGAAATTGTCCTGAGAGAATATGATGCTACTGAGGAGGAGGAAAAGTTTATGGAGGAAGAATGTCCCCAAATGACTTCTTTAAGGGATCACACAAGTGGTAGTAAGGCTCTTGCTCTTTCTTATTATAACAATGATGCTTTGACTGATACTGAGGAAATGCTTATTGCTGCTAAATGTTTTGCTAAAGATGACAGTGATATGAGTTTTATCAAAGTTCATAGTAAAAGAGGTAGGAAACCTAAATAAATATCTCTTCAACCTCCTAGAAACACTCGATCGCATAATTCTCATTAATTTGGTTATTTATGTTTAATACTATTATTTGGAATGTGAGGGGCATAGGTTGTCCTTCTTCTAGAATTCGGGTTAAAAACTTTTGTCGTGTTCATAACATTGCGATTCTTGTGTTGCTTGAACCTCTTATCTCTTCTAATAGGTTAATTAGCACTTCTCATTTTTTTGGGCTTTAACCATGCTATTTCCAATATTGCTAACAAGATTTGGATTTTTGGAAAGATCCAGTTAAAATTGATGTCATTGGTGACTTTACTCAAGTTTTGCACTATAAAGTAGAGATTTTTAATTTAAACTGTTGTGCTTCTTTTGTTTATGCTGCTTCGTCTCTTTATTCTAGAAAAATACTTTGGGAGCAAATTTGTAATTTTCATAATATTTGTTATTTTCCTTGGCTTGTTGGCGATGATTTTAACACTATCTCTAATCCTTCTGAATGGATTGGAGGTTCCCCTCCTTTTCGTTCTATGGAGGATTTTAATAGTATGATTACAACTTGCAATCTTTCTGACATTGGTTATATTGGTAATGACTTCACTTGGAATAGAGGTCATTTATGGCAAAGATTGGATCGTGTACCTTCTAATGACCCTTGGCTTAATTCTCTTCTTTCCACTAATGTGCAGCATTTGAGTAGAACTTTAACATATCATTCTCATTTACTTATCAGCATCAAGTGTAATAATGGTAATGTTCCTTCTCAATTTAGATTTCAAAACATGTGGCTTAATCATGATTCTTTCTGGGTTGTGGTTCAGTTTAATTGGCATGCTCCTCTTCATCCTGATAATTCTATTTTGGGTATGAAGAGACTTTGGTTTAAGTTGAAAAAGTTGAAACAAGTTTTAAATTGGTGGAACCATCATGTGTTTAAAAATATTTTCTCTAATATTTTGCAAGCTGAGGACCTCATTACTTCTCTTGAGTTTTCTTGTAAAAATGATCCCTCTGATACTAATTTTTCTCTTAAAGATTGCTAAAGAGAATCTGTTTAAATTTCAAGCTCAGGAAGAGATTTATTGGAAGCAAAAATCGGCTGCCAAGCATTTACTTGAAGGTGATAACAACACTAAGTATTTCCATGCTTTGGTCAAGAAAAAAAGAGCCAAACATAGTATCAATAAAATTCAAAGGGAAGATGGGTCTTTTTTGGATAATTCTGAGGAAATTGCTAATTTAGCTGTGAATCATTTTCAAGATAGGTTTAACAAAGCTTTTACTTTGAACCCTATTATTGATCACTCTTTCATTCCTTCCCTTATTTCTAATGAGGAAAATATTTTTCTTTCTAGACCTCCTTCTATAGAGGAGGTTAAAGAGGTCTTGAATAATATGAATAAAGAGTTTATGGCTGGGTCGGATGGTTTTACCATTCTGTTTTTTCAGAAATGCTAGAATATTTTTGGTAATGACATTTTTCATGCTATAATAGATTTCTTTTCTAGTACTCCTATCACTAAGTTCTTTCTTTCTACTTGTATTGTGCTTATTCCTAAAAATAATGCTATTACTAATTGGAATGATTTTTGGCCTATCAGTCTTTGCACTTTTTTCAATAAGTTAATTTCCAAAATTATTGTGAATCATTTGTCTTCTATTTTACCCAGAATTTCTGCTAATCAGATGGGGTTTGTGAAAGGTAGGTCCATTATTGAGAATATCCTCTTGGCCCATGAGTTTTGTCAATATTTGGATGTTAAGGTTAGAGGTGGTAACTTAATGCTGAAACTGGATATTTCCAAGGCTTACGATAATATTGATTGAAATTTCATTTATGGTATTTTATAGTTTTTTTTGTTTTAACTCTGCTTTTATCAAGCTTATTAAGAACTGTATTGTAAGTGTTCATTTCTCTATTATTGTTAATGGTTTTAACAATGGTTTTTTCAAAGCTTCGCATGGGTTAAGGCAAGGGGATCTCGTATCCCCTGGCCTCTTTATTATTGATGCTGAGTTTCTTTCTAGAGGTCTTACTAATTTATTCAATACCAATCCTCATCTTTACTTTAAAACTTTGGGAGGCCTCCCTCTAACTCATCTTTGTTTTGCAGATGATTTTATTGTGTTTGCTAATGGATTTATTAATAGAATTCAGAAACTTATGGATTTTCTGGATTTTTTTGAGAAGGTTAGTGGTTTACCCTTTAACAAAAACAAATGCTATTTCATTGCTTCTAAGAGGATTTCTAATGATTGATTTTTATCTATTAGTAATCTAACTGGCTTTAATCATGATCAAATGCCTATTAAATATCTTGGAGTGCCTCTATTTACTGGTAGAGGTAAATCCTTTTTGTTTGATGATCTCATTGCTTCGGTTCATAACAGAATGTTATCTTGGGAGTCTAATTTTCTTAGCTTTGGTGGTAGGATCGTTCTTATTAAAAGTGTTGTTTGTGATTTTCCAGTTTATAGTTTTTAGTCTATTTTTACTACTCAAACTGTGTGTGATAGACTTCAAAAGATTATTAATAAATTATTTTGGAGAGGCACTTCCTCTAGTTTTAAAATTCATTGGGCTGCTTGGGAAAAATGTTATGGTGTTCTGGAGGAAGGTGGTCTTTGGTGAAATAAGTTTAAGGACCTTGCTAACGCTTTTTTCTTTAAACTTTGGTATAAATTTCGTGCTAATGTTTCTTTTTGGGCCAAATTTATGACTGCTAAGTATTGTAATGCCATGCATCCTACTAATTGCTTCTCTAAACAAGGTGACTCTAGAGTTTGGAAAAGGCTATGCATGATTAAATGGGAGGTTGAGCCTTACATCTTTTGGGGCATTGGTGAAGGTAATACTTTTTTTCTGGCAAGATCGTTGGCTAGGTAAAAATTCTATTGATTCCCTCCTCAATTTGGTTTCTATTTCTTGTATTAAAGTTAATACCTTTTTCAATAATATTGAGTGGGACTACAATAAGCTTGTTAATGAGGTTCCTAATTGTATCCTCTAGAGAATTGTTAACTTACCGATCAATACTGCTTCTAGAGATATTTTGATGTGTGATCTTTCCAAAGATGGTGGCTTTCATTTAAAGAGTGCTTGGCATACCTTTAGAGATAAAAATAATAAAGATAACACTTTCCTTAATATATGGCATAAAAGCATTCCTTCTATTATTTACGTGTTTGTTTGGAGAGTTCTGCATAGATTTATTCCTACAGATGATAAACTAAGTAAGAAAGGTTGTATCTTGGCCTCTAAATGCCAATGTTGTTTTCATAAAGAGAGTATGCACCATGTTTTTTTATCTGGGCCTGTTGCTATTAGAACCTGGGTTTATTTCGATGATTTGTTTCAACTAAGCTGTTTGAACTCTAATTTTTCTATTAATTCCATGCTTAAATTATTGTTTATTAACTCTAAAGGACACATACGTAACCTTATTCCTTCTCTCATTTTGTGGTTTCTTTGGCTGGAAAGGAATCACTCCCTATTAAATAATGTGAAAATGAACCACCAGAATGTTATTCAGAAAGTGAAGGATAAGGTGTTAGCTCTTCTGGCTATTAACTTGACTTTTTCTAAGAACTTCAAAAATTGTTACTTTGTTGGTAATTCGTTAGGCTTGAAGTTCGAGGGTGACCCTAATTTTTCTAATGTTATTTATTGGCATAAACCTCCCATTAATTTCTTTAAGCTTAATGTGGATGGCACTTGTACTAACTGTATTGGTGGTTGTTGTGGTGTCATTAGGGATAATAATGGTGGCCTCATTATTACTTTTGCTTGTCCTATTCAAGGTACCTACCATACTGCTATTTTTAAGAATATTTTATATGGTATTCAGTTGTGCACTTCTCTTGGATTATAATCTCTTTCTGACTGCTGATGAGACTTGTTGTTCTCATTACCTCTTCTATTTAGTTAAGGAGATTAAAACTCTTTTGTTGTCTCTTAACTTCTCTTTTCTACATATCAGTAAGGATGGGAATGCTTGTGCTTCTTGGATGGCGATGTGGGGCTGTAGTCAGTCTTGTTTTGCTGATTTTATTTGGGACACTTGTCCTTCCATCTTTGTGTCTTACTCAATCTTGATGCTTGTGGTTGTCCCTATGTTAGTTCTGAACTTATCTATGTTGGTCTCTGGTTTCTGCTGGTGGTCGGGTTGCTAGTATCTATTTTTGGCTAGGTTTCTAGCTTTCTTTTGATTCTTAACTAGTTTGTTATGCTCTATTTCTTTATGGTCTGGAAGTTGCCTTATTTTGGTCGGAATTTCTGTAGATTTTTTTGCCTTATGTACTGTGGCTTTACTCCCAGTGGTTCGCTTGTGGTTCCCCTTATTATCGTGGTTGTTTCCTAGTATTGTTCTGCACGATTTCAGTCTGAGATTGTATTTTTGTTCCTGGGTGATCAGTGATGGGTTCTTTTGGACTGGGGTGCTTGCTGCTGGTCCTTACTGTGCTCTTGGGTTTTTGAGTGCTTCTAAGACCGATTTTTTATTGTTTTCTATTCTATTTTTTTGTTATGTTTGGTTTTGTTCGAGGCTGTTGCTGTTTGTTGGATTATGGATATGAGCAATGATTGCAGTGTTATTTTTGCTGAGAGTTTGTCACCTTGGTGCTCTCCCTCCCACAGGTTGCTTGTTGGGATTGCAGTGAGTTTTTCATTTCATTTGGCATTGGTTCTGGTTTCTATTGGTTGCCTCTTACCTGGAGGGCTTGGGGAGCTTTTCCTTACTGTTAAGTGTGGGAATGCTGTTGGTTATCCTTGTGGTAATTCTATGAAGGATTGGGCCCTGCCTCTTCTTAGCTTGCAGTGGTGTTGTTTGTCCTTAGGTGGATTGTATTGGAGTTGTTGGCTATCTGGGAAGGTTGGGTCGTTTAAGCTGTTGTGGATCTATGTGAATTTTGTTGTTGGTTTATCTGTGGCACATTTTGAGATTTGGATGGAGTTTGCTCCTAAGGGTTAGATCGAGTGGCAGGTGGTCATTCTTGATGAAGCTGGTTATTATTTTTTTATCCTGAGCTCTTATAATTTATATCCTTGGTCTAACTTTCAGTGGTGCCTTGATCATTTTTGGTTTAGGGGATTAACTAAGCTTACTATTTCTTTTATTACTTGTTGTTATAATCTTTTTGTTTGCAGCTTTTTTATTTTGCAGGTGATTTGGATTTCTGGGGATCATCACCCATTTTTGTAGAAAGCTCGAGCCTCATTTCTGTATCTTTAGCTTTCTTTTTTGGATGCTTTCCTGTAGCATATGTAGAATGTTCCTAGGTTTTTTTGTACTTTTGTGTAGTGGCGACTTCTTGCTCTTAGGTTTTTCTTTCTTATTTATTTTTGTAGCTCGTTGGAGCATAGTGAGCGATTAGTCTCCCTTAAGGACTCTGTACTTTTTTATTACTATTAACGCGTAGGCCCCTATGTCGGTTTTATCCAAAAAAAAAGTTCTCAATGATTTTGGTGAGTGTACCATCTTTTCCTCTTATGTCTTATTGGCATACCTTGTGTTAGCTTGATATTAGTTGAATTGAATCCTTAACATATCTAGATGTACATTTACCTTCTTAAAGGTGATTGTGTCAAATGAATTCAAGAATTTTAAAATTTATTCTAACTAAATATGATTAATATATTTTCTAATAATTTTTATGTTTGATAATAATATAACTAAGATAACCTCCTCTAATTATTTTCTTCATTTCATGTTAACTAGTAGAAGTACATAAATAAGTTTTTTAGTTTTGAGAGCTGGCCTAAGACATGAAATTTTATAATAAAACTAATTAAGCCTCTTAGATACAATTAAGGAAAAGTCACGTGTAGAGGCTTTCATGTAGGTTTTCCTCCCTGGCAGTGGATCTTGTCTCCTGTGTGAGCTTCTTTGTCCCTTCTCCTTTGACTGCATTTCTCCCTTAACTCTTTATGCTTGACCTTTCGCCTCCTCTCCACCTTCAGCATTGGCTAGAGGATTCATGCCTATTTTATTTTCTTCCCATCCTAACCATTTCCTTCTAATCCTAATATACACAAATTTCTTCTCTCCAAATCCCTAGCTTTTTTCAAATATATCCCCTCTTCCAGTGGAGACAGACATTCAACTAGTAGATCTTTTGCCTTCTTTATTCTCTAAAAAATAATGCTTCCTCTTTTATCCTAGTGCTCCACCTTCGGGTGAAGGAGGCTTCTCTAATTGAGTGACATAATTTTTTATGGATAACATGGATTGGAAAAGATTCCACAATTCCCATGATGGTAAATGCAACAAGTTCTATTTCTACTACATAGAGAATAATTTTTAAAAAGGATGTTTCTCGATGAAATCTTGATAGAGGATATTATTGAATCTGGTTCAACATAAAAAAATATCTTTGGTAGATTATATAATTGGGAAATGGATTTTCTATGGTTCTTTCTTGGTGGCAAGAAGGAGGCTATGGAGGCACATGTATCCTTTGAGTTCTTGTCTTTATAAGGTGAATACTTTTTATTTATTTTTTTTGTGCCAAATATAAAGAAATTATCAAGAATGCTGTCCTTTATTTCTTTTTAGGAAGCCATTTCTTAAAAAAAAAATGAACATGGGGCATCAAACTCGTAAAAGATGATTTGGTCTACAGACCTTTATGGCTAAATCTTTCTCTTATAATTATAATGAGCATGGTTTATCTAAAATTGCTAGTAAAATTGGCATTCCACTTACTATGGACAATTTTACTATTAACAAATTATGACTCACCTTTGCGAGAGTATGCATCCAAATCTGGCCCTCCTTATCAACTCCTAATTTTATTCTCATTGTTATGAATAGTACAAGACTTATCCATGTAGTGCAATATGATTGAAAAGCTAGAACTTGTGGAGTTTGGTATAGATTTTCTTATATTTATCTAACTTTTAATAAAATTTCTTTAGCCTTTTCTCCAACATGAAGTGGGAGTAAGGCTAGAAGTATAATATATCCACCATCCTAACAATCCAAAGCTTCTCCAAAATTTAATGGAATATAATAAAGCTAATGTAAGCTTTGTGCAAAACAAGAAAATGTTCTATATCAAAGCTCAAGACAAATCATTTACAAACTAACTAGCACATTTATTTATAGTACAATCAATCATAAAAGAAGATCATGCTTGCATCAGTTTTAGCTAATTGACTTTATTATATTCCATTGAATTTTCAACCTTCCTCATTCTATTTGGATCTTCCTCTTCCATCTGATCAATCTCGTTGTATTGCTCTTATGGATAAATTCATTTATGGTAATCATAAAATTCATTTTAAAGAATTGTTGGACTAATCTATCAAATTTTAATGATATGATGAAGTTTGCCTTAAGCGGATTTATGGATAGTGAATAATATATTAATAGTAAAAAATAAATTTTCTTTATTTTTAATATTAAGAACTAATATATAATGTCATTCTATTATTTTTTTGTTAATCCTAAAATTTATGCAATCATGTTCTTCTTTTATGATTGATTGTATTATAAGTACATTTACTGGTTAGTTTGTAAATGATTTGTCTTGAGCTTTGCTACAGAATATTTTCTTGTTTTCCATGAAGCTTACATTGACTTTATTATATTCCATTGAATTTAGAACCTACAAGAAAATAAACATAAAATGAAATTAAATATATTTTTAATATTTTTGTTCTTGAATTTTAAATAAATAGCTAAGAGATTATCTTCAAATTTCTCTAATTTTTTAGCAAAAAATAAAACATTGAAAAAAAAATTATAGTTGAGGATGAACTTATTGGATCCAAATATTTCAGTGGGTGGCACCTGAGCAAGCAAGCTAAAAAGGCTAAGACCAGAGAATCTATAGTGAGTATGGAAAGTGGAAGAAGATTAAATGGGGGAAAGTATTTTATTAGATCAATATTATCTTCAAAAAGTGTCAAAAGATTCAAAATATGTCTCTTCACCATTTATTTATGAGGATTCAAGAGCTACATGGAATTGAATCTTCACTGAAGCCACTTGAAAATTTGTCAGGGATGTTAAACCCTTATGAAATAGTTTCGAGGCTAACCAAGAGGGGGGGGGGGGGGGTGAATTGGTATTTAAAAACTTCTCAATTAAAAATACAAACACAATCAAACCAAGATTCACCACAAGGAAAACTAAGTGCAGAAATTAAATGCGAAAGAATAATAAGAAAGAACATATCATATTTTATAGTGGTTCGATCAACTTGACCTTCATCCACTCCCCAGAGCCTCTCCTATGAGTATTGCAGTAAACTCAGTGTCTCTTTTTTTTGCCCTGTAGCAAGGCAGAGAAGCCCGTACAAAAACTCCTTTCCACCGACCCCAGTGAGGCAGAGAACCCAACTATTTTTGCTTCCTCCTGAAGTAGGCAGAGAACCCAACTTCTTTTGCTTCCTCTAGAATCAGGCAAAGAAACCCAACTCCTTTTGCTTCCTCCAGAAGTAGGCAGAGAACCTTAATCAGTTGCTGAATTAAATCTCTCTCGAACCTCCAAGGAAGAAGGGATGAAAACCGGAGAAGACGATTCAGATCCTTGCTTTGAAAGACCTTTGGGAATCTCCTCATAAACTCCTCCTCATAAGATTCTCTCTCTTTCTCCCTTACTCTCCCTCTCCACTTGGCTCTCTCAGGTCAGGATAACAACAAAAGATCTCCTCTTGAGAAAATAAGATATCTTTTTAAACAAGGGATCCAAATTAGCCCTAATTAGCAACTAATCATCAAAAATCATCCAGGACGATCGACCGATCGTCCTGTACTATTAGTTCAATTTTTAGCTTAATCAGCTAGGACGATTTGGAAGAGTCTGAATGATTAGAAGGTTACTATGTTCAGATTATCCAGGACGATAAGATATTGTCCTATAAGAATAGTTCAAGTCGTCAAATATTATCCAGACCATCACCCTGGATGGATGTTTGGATGATAGAAAATAACTAAATCATCTAAGATGAACTCACGATCGTCCAAGCTGATTAGTACAAAATGAAAAATATCATCCAAAATATCTCTCTGAATGGATGTTAAGATGATGAAAAAATACATTGATCGTCTAGGCCGTTCTCATGATCGTCCCTAACAATTAGTTCAATTAAGTTCATATCATCCAGAGCATCGCCCTGAATAGAGCCAGACCAATTTTTGATTGTCTAGGAAGAACTAAGGTTTGTTAACTGATCATCTCGAACGATCCTGCAATCGTCTAGGATGATATGATCAATCAATCAAACCTTAATTATTTTTCTTAATTACCATATTAATTTAGGCATAATTGTATTACATCATCCAGGATGATATCCTAGATAATGTCCAAAAATAAAAGATGCCTAAATTGATATGGCAACTAATTCTTTCTGATTTGAGCCTATCGTCTCAGACGATGCTAATTTCGTCTAGGATGATTCGCTTAATTATGATTGCCTTAACTAGGATGCCCTAATTAAGATTTCTATTTTTAACTGATTATCCAGGATAATTTTTTGGATCATCACGGATGATGTGATCAAAATAGAAAATACTAACAATCAGAAAGAATTTTTCACCAAGTATGTGTGCAAGGTTACTTAGCATTAGGATCCACATCATTTAAAATGGACTCAAGAAAAGGTAAAAGACACTTGACATGCATTACAAACTGAATCAATCCTAATCTACTCAATCTTGAGGTGGTTCAATTTGTAATTTGATCTTATGGACCCGAAATGTTAGTAGGCAAGGTAGTCCTAGAAAAATGGAAATGTTTACTATCTTCAAAATTATATTATCTGAAATTAGATTCATAATAATCTCCCCCTTTTTGATGAAAGAAAATAATCAAAACTATATAAAACACAAATAAGTAAAATAGTATGATGAAACAAACTCAAACAAACACTACTCCCCCTTTTGACATCATAAAAGGAGGAGGCAAAACCAGAAAAGAAAAGCAGAGCAGAAGACAAAAAAGAAGAACGAAAGCAAAGTCTTTTTTTTAATCAAAGCACAAATATGATAAAATTCACCATGTGATTGAATTTAAAAAAAATTATAAGAACAATGAGTTAACATCGTCAAAATCTAAAAAATGGTAGAATAGCCGATCGTTTTAGCCCTAACTCGGACTTCTCTCAGGGCAAATCATCTTTTGAAAATAAAAGACCTAGCTCAAAAAAACCAATTGGATAAGAAAAAGAGATCTGTTCAAAACTTAGTTTCAGAAAAATATCTTATAGAATAATATACTAAAGTAATTTGTCAAAATCATAAAATTCAAAATCAAGCATTTGAAATTATCAAGTGACACATGAATTCTTCTAATATTTAAAGGTTTGAAAGAGAAGGAAGTTTGCCTTTTGTGGGCTCATTTTATGCTTCTTGTAAAATGATTGGTGCACTTTGCACATCTTTTAATTTTTGATATACTTTGTGTATCTTTCAAATTATTTTTTGCCGTCATTGCGCATCTTTTCAATTTTTCTTCCTTTTGGGCTCATTTTATGCCCTTGACATTTTTGCAAGCAAGATCCCTTTCGAAACACTTAAATACTCTTAACTGTGACTATATCTTCTAGATATAGAGAAGAAAGACTCACTCTCTAATATAAGGAAGAATAAACCACAAAACAAAATCAATATTCATATGATAACTGCAACGATAAAATTTCAAAGAATTTAAAAATAATATAAAGACTTTGAACATTATATATATAAGATAGATTACTGTAGTAAGATAGAAAAGATCTCAATCACAAAGTCTAGTTGTTAATTTGAGAAAGACTTTTGTTTAGAAAAGAAAATTACATTGCTAAAAGATGTTAGAGGGAGGGAAACAATCAATGATGTTTCCCACTTTAATTGATTTGGAGATGTCAAATATTGGCTACAAAATTTTTAAAAATAAAAATAAGTCATGAAATATCATTTCAACATTGATCATAAAGAAAAATAAGGAAAACTAAAATAACAAAAATGATAAATAATATCAAGTAAACAATGAAACAAACAAATTTAAAACAAATTTAAGAGTAGAAAATCAACAATAAGAAATAAAACATAAAATTTAGAATTCAATAAATATCAAGTTCAAGCATTTTCATCAATCACACCCAATCTAGTCCTTAAGATGTTGAAAGTGTCAAAAGCGGTGGTTTAGTAAAGATGTCAGCTAGTTGATTCTCAGTTGTCACATGGTGTAACTCAATATCTCCTTTGGTCATATGATCTCTAATAAAGTGATGCCTTATGTTAATATGTTTGGTCCTTAAATGTTGGATAGAATTCTTAGAGATACAGATGGCACTAGTGTTATCACAAATGGTTGAAATTATGCCTATAGGTAATCCTAAATCTAGAATTTGTTGCTTCAACTAAAGGACTTGGGCCACACAACTCCCTAAGGAAATATACTCAGCTTCAGTAGTGGAAGTGAAATAGAGTTTTATTTTCTACTAGACTAGGAGACTAAAGACTGTCCTATGAATTGGTAAGTCCCATAAGTGCTCTTTCCATCCACCCTATATCCTATAAAATCAAAATTAGAATATCAAATAATCTCAAAAGAAGTGTTGTGCCTAGGATACTAGATTCCTAAGTTTTGGGTCTACAAAAGAAATCTAAGAATTCTCTTAACTGCAGTCAGGTTGGATTCTTTAGGATCAATTTGAAATCTTGTATAGAGACAAACACTAAACATTATATCAGGTCGGCTAGCTGTCAGGTAAAGTAAAGATCCAATCATCCCTCTATACTTTTTTTGATCAACAGAATTTTCCGTTTGGGTCCTTATCTAACGGTCCACTAGAGGTCATGGGAGTATTTATTGGCTTTGCTTTATCCACTTCATATTTCTTCAAGATGTCTGTTATGTATTTTTATTGATTTAGAAATGTTTCATCATCCAATTGTCTTATGCTAAACCCCAAAAAGTAGAATAACTCTCCCATCATACTCATCTCAAATTCCTTATTATTTTAATAAAAATCATCACATAACTTTTTATTAGAAGATCCAAAAAGTATATCATCAACATAGATCTGGACAATGAGTAACTCATCTCCTACTTTCCTCAGAAAAAGGGTGGTGTCTACGCTCCCCTTAAAAAACTCCCTCTTTAGTAAGAATGTGCTAAGCCTCTCATACCAAGCGCTTTGTGCCTGTTTTAATCCATATAAGGCCTTTTTTAATTTGAAAATAAGATTTGGTGCCTGTTTTAATCCATATAAGCCTCTCATACCAAGATCTTGGTCCCTTATAACAGGAAAAAGCTAGTAGCACCCTAATGACTTCCAATCTAGCTACAGGCATAAAAGTCTCCTCAAAATCAATCCCTTCTATTTGGTTGTACCTTAGCCATCAATCTCGCCTTATTCCGAATCACTATACTATAATCATTCATCTTATTCTTAAATACCCATTTGGTTCCAACTATATTTTTTCCCTTTGGTATTTCTACAAGCTCCCAAACATCATTCCTAACAAATTAATTTAATTCATCTTACATGGCTAAGATCCAAAACTCATCAGACAGGGCTTGATTAATATTGGTGGGTTCAATCATTGAGATAAAGGCAGAGTGGTTCACTTCCTTCCTAAGTCCATACCTAGTTCTAACACCTTTAGAAGGGTCTCCTAAGATCAGTTCTTTAGGATGACTCAAAGAATATCTCCAATCTCTAGGCAAAGTGTGTGTAGGTTTTACCTTTCATTTAGATTTACATTCTCTACTCCTTAGGTGATCTCACCTACTCCTTCAGTTTTTTGGGGCTCTACCCTCTTCTCTCCAAATTTTCAACCCCTTTGGAAATCTCTCCAACACAATCTTCATCCTCAACTCTAGACTCCTTAGGATCAGATTAATCAAATACTACAGGAGTCATCTCCTCCACCACCAATATCCTCTTATTAATCACCCTATAAGATTTCCCAACACTTGAATATCCTAAGAACACTCTTTCATCATATTTTGGGTCAAATTTCCCTAAGTGTGACTTCCCATTCTTAAGAATGAAGACCTTATAGCCAAATATATAGAAGTGCGAAAGGTTGGGTTTCCTACTCTTAAGGATCTCATAGAGTGACTTATTAAGTTTGGCTATAACATTCACCCTATAAAACACATAACAAGCTATGTTTACTGCTTCAGCCCAAAAGTATTTTGGAAGTGAATACTCAGCAAGCATGGCTCTAGCGGCTTCTACTATGGTACGGTTCTTCCTTTCAGCTACCCTGTTCTGCTAATGGGTTGAGAAGTTTTGGCTAATCCCCTTATCCTCACAAAAGTCTCCAAATCTCTCATTACTCTCTCCTATGGTCACTATGGATGGTCAAGATCTCACAACCTAACTTTTTTGAATTAAAGTGGGGAAGGATCTAACCTCATCGAAAGACTCACTCTTATGAGAGAAAAATTTAATCCAAGTGAACCTTGAGTAGTCATCGACAATTACAAAACTATAGACTTTCCCCCCTAAGATGGCAGTGCTAATGGGTTCAAACAAATCTATGTGAAGGACTTCTAAAGGTTTAGAGGTGCTAATGTACTTAATGGAATGAAAAGAGGATTGGACTTGCTTCCCTAGTTGGCAGGCATCACACAGGTGGTTTTTGGTGAACTTAAGCTCGGGGACACCTCTAACTAGTCCTTTTGGGTCAGTTTTCTAAGGGTTTTCATATTTGCATGACATAACCTCTTGTGCCACAACCAAGAATCATCAATAATAGTTTTTAAACAAAATAAAGTGGCACATTCAATATTATTTTAATCAAGCATATAAATATTGCTGATCTTTATTCAAGCTAATAATGCATGTATTTGCCAAAAATTTTATGATGAAGCCCTTATCGCACAACTGATTGATGCTTAGCAAGTTGTGTTTCAGACCATCTACAAGCAAAATATTTTTAATCAAAAGGTTCTTAAAGTTTCTGATTATACCTACACCCACCACTTTTTTGGTTGTGTTATCTCCAAGAGTAACCTTGCCTCTAGCTCTGGCCTCCAGTGAAATAAATTGGTTTGCATCTCCAGTCATGTGTCATGAGCATCTACTATCCTGGTACCACATGCTCTCACGAGGCCTTTTGTGAGAGAAAGCCAACAAAAATATCAAATGTCAGATTTAGGAACCCAAACAGGTTTGGGTCCCTTCTTATGAAAACAATAATATAATGTATGTGTGTTATGCTGTGAATCATACAATTTGGGTTTTCATACTCAATGTGTACTATGGTGAATAGTGCAAGTGTTTAAAATGTTCCCTAGCATACCACATGCAAAACATCTAACACCAGGAAAATGATTTACTAATCTGTTTGGGTTATAATGCCTCTTGCTAGGTTTTAGCTTTGGATCAAGTGTGGGGTGTAGTCTATTTTCCTCAAGTGCATTCAATTCAGCTTTAAATCTTGAGTTAGCACTTTCTAAAATGGCATTACCAACTCTCAAATAGTGCTCCCTACTTTTAGCTTCATTAATATAAGTCTTAAAATCAGTTTCAAGTGAGGTGTAGGATGCTTTTAATGAATCATGCTCAATAACCAACTCAGAATGCTTTTTATTCAATTCATCAAACTCATCATGTAGAGACATGTGATTGTAATCAATTTGGGAGTGATCTTTAAATAAAACTTCATGCTCTTTTATAAATTTAAAGACTCTAATTTCAAACTAGCATGCGATTTCTTAAGTTTCATGCATAAATTTTCTCACAAACTTCAAGTAATTGATCATAGTTTAGTTTGCATACCTCTTTTTAGTCAGACTGACCATAATGATCACCAGCCATCAATCACAAGTTTGTTGTTACCTCTTCCACTTCAATCTCAGAGGTGTTAGATGTAGAATTCGCCTAGAATACCTTTTGGAACCTCTTCTTATCTTTCCTGAACTTGGGTTTCTCCTCACCCTTTTCCTTGCTTGAGTGATCTTTAAGTGTAGGACATATCTAGGCTTCCTACATTCAAAACAAATAACATCAGAAAAACTTTTAAAATTCTTATTTTTCTTACCTTTTTTCCACTTTTGATGATGCTTGTGATTCTTCCTTAGAAATCTTTTGAATTACTTAGTGATGAAGGAAACACCATCGCTTTCAGACCCATAAGAATTTGTATCCATATTATTAGCCTTCATTGCCATAGTTTTTTTCTTCTTCTTTTCACCTGTATTAAGTTATCTTTGGTTCACCCCTTGCTCGTAAGCAATGAGTGACCCAAGTATGTTATCAACAGAATAGGTATTCAAATTCTTAGACTCAGTGATTATAATAATCTTAGCATCAAAAGAAAAATGCAAGCATGTCAAAATTTTATTTACTCTTTCATAGTTAGTTAGCTCTCTTCCTAAGGGATGCAATGAGGTAACAATTTGAGTAAACTTAGTGTACATGTTAGAAATCAATTCAATAGGTTTCATATGAAAATGTTTGTAGTAATGCAATAAAATATTCAATCTAGATTGCTTTAATTCATTTGTTCCTTCATAAGTGATACACAATCTATCCCAAATTTATTTACCAGTAGAATATGTTGAAATATACATATAATCTTTCGATTTTAAAGCACAGAAAAAATAGTTCAAATATTTCACATTCAGTTATGCTAAGTCCTTATCATCAAAAGTCCATTAAGTAAAAGGATGTTTGGTTTTAATGCCATTAATTTCATGAAACTGAGGTGAATAACCATCTTTAATAAGCATCCATGTGCGATAGTAAATCAATTATAAAAATATAGACATGCAAGTTTTCTAAAAATTAAAAGGAATATTGTCAAACAAAGGTGGTCAGGTAATAGAGTTCCCTTCCGCAGTATTAGATTACCAAAGTTAGCCATTGATTAAAATTCAAAAGTTTTCAAAAACTTGTTTTTATGAATCCCGATCTGATAGCACTTGAAAGTTCACTGAAGCCACTTAAAAGCTTATCAGGGATGTTAAGCCCTTATGAACTAGTCTCAAAGCTAATCAAGAGGGGGGTGAATTGGTATTTAAAAACTTCTCAATCAAAAATGCAAACACAATCAAACAAAGATTCACCACAAGAGAAACTAAGTGGGAAAGAATAATAAAAAATAGCATATCATATTTTATAGTGGTTTGGTTAACTTGACCTACATCCACTCCTCGGAGCCTCTCCTCCGGGTATTGCACTAAACTCAGTGTCTTTCCTTTTTCCCCCACAGTAAGGCAAAGACGCTCGTATAAAAACTCCTTTCCACCGACCCCGGTGAGGCAGAGAACCCAACACCTTTTGCTTCCTTCTAAAGAAGGCAGAGAACCTAACTCCTTTTGCTTCCTCCAAAAGTAGGCAGAGAACCCAACTCCTTTTTCTTCCACCAAAAGCAGGTAGAGAATCTTGATTAGTTGCTGAAGTAGACCACTCTCAAACCTCTAAGGAACTAGGGATGATGACTGAAGAAGATAACTCAGATCCTTGCTTGGAGCAACCTTTATGAATCCCCTCACAAACTCCCCCTCATAAGATCCTCTCTCTCTCTCTCTCTCTCTCTCTCTCTCTCTCTCTCTCTCTCTCTCTTGCTCTCCCTCTCCTCTTAGCTCTTTTAGGTAAGGACAATAAAAAAAGATCCCTTCTTGAGAAAATAAGAGATCTTTTTAAACAAGGGCTCCAAATAGCCCTAATTAGCAACTAATCATCAAAGATCATCCACGATAATCGACCGATTGTCTTGTACGATTAGTTCAATTTTTAGCTCAATCAGCCAGGACAATTTTGAAGAGTATGGAAGATTAAAAGGTTACTTTATTCAGATAATCCAAGATGATAGTATATCATCCTATACAATTAATTGAAGTCTTCAAATATCATCTAGACCATCGTCCTAGATGGATGTCTAGACGATGGAAAAATAACTAAATTATCCAGGCTGATTAGTACAAAATGATAAATATCATCCAGAACATTGCCCTGAATGGATGTTTGGATGGTGAAAAAATAACTTGATCATCCAGGTTGATCTCACGATTATCCTGGATGATTAGTTCAATTCAGTACATATTATCCAGAGCATTGCCCTAAATAGAGTCAGGCTAATTTTTGATCATCCAGGAAGAACTAAGGTTTGTTAACTGATCGTTCCAAATAATCCTACGATCATCCAAGACAATATCATTGAGTAATTAAATCATAATTATTTTCCTTAATTATCAGATTAATTTTGGCATAATTATATTACATCCTTTAGGATGATGTCCTAGATAATGTCAAAAAATAAAAGATATGAAAATAGATATGGCAGTTGATTCCTTCTAATTTGAGCCTATCGTCCCAGACAATACTAATTTTATTCAAGATGATTCACTTAGTTGCAACTGCCTTAAGCAGGATGCCCTAATTAGAGTTTCTGTTTTTAACTAATTGTGTAGGACAATTTTTTTAATCATCCTAGATGATGTGATCAAAATAGAAAACACTAATAATTAGACAGAATTTTCCTCAAGTGTGTGTGTGTGTGCAAGGTTACTTAGCATCTGTATCCACATCGTTTATAATGGACTCAAGAAAAGGTAAAAGATACTTAACATACATTATAACCTAGCTCAATCCTAATATACCCAATCTTGAGTTGGTTTGATTTGCATTTTGATCTTGTGAACCTAAAACATTAGTATGCAAGGCAATCATAGAAAAATAAAAATGTTTGTTATCATCAAAATTATATTCTCTGAAATCAGATTCGCAATAGGAATACTACATAAAAAAGAATTAAAAGTATAAAAGTAAATGAAACTTACTACATACTTCCTTGGATATATATCATGATTTGATAGGTCCTATAAATGGCTATAACTTTTTGGTTCAACTCCTCATCCTTGGACAAGTCTACTTGTGTTGAGTACAGACAAGATAGTGGACGAACGTGAGCTTGCTTATAGTGTTGAATTTAAATAATTATTATTGATAAGTGCTTTGGTGGTGTTAGAAACCTTTTTGATGGATTCCTAAGACTGTTTTAGGGTATAGTCTATTTAAATTATAGGGGTAATGGACTATATGGTGAGCTAGGTGTGTTGATGTGAGTTTGAATCCTCTTAAGAGAATCCTTTCCTATACTTAGGATGATGGTTTTCATTGATGACTCATCATTTAAGGTGATGATAAATATCTTTGAGGGTTTGCTTCTTACTATAAAGGTGAGTTCTAATCTGAGTGGTCCCTGTGGGAGACCCATAACTGGCCGCTTTGCTTAATTTGGGTTAGTGGCCCTTAGACAAGTTTTTGTTTTTGAGATCCATGAGATTTTTGTTCTCTTATTGTAACTTGTCAGCTACATGTTAAACACATGAGAATGCATATGTAAATGTACATTACCAAGAACATCAATAAGGATAATATACATATTTAATTTTGAGAAAATTTTTTAATGATAAATATCATAAATATGACCACTATGATATAATTAATTACCCTAGGTTATATTCTTTATTAATTTTTGGGCATTTCATGCATTAAAGATCCTTCTTGTTGCATCCTTCAACTTTAAAGATCCTTCTTGTTGCATCCATACAATTTGACTAAGGAGGAGGCTCGTGATACTCCAAATATCGTAATAGGTATGATTTATATTTAGGAGCATCCATATTGTGTTTTATTTGATATTGGAGCTAATAATTCATTTATTTTTGAAGCATTTCTTCAATTTACTGCACTTGCCTTTAATTATATTGCTTCTTTTTCTTTACGTTACTTTAAGGACTAGAGATGATATGACAGTCAAGTAGATTTTGTTTCTGTGATATTGAGATTTTTGAATGGAAGTGCAAAATCCACTTTAATTTTATTAACAATTCTTTTATATGATGTTATTTTAGGTATGGACTAGTTTATTCAGGTACGAGACTCAAATTAATTGCTTAAAAGGTGTGTAACTTTATTTTAGGGTAGTGAAAGTTATGTATATTAAGGAGCTAGAGGTTTTTTGTCTTTTTTGATTTATGTTGTGGAAGCAGATAAATTATGGAAGAAGGGATTCATGGTGTTTCTAGCATTAGTCTAGACTATTAGTATAAATTCTTGTTCTCTTTTATATGTCTTAATAGTATATGAATTTCTAGATGTATTTCCTTAGGAGTTAGTCAATTTGCCTTTGGACAGAGAAAGAAAGTTTTGTATTGATCTGTTTTGAGGTACGACTCTAATATTTAAAGCTCCATAGAGGATGGCACCTAAGGAGCTTCATAAGTTGGCTGATAGAAGATTTGTTTGTTCTAGTTTGTCTCCGTGATGAGTACTTATTCTTTTTTTAAAGAAAAAGGATGATATGATGCGTATGTGCCTTGACTATAGGAATTGAATAAATTCACTATCAAGAACAAGTATTCTCTATCACATATTGATGATATATTCGACCATCTTGCTAGATATTTTATATCTTTGGAGATTGATTCATGATTTGGATATTATCAGGTGAAGGTGATAGATGCTGATGTGATGAACATAATTTTTAGTACTCGATATAAAAACAATGGGTTCTTAGTCATGCTATTTAGGATGACTAATGCGCTTGTTTTCTTTATGGATCTAATGGATTGAGTATTCATATATTATCTGATTTAGTTTGTAGTTATTTTTATAAATGGCACTTTAGTATATTCTGCTTCTAAGGAATATCATGCCAGACATTTGAAGATTGTTTTGGATACTTTGAGACAGCATCAGCTATATACAAAATTCTCCAAATATGAGTTTTGGCTAAAGAGTATTACTTTATGAGGCAAGTAGTGAGTAGTGCTGGTATTTCTATTGATCTCCAAAAATTTTAGGCAATCACTGATTGATTGAGGACTACTTATGTGTTTAAGATGTGTACTTTATTAGGTATGGATAGATATAGAAAGTTTATAAAGGAGTTTTCTCAAATTTTTGCACCTCTAAAGAGGCATAATCAATAGTTAGTAGCTTTTATATAGACACTTGAGTGTTAGAAAAATTTTTAGGGATTGAAGGATTGTTTGACTTCTGCTCCAATTTTGGCTCTTCCTTCTTGTATAGAAGGATTTAGTGTATTTAATGATTCTTCTCTAAGAGGTGTAAAATGTGTTTTGATTTATCATAGTAGAGTGATAGCCTATGCTTCAAGATAGTTGAAGCCACATGAGAGGAAGTACCTTACACATGATTTGGAGTTAGTTATTATTATATTTTTTAAAAGATTTGGCGACATTACTTTTACAAAGATAGATGCGATATCTTTTCTAACCCTCATATTCTAAAATATATATTTACTCAAAAGGATTTAAACTTGAGGTAAAGGAGATGTCTTGAGTTAGTAAACATGATGATTTAACTATTTAGCATCAGCAAGAAATTTTTTAAAGTTTCTTTTCTACAACTTGCTTCTAAAAGTCTTTGATTTTGGATATCATGAGATTATATTTGGATGTGATTTCTTCTTTTGATTGGGACTCTAATATATTAGCTCAGATGATTATTCAGTCCTCTTTGCAAGAAATTATTTATGAATCTCAGAAGTCAGATACAAAGTATCTGAAGTTGATTAGTGTTGATCTCATTTATGTATGAGGTCATCAGGACCTATCTAGACTCCTGTTTAGTATTTTGATGGTTAATAATAATTCACTTGTCAACCATCAATTCCCTAATGAAATTTCTATCCAATCTTTGGTCAACTTCTAATCTAGTCCTCAACCAAAACTTCAACTCCTACCTTTAATCAACATGCAATCAAGCTTCAACTGCATTCATTCAATCCCATTGATTGTGAATGATATGGATAATCCAAACTCAATCATTCAAACCCAAATCCAGTCCAAATCTTGAATTCTAGACTAAATTCAAGGATTAAGGGCCGAGGTCTTAAAGTCCTTTATGGGTGATTTTTTAAATCATCCTAAAATCTAGTCAAATGACATCTGATTCATAATCTATCAGTTGCATATTTATTATTCATTTTCCTAAGATTGATTCTCTAAATTTGAGCTAAATCTGACACTCCTAACCCTAGAAATTGAATTGATTTCCAAAGGTTGTAAAACATTCAAATTTCTATAGCCCATTCCATTAGAGTTGCCACTTTGTGAAATTTGACTTTAGAATCCTCCCTAAGACCCTTGACTATACCCATAGCCTTTGTTATGAAATTTTGACTAGTAAACTACATTTTTCTTGTCCTAGTTTGACCTCAAGTTGATCAGGGGTCAAAATGACCAAAATACCCTTTAAGGGACATTTTTTTACTTTTCACAAAAACTCAACATGGCTCAATCACATCAATCCTAAGACCTATCCCAATGCATTTTTAGGGATGCATTCAACCCTAATCCAAACTTTGGTTTGACTTGCTTGACCAAATCAGCCCTGGTTGACCAAAATTACCTTTAAGGGTTTAAATACCCATTTTAAACCAAATGAACTCATCTACTTAGGACCACCTCCATTGTATTCACATCAACAATACAAACTTTATGCCCACATGGAAAGTGATGGCTGATTGTGTAATTATGGGTTTAAAAATTCTAGAAATTAGATAGAACTTCAAAAAATTATAACACATCCACTTGAATAATATAGGTGATCTTAGGCTAATTGGAAATGTATTGAGGAGACCTATAAAAGCCCTATAAATATATGATTATGCATGAAACTAAAGTTTTTATAGTTAAAACTCTAGGGATATTTTTGTTAGCATTAAATGAACTAACCATGGATTGAGTCTGGGGAATTAATTTTGAGCATGTCTTTGACATGTTCAAAATTTCCCCCTCTTATTTGATTTGATTAAGGGAAAATCTCATTTAATTAAAGCTTAAGGGTCATCATTTGATCCTTAAGTTTAAATTAAGAAATTTACCATTCTAGTGGGAATTAGGGTGTGATTGATTATGTGTTGTTTGTGTTTAGACTAGGGAGTATATAGCAATTGATTTTTTTTGCCCACTCCGCCTCTCCCCCTTAACTTAAATAGTCCAAATTAAATGTTTTAAGGTAATCTAAAGGTTACCTTGGTTGGTTTGGTTAACCACCTTAGATGGTCCACAATAGGCCCAAATTTAGTGGGCTTGGGCCATGAGATCAGGAGAACGCATCACCCAAAATCAGCCTTTAAAATTATCCTAGGATTATAATTAAAATTTATTTAATTTAAAGTTAATAAAAAAATATAAATAATACATAAATTTTATCTTAATTAAATGTCCAATCTAAAAAAAATAAAAGCTCCTTAACTGTACACCTAATTTAATTTTAATTAAAAATTAAAGAAATTATCCAATTAATTAATTAAATAAATTAAAAGTAACTAAAATTCCAAAAAAAAATTAAACAGTTGAAAACACTTCCTTGGGTTAGCCTTGACCTTTGGGAGTGATTACATGAGGTTTGGATTAAAACTATTCAAACCTCTTTAATTAAATGAATTAAAAATTTAATTAATTACCTAAATATTGAAGATTCATAAGTAATTTTAGATAATTCCAAGTTGACCAAACTCAGAACCATTCAACTCTATTTATGGTCTAGTATTTTCTAAAAATTTTAAATTACCAAAAATAAGTCAAAGTCAAAAAGTCAACTTTTTGGTTAATTGTAATTAAAAAATAGGTCAAAACATAAAAAAATTCATAACTTAATGTAAAAAAATCAAATTCTATCAGTCTGAGTGTCTAATTATTAATCTTAAGGTCTAATATTTAGGAAAAATATTAAAACTCAAAAATTCACTTTAATCAAAGAATTAAACTTTTGGTCCTTAATTTAATGAATTCAAATAATTTAAATAATTCAAGAATTTAATAATTAGTTCAAAACTCTATAAAATTCTAACATAATAATTAAAACTAGTAATTAATCATTTGACTTAAAATTTACCAACCCTTAACTCTCAAACAATTAAATTAACTTAGCAAAGAGGTTATTGACTTAGCCCAAGGAAGATGAAATAAACATCATAACTCTTATGTAGATAAAAGTGATAATCAACTAACACTTAAAATATATTTTAAAATCAACCTTAATATACTAATACTTAAAGTTAGCTCAAAAATCCCTTAAGCCTTTAACAAATTTAAACACTATACAACCTTAACAAATTACCCAGTTTGGGGCATATCCAAGCGATTCATCCTTCTATATGCACTTTAGATGGTCTACTAGGACAACCGACTCTAGATATAGTGTTTACATCTCTATTTTTGTGTGCCAAGTTTTCCATGGCTTTAACTGTAAGATGATTGTGAATTAATTTGATTGATATGAGTGTTTATTTAATTTTATAATATGCATATTGATTTGTTGGGCGTTAGATTACTACTAGGTTAGGAAAAATTTGGATGCTCATAGAGTTTTCTATAGGTGTCTATGCTCATGCAAGGCTTGATCAAGGGGAAAAAAAGCTTTAAACTGACAAATTTTATGCAATTGCAAAATGCCAAGTCCCCTTTAAAATTAAAAAGGTAAGGCCAAGTGTGTTACTTTATTTTTAAATCTGAGCAATATGAAAATATAACTTCTTAAGTTTTTTTTTTCATTATTTAATTGCTTAGGATAACCTTGCAAGTTGTATTAGAGTCTAGTGTTTTAAATTTTCATATGTGTAATTTTATGTAATTGAGTCAAGTGTTGTGAAAGTGGTCTTTGAATTGGGATACTTGCACCTAATTTGGAATCCAAAGAAGAGGGAACATCCCTTTAGGGGAGAGTTCCCTTCCATTTGGAAATCTAAATGAATATGATCTTTAATATCGAAGGAGAAAATAAAACACCCCTTCGAGGAGAAGTTTATTTTCATTTAATACCTAGACTCGATGAATGCAAGGAGCTTGCAGAAGGATGAAGAAGTAAAGATAAAGAGTATCACACTCAAGGAAATTTACATTAGTCCTAAGATTAGAATAAGGGTTATTGTTAATGGTACTTGGCCATTTTTAATTTCTACAGACCCTAGGTTGTAATTAAATGGCATTTTCCACATGAGCATTTGATTCATATAATTAATTAGATTGATTATTTAAATTATTTGTGCATTAGAGAATTGCCTTTTTTCATAACTTTCTTTCTTGTCTACCGTGTTTTTTAGTTGGATATAATCGAAGGCATGTGAGGATATAATTAAAAATATTTTTTATATAATATTAAATTAAAATTTTTAGGCTCACATAAAAACTCCAATGATTTAAGATGTATGTTTAGGACTGCTAAGAGTCTTTCATACTTCATATTAACTGCTTCTCCTCCTTATGAGGCACCTCCCCGCTTGTGGATTCTAGCAAAACACCTAGCTCATAAGGTGTAGTTCTATCAAGGGGATGTTATGCAATCTCTAAGACAAAAGTATTTTTAAGCTTGATTTTAAGGTTGCTTCATATCAATTTCATGCATTTATTGACTCAATTAGCTTTCACAACATTAGAAATAAATTTAAAAGTTTCTAATATTTAAATTATATTTCACTCAAAGCACAACCACTGTATATGTGATAAGGGGCTAATTAGAATCTGCTCTAGATGTCGGCCCCAATTCCAAAAACTTAATCAAATAATGTCCGTACCACTCTTTCATTAAAGACTAGATACATGGTTTTAAAGATCCTAGGTGGTTTGCTGGCTCCTTAATATAGGATGTGGTAAATCTAAATTTGCACTTTATTAGATAGGTACAGGCTACTCTTATTGAGTTCTTAATTTAGACTTAGGATCTGGGGCATACTCAAAATCTTAAGTCCCCAACTTTGGGAATTTGATCCTACCATTCTAATAAATCATCAACTCAAATTAAAATCTTCTTCACTCCAAAAATTAAAGCCCAACACATTGGTTAGGCTGAAAAATTTCTAAATTATTTTAGAATCCCAAATGCCTCCTACTTTTTCTCCTTTGACCTCCAATAATGCGTTCCAATTTGATCCAATTCTAATTGAAATTCCAACCTCACTTCCTTTGATATCACTCTTTGAAAATCTTAAAACTAAAATTTCTACCGTTATATTTATCAAATGTATTTATAGAAAATTCAATTTACCTATAATGTAGTTAACTATGAGGGCTTGCTCTTGTAGGAGATTTAGAACCCATATCAATTTTCAAAACATAATTAATCTCCTTTGAAAAAATTAAAATCAACAATGATCATTATCATCATATTTAGTCAATCGAGAGGAAATGATACTTTCTTTCATTATAAAGTTATATCATTTATTATTATAACTTAGAATATAAAATTTATGATCTTTTTTCCAGACTATCATAGTCAAATACATGGTAGGTCATCATTTTGACCATCCGAGGTTATATGTAGTTTCTTCCTCAAATTTAACTATTATAATAAGGATAAACTTCAGTTTTGTTTCCTATTAGAGAATGATATTTTTTTCTCCCAAGGTGTTGTATCATTCAAAATAACATGATCGATTTTAAAACCAAAATTCCAGAAACCAACTTTTTTAAAAGAAAATTAACTTTTCAAACGCAACTTTTTAACCAAAAAAATTGTTAGAATAGATATAATGAGAAAACTAAACTACAAGTTTTTTATTCTACTACTGTTTACAATAATGATAGACTTTAGGTTCCTATTTTTCAAGATCTAAGGTGAGAGATTTTTCTCATGACTCACTATTAAGGCTATATTATTCACCCATGAAGAAGTAAAATTTATAGTGATTTGGAAGGTATATTTTGACAACCTATATTGAAGAAGGATGTGGTAGATTTTGTATCAAAGTGTGAAGCTGGTTAGTTAGTGAAGAAAAAGCATCATTGATTGGGAGGTTTTTTACATCCATTACCCATTCCAAAGTGTAAGCGGGAAGAGGTGTCTATGGATTTGATTATGGGTTTTCCTAGGTTGAGATAAGGACATGATGCTATCTGGGTATTATAGACTGATTGATGAAATCTATGTATTTCATTATGATATGATAGTCTAATTTTATAGATAGATTGGCTCAGGTGTATTTGTATGAGAACATCAAATTATATGAATAACCAATGTTACAGTTTAAGACAGTGATAAAAGATTTACCTCCAGACTGTAGAGTGGTATTTAGTAAAGTTTGGGAACTAAATTACATTTTAGTATGACTTTTCATCCACAAACCAACAAATAGACTGAGAAGACTATTCAAGTAATGGAGGATTTTATAAGACTATATCTTGATTTTTGTGGCAGTTAGAAGGACCATATTCCTCTGATTCAGTTTGCTACAATAATAAATTTTTGTCAAGTATAAGTATGACTCCATATGAAGATATATATGATAGGAGGTGTCGTAAACCATTATCTTGGTCTGAGGTGGGTGAGAAACATTTGATTGGGCTAGCCTTAGTTAATGATGCTATTAAAATGATTATTTTGATTAGAGATAGATTGAATGTTGGACTCAACAGGAAATGACATTATTTTAATGCTAAGAATCATTCTATGAAATTTTAGGTAAGAGATTTGTATATGTAAAGATCCAGCTGATGAAAGTTATTATTAAAATTTTTAAGGAAGAAAATTTGAGTCCGAGGTACGTTGGACCATTTAAAGCTGTTGAAAGGATTGAAAAAGCTTCCTAAAGGTTACAATTTTTAGATCATATATTAGAAATTCATAATATGTTCCATGTGTCACTTCTAATAAAATGGATATGTAACTCTGAAAATAAGATATCTACAAAAGACATTGAGCTACATTTGAATTTAAGCTACATAGAAGAACCAAAAAAGATTCTAGTTTATGTTGTCAGAAAGTTAAGGAGTAAACAGATTCCTATGCTTAAAGTCCAATGGAATAACATGATTGAAAGAGAAGAAATTTGTAAAAATGTCTAAGATGCCACAACTATATTTTGATTTATTTTTGTGTTATAATATTTTAGTTTTGAAATATCGAGGATGACATTTTTTTAGGGTGAGAGTTGTAACACCTATAGGTTAAACATCACGATTGACCTATTCTAACCCGATTAGAAAAATCCAAATGGAAGAGTTGGGGAGAAAGAAATGTTTTTTTAGCCACTTTAAGTCATTTTAAGCTATAATCCAAGTTAGAAAGTTGTCTAAATTGAGTCGAGGAAGGTGACATTTCACCAATCTCAATTTAAAAAATAAAAATGTTTTTAGTATTTAATTGAAATTTTATAATGGGGGTTTTAAAACTTTTGTGATTTTTATTGAATAAAAAATTATTTGTATTGTAAAAAATAGTATTATAACATAATAAAAGTCTTAAAAAATTATTTTACATAATTCATAATAATTTGGTTATTTTTTAAAAAAGTGTATTTATGCCTATAGGGTTTTATGTTACTTACCGTGAGAGAAAACTATATAATTCTAACACATGCTCAATTACACTTTAACTATTATAATATAATGAAAAATGTGTATATGTGATTAAAAAATATATGTTGGGAGTTATAATGATCAAGAATTCTTTGAAATTATGTCTATGTTAGGGAATATTCTGATGCCTATAAAGCATGTTCTGGTGGCTATAAGCCTTATTCTAGAGCCTCTGGGCATGTTCTGGTGCTATAAGCACATAAGAGAGTAATAAGGGGCTAGAATCCTATAAGATTTTGTCTGGGATTGGGAAATGTGATATGAACTACTTTATGATATGAATTATAATTTATTCATATGCTAAGTATTTTTTTAATTGGATAGTTTATATGCTCGTATTATAGTGTAGATACATTTAAATTTATTAGATTAAATTTAACTAATTTTAAATATTCAACAAAATATTTAATAAAAAATATGAAAATTTAGATTTGTTTATGTAGAATACTAAGCTATTGCAGCTCACTGTGGTTTTCCTGCATTTTTTTAGGATTTTGGAAAGGAAAGAAGACTCTCAACTTATAGTTTACTATCATATATGCTATAGTCTTGGCTAGTTTATTATTCATTTTTGTAGCTTTTGTATATAACCATGTACTATAGTGTAGATATATTGTGATGAAATGAAATAAATTTTATTGATGAGTTTATTTTTAACATTTGGATGTTTAGTAGTTATGCAGTCTATAGTTTATTTAAAATGAATATTGGAAGAGAATTTAAAACATTCCAATAAAAGATATTTGGATCGGCCTATCACACTTTAACACCATAAAATCTATCCTAATCGGGTTGGGTTGTGACAGTCTCCTATAGATGTTTAATTTGACTACAAGCATGCAAAAATAAGAGTTTGGATGGTCCTTAATTTAATTTGAAATTTTTTATTCATATTTGGGTCGAGAATCATGCTTGATCAAGATAAATTTTGGTGACATATCAATTTCCCACTACTTTTGGACATTGAGGCATACAAAGTTTATAAATATATGCCACAACATTTTAAGGTCATAAGCTATAAAAGATTTCTTTAATATTTCTTGAAGTTAGGGCATCGATTGGAACTAGAACAGTTAAAAAATTTTACTCCCAAACTCTTGATATTACTCTAAATTGATTGTAGAGGCTATATTTGACTCCAAAAGTTTTAAACTTTAGTATTGAATGTTAAAAATTAATTCTGAGGACCCAAAAAACATCTAAATTGGATCTTTTGACTCAAAATCTAGCCTATAATGGGCTTGGTGGCCAGGCTGGTCGGTTGGCTAGCCTTCATCACTAACGTCACTCATACGCGAGCTCTGTCATGCTGGGTTATGTGTAAGGGAGCATATGAAAGCCTCCTTCAAGATTCTTTTGGTGTCATCTCAAATGAGGTGGCCAAAATCTTGAGGTGGCATAGTGCCACCTTGATTTTATTTAAATAATATTTTTTTTAGAAGGAAATGATTTATGCCTTATAAAATTTCAAAAAAAAAATAAAAAAATAAAAATTAAAATAATTTTAAAAATTCATGAAATGCCTTCTCATTTACAATCCTCCTTTCTTCTATAAATACTCCCATTGGAGATTAGGTAAAGCAAAATTTTTCTAAGCTTGATCAAAGTTTGTCTAATAAATTAAGGGAAAAATGGACTTGTAAAATTTTAAGACTGTCAACCCCCAAAAAGGCTTGGTCCTCCATCTCAGGCTTTGATCTTCCTCCTCAAAAGGGGCGAAGATCTCCCTTTAGGAGTTTTAAGACCATCAATAATAATAAAGCCTAATCCTTTGAGGCAGGCTCCAATCTTCCTTTGAAAAAAGGAGAAGACTAACCTGTAGGAGTCTTATAATAATTAATAACAATAAAGGTGTGGTCCTTTGATGAAGCTCTCATCTTTCTCTAAAAAAAATGTCGAAGATTGTCATGTGGGAGTTGCAAGATTATCAACAGTGATAAAGGCCTGATCCTCTAATGTAGGCTCAAGTCTTCCTTTAAAAATGGGCCAAATACTGTCTCATAGAAGTCATAAGTTCATCAATCTTTAGTAAAGGCCTAGTCTTCAAAGAATGTTGGTGGTTTTTAAAGCTGTGTTCATTTATGATAGTCAAAATTTTCCCCCTAAAAATGGGAAACAATTCGATGGTGGAAGCATCATGGTTGAGATCTTGTAGTAGTACTGCATGGTAGGAGATTCAACAATAATTGGCAGACATGTGAAATACCAATGATGGTTGAGCTTTACTTTATTGGAGAGAGTACATTTTTGGAGGCAAATTGCTGTCAACTTGATGGATGAGACCAAACATTATGTCATTCATAATAGTCTACCAATTAAGTAGAGGCCTAACAGTCACACAATGATTTATAAGGAATTTTATGATATGATGATCATTGCATAGCAAGGATAAACTGGGAATGTGCTCCTCCATCAAGATTCATTACAGTATATGAGATTATATTTATAAAAGTATTTCACTGTATATAATTTTAACTTATACTACTTATATCAATATTTTAGATGAAGAAGACTATATACTTAAATGTGATGTAAGAATTTGGAGACCACAAATTGTGATAAAAAGTTTATTAAGGCTCGCACAAACATATATTAGAAATAGAATGCTTTGAAGATGATTTCATGAGAGAAGAGTGCCTCTCTGGTTGAGAAAGAATGTAATAGCCCGTATTTTAACTTTGTCAAATATATTTTTGTGAGTCAATATAAGTCTAAATCAAAAACAATATTTTTTATAGCATTGATATTATAGTGCTTTAATTACATGAAATTTTTTTATAATTTTTGGGCACTGGTGAAAATACGTAAAAAGTTTGCACTTATCATTAAAAGTGGAGATTTTGGGACCATTTGGTGTCTATTTTACTAACTGATTCATCAATATTTTTTAAATAAAGTAATTTGTTTTATGGATAAAATTTTTTATAAATTTAAAAGACCAAAATAATCTATGTGAATTTTATAGTTAAAAATTGATGAAATTAAATAATATATTAAATAATTATATTAGATCATATGAAAATATCTTAAAGCACTAACATTTTTCCATTAAAATCCATTTGATCTCAATACATTTGGCTAATAAAAGAATAAAAATAGAATTTAAGAGAGAAATAGAAGAGAGAAATGAAAAGTTATGATTTGGAGATTGTAGTGCAATTTTCTTCTTTCGTGCCTATTGAAAGATTCGCTTATCTTACTGTAAGGAATCTTTATCCCATTTCTGATTTCAAATATTTAGTATTTTTGAAATTTTTTTAATCAAATTTGTACTTCTATTAAATAAAAATGTTGATAATATTATATTGGTAAAATTTTCATCACGTAACTTTTTATATTTTATAGGGATTAAGATTATGAATATATTGAGTATTTAATTGAGATTTTTCACATGATGATTTTGAAAATAGAAAACTTTTTGCCAACAAAAAAAATTTATTTTGACATCTAAAAATAGTGATTTATTTCAATTAAAGCTTCAAAATATTATTTTATGAAATATCTCATAATTTTGTTAAATTCTAAAAATTTGAATTTTTGCTAGTATAATTTTTGTTATGTGCCATTAGGATATTTTGACAGTTTCTGATTTAATCTCAGTTATGCTTTATTTTCTATATTAAAATTGATTGTTGATTTGTGATTGGGATTAATATTATAGTACTATGATAACAATATATGTAAAAGATAAGTAGATAGGTTGACCCATTGGTTGAAGGCTGATTGACCTATACATGATGGTGGGCTGATGGGCTTTCCTTCAAAAATATGGGTTTGTGTTATCCTTGATCAATTTATGTGCTGTACTTATTTGGAGTTATAATGAGATGATTATTATTCGAATGGGCAAATAATGATAACTTTGTTTACTAAGCCAATAATTTATTTACACTGATATAATATTGAAAAACACTGTGTAGCCTAAATTCTTATGTTTAGTATGACTATTGAAATGAATGTTATTGAAGCATTATTCTTAATACTATATAAATTTATTATTAACATTGTTACTAATTTATTTATACAAAAAATCATGATATAATCATTGAATATGCTATATATATGATATATTGAGCATGTGATTAAGATATTGATTTAATAATGATATAAAATAACTTGATAACATGTGTACATTATTATATGATTTTACTATATTGATTTGATTTTAAAAGTCTTTACTAATATTTTGATTCAAAGTTTTATTAAATTTATATACTAATTATTATTACAGATATAATGATTGCTTTATAAATTTAACTCTCATACTAGTTTACTGCTTTACTGCCTTCTGTATTGTAGTGTTTCACTATTTATAAACTATACTACTAGTATTTATGAATTTTACCTTTTTTAATGATTGTAATGATCATATGAATGCTGCTAATATGATTTAATCCCTGACATGCATATTGCTCTTTTACTGTGCATTGAATTCTATTGTAGGTTTTGGTGACCTAATAGGTTTTTTAGCTAATTATATATGATTAAATGATTTCATTTAAGGATAGAGGATAAGGAGTGTGAGGCTAATAAAGATTCTTGAGGCTTTGTTACTTTTATATTTTAGTTATTCTTTTGTACTCTAGACATAGTAGTTATGATATGATTGTATAGATCCTGAATATTATATATGATTTTTTGGGAAATGAATTTAGATATATATATATATATATAATATATATATATATATATATATATATATATATATATATATATATATATATATATATATATATATATATATATATATATATATATGTTTTGATAAATAGTTTTATTTTTACTACTACTTTATTGATTAAAGAAATTAGATGGCTCTATTATTATTTATTAAAAGATAAAATAATAATTCTTCTGAATTAGAATCTAGGGCATCACAAAGAAGCTCCTAAGAAAAAGAAAATTTGAGATCATCCCTTAGAGATAGAAATAACCATATAAAATGGTAAAGCTTGCATAGAAATCATATCTTTAAAATCTATAGAGGAGATCAAGAGGTCATTAAATTATTATTTAGAAATATGCAATTACTTCTAAGTGGATTATAATGAACTACTTGATGATCCAGAGACTTAATGAAGGCATTGTCCATGGCTTATTGAAAAAGAGACCGACTGGTACAACTTGAGATTGAGATTGTACTTGACGGGCTAATTTCCAACCAAGCATCAGAGAATTCTCCTCTAGATTCAAGCAATGATGGTATTAAAGTAAGCTGAGAAAATACTTTTCCATTGATATTGAGATTAAATAATGGAGTATTTTTTGCTTACCAGATTATCTCTCTTTATAGACATTTTAATGAGATTAATGTTTGCTTGAAATAATGAATACTCCATCTTTTTGTAAGAATTAAGATTGATTTATAAACTTTCTCATAGAGAGAAATACGCCTACCATGTATTTTTGAGACATGCTTTAATATAATGCTCCCCAGTTAGAACTTTATTCCTTTTATACATTTTAACATTTTAAGATATTTAGATAATAAAAAGAAATATATATCTCCTCAAGCTTTTACCATTTTAGCTTTTTATGTACAACTATGATGGGGGCCATGGGTAAATAAAATTTAAATTATAATAATGAATGTTTAATGCTCTATCTCCCCTAAATAATGCTTAAGTTTTCTTTGATATAAATTATTAAACCCCACTTAATATATGCAAGTATACTACCAAATCAATTAATAAAGTAATAGAGTAGAGTGTTGAACCCATGAGAAAGTATACTTTTTAATAATTAACTACTACTATTTACTCTAATTATAATAATTATCATACTTAATAAAAATAAATATTGTGGTGATTCAATCGCTTAAATAAAATTAGATAAAGATAATAAATACACTATATGGATATAATGTTTTGAATTTATGAATATAAATAACATATTTTTCCTGATGAATCTATCTTAATTGTGATATTATTCAGAGCATATGCCTCCCTAGATCTCTATCAAGCTTATAGGAATAAAGGATGTCCGTCGACTTCCTATAGTTATATCATCTCCTTAAGAATGCAATATGTGTTATACCCTATGCCTAGGAATGACGCATACTAATTCAATATTCCTTGTTATGCCTGCTTTGATTTAGTGGTGCTCTATATTACATATAATTTTAAGTATACATATGGCCACTATTTGTATTAAATTAAAATATGGTAATATTAAATATCATTTAATCATTTAAAGAATAAGATAAGTAATTAGTGTTATATATGATATTAAAATTATCAATCTAAAACTAGAAAATTTAGCTAGACATAGAGTAGTATTAAAGTAGACTCATTTTCATTAATAACATGATAGAAAGAAAATATAAGAGATGGATATAACCAGAATTATTCAATGAATCTTCTCTACACTCCTTTTTACCCATAAAACCAATTTAGGCCAGGCATTATAGAGTTTGATGTTGTAGTGCTTAATGATAAAGAATATGGCAATGCAAAGATGAAATTTAGACATTGTAGTGTTATCCGACAGAGAAGTTGGTACTGCAGTGTCGATATTCTAACGCTTCAGCGGTTTCTTTTATGGCGTTGTGGTTTTGTTTATTCTGACACCACGGGCTATATGAAACTTATTATTTTAATCCTTTTATTTATTATTCATGCACAATACAACTAAAACAACACATTTTCTTTAACAATGTAGTGATGATAAAGAATATAGCAATGCAAAGATAAAATTTAGACAATGTAGTGCTATTCGACAGGGAAGTTCGTACTACAATGTCGATATTCTAACGCTTCAGCGGTGTCTTTAATGGCACAATGGTTTTGTTCATTCTGACACCGTGGTGCTATATGAAATTTATAATTCTATGACTTTTATTTATTATTCATGCATAATGCAACTAAAACAACACATTTTCACTAAAAATATAACACATAAAATACACTTATCAAAATTTTCCCAGCTTAAAATCTTTTGTTATCCTCAAGCAAAAAAAAAAAGTAACTCTAATCAAATGATTAACCAAATTTAAAATTACTTAAAAATAGGATAATGCATTATGATCTAGAAGTATTAAAAATAAATAATATTATCATTCTAGTTTAAAAAACTCTAATAAGTACACTTATATATCATCCTTGTAAATACTTAATTGAATTTATAGGAAAATATATTTAGTTGTTAATCTTTGACTTTTAAAGTGAATAATGTAGCTTAATGATTTGATATGTTTGTAGTTAAAATTGAAATTTTATTTCTTCACCATCATTTATGTTGGTTTTCATATTTTATCCTTTATGAACTTAATTATAAGATTGAAATCAGTTTCTAAGCTTTTAATTGATATAAATTTCTGAATGTACTCATCTTTTTTTCTTTTTCTTTTATTTTTCTCTTTTTCCTTTTAGAATTATTTTCATAGCTCATTATCTTATTAATCTATGAGTATATAGTTAACGATTTTGAATATCAATTTTTGCTTTTAACCTTTTTAACAATATTATTTGGTTTAATGTAAGGATTTAATAAGATTATTAATTCCAAATTTGAATTGCTTATGATTTCCAACTTTAATCTACATATATCAAATCTTTAATTCTAATTATTCATCTTCTTTTAAAAAATTAATAAATAAATGTATAACTTATAATTTCAAATTAAAGTAATAATTTAAATGGTCTAAGTTAGATAATTATTTGTTTCTTTTCACTCTAAGAAGTATAAATAATATTTATTTAAATTATGATTTAGGGTTTTTCTATTATCCTAATTTTACATCATTTTTAATTATCATTTTTACTAAAGTTAATTAAATAATCAGAATATAAACATAATTATAGTAAAAATGTCGGGAATTTTAATAAAATGTAAATAAAAAAAATACAAACAATAATGAATAATAGACATAATTTTATTTGAATGATAAAAGGTTTTTAAAGCATGTGATAACATAACATTTATAAGAAAACCACAGGTTATAAGATAATTAGAGCCCTACGCACCATATGGATCATAATAATTGGGTTTCCTCCAACGAGCACTAAGATTAAAGTCTTCAGCTAGACTA
The DNA here is from genome assembly GCA_022539455.1 of Dendrobium nobile. Taxonomy (NCBI): domain Eukaryota; kingdom Viridiplantae; phylum Streptophyta; class Magnoliopsida; order Asparagales; family Orchidaceae; genus Dendrobium; species Dendrobium nobile. Next base: position 45,516,963 of record CM039718.1, on the reverse strand, counting down.
TATGATCATATATATAGACAAAAAATAAAAATGCTACCAAATAATAGTAGCTCCATCTCTCTATCTATCTCAAGTCAAAGAAAAATAATATCTCCTACCCTTCTAAGTTAGGGGTTTTTTCCTCATCATCATCATCCTGATGACATTTGTCTCTAGGCTGCCACACAAAAGGCTGATTGGTAGGTGCAAGGGGAAACTTGAGCTACTCAGGATGCTATACAAAAGGGTTACTCTTAAACATCCCAACAAAAGCTTCATTAAAATTAGAAGAAAATCTATAATACTGCTCATATTGGTCCATATCGGAGCTTGCTATGGGCCATCTTCATTTTCATCTCAAATTGTTAATCCATAGATTCCTCAAAAAAGTGAGGCACCTCTTCCATTTTTCCCTTTAACTCAACCACCTACTATCCTAATGTTTTAGGAGCTCTAAAGCTCCTACTACTACTGCTGCTGCTTGGTCCACTAGATAATCTAGGCTCACTAACATCACCATCCTCCTCATCCTTTTTAGCTTGCTTTAAACTCAAAAAAATTCTTTTTGTTAGAACTTGAATAGGGAAGAGATATTATTCATTGTGATCCATCCTAACACTAGATGCTACAAACAAATAATAAATAAGAAAAGGGTGCCCTTACCAAATAGATGTCTTACCCCTAATGATGTACAAAAGAGATGAAAATATAAATTTTCCTACCTCAATTGAGTACCTCATTTGAATTGTGTAATTCAATAGAGCATGGTCATAAGTGACTTCATTTATATTTTAGCTAGGAAATAGTTGAACATAAATGAAATAATGCTAAGCTTTGGAGGATTGGAATATAAATAAAGCAGGGAAATTCATAATCCTATTTCCTTTCTTCTTCCAACTTTCTTTACTATTAGGTCCATATAAGACATTTAAAATATCATCAGGATTTATCGGAGTATTGATAAAGGCATCATACTCATCAAATTCAAAATCTTTAACTCTGTAAACCTTATTAATTGTTACAGAACCAAATGAAACCCACTTACCACTAACATAATATATATTATCAACTGCTTCTTACCCATTTCTAAATAATTAATGCACTATATAAATAATGGTAGCATAAGTTTCTTTGTAAAATCTCTCCCAACCTCTACTTGCTATAATTTGCATGATAGGTGGAGAATGAAGCTGAAACCTAGTTAATGAATCAGTTGTTTGTTAACTAGCAAACGATGACCACTAACTTCCTATAGTTATATCATCACCTTAAGAATTTAGTATATTTTATACCTTATGCCTAGGTATGACACAAACTAATTCAATATTCTGATAATGCCTGTTTCCCTTCGTTGAGGCCCCACGTTACACCTAATTATAACTACACATATGTCAACTATTTGCATTTAACTAAGATCTAATAATATTAAAAAAAATCTTTTTAATCATTAATGAATAAGAGAATTCATTAGTAATATATATGATGCTAACATCATCAATCCAAAACTAGAGAATTTTTAGTTAGACATGGAGTAAAATTGAAGCAAGCGCATTCTCACTAATAGCATGATGGAAAGAAAATACAAGAAATAGATATCACTAGAATGGTTAAATGGGTCTCCTCTATACTCTTTTTTACATATAGAATTTCTTGCACAAACATAAACTAAACACTCTAATGATGGTATCAAGTATTTCCCTAAATTATCTTAGTTATCACCCTAAGGGAGTTTCACACAAGCACTTTGAATTATACTAAAATTATCTATATTACTGAGCTCTTTTACAAACATAACACAGTGACTATTTATAGGAAAACATAAAGTAGGCATCTTAGGCTATGACACTTAAAAGATTGATGTCGCTACTCCCAATAAATTAACTAACACTAATGCACTACTTTTCTGGCTCTGCCTAAGTGTTTGCTGACATGGATCACTTACTTAGTGAATAGTCATGCCTCTTTACTGATAGGTCATGTCTTAGGGAAGTAACAACTATTACACTATGGTGTTGCTGATTTTCATATGCTATGGTGCCAAAAAAACTAATCTACATGCTGAGGTGTTATAGAGAGATGTTACGAAGCTTAAGGGCAGAGAATATGGAACTGTAATGTTGAACTTTTGATGCCATGGCGATATCCAACAAAGAAGTTGGCGCAGTGCAGGCATTATTTATTATGACACTACGATGCTATATGAAACTTAAAATTTTATGCATTTTATGTATGTTTCCTGCATAATATAACTAAATAATATATTTTTTAATGAAAATATAATATCTAAAATTGCACAATATTTACACTTATCAATAATATAGTGATTATTTATAGAAAAACACAAATTAGGCAACTGGTGTAGTAGCGCTTGAATGATTGGTGCCACTGTGCCTAATAATTAAACTAACACCATTGCACTAATGTTCTGGTGCTGATGTGGGTCAAATACTTAGTGAATCGTCATGTCATTTCATTAACCAGTAGTATCCTTGGAAAGTTATAACTGTTATGTCATGACAACTATCTTTTGAATGTTGCAGTGCTAGAAGAGTAATTTGAGTGTTAAGGCATTATAGAGTGTGACATTGAGTCCCTGAACAATAGAGAATGGTGGTATAAAGTTGAACTTTTGATGTTATGGCACTACCCGATAGAGAAGTTAGCGCTACAATGTTGATATTCTAGCACTCCGGTGGTGCCTTTGATGGTGCTACGACATTGTTTGTTTCGACACTGTGGTGCAATATGAAACTTAGAATTTTATGGAATTTATAAATTTTTCATGCATAATACAACTAAAATAATACAAGTTTTTAAAAATATAACACGCAAATAACACATTATTTATAATTATCAAATTGTCCCTATTTTAAATTCTTGTTTGTCCATAAGTAAATAAATATATTATAATTCTAGTTAAATAATTAACTAAAGTAAAATCTTCTAATTAAAAATTATTAAAATATAAGAGAATACATCATTAATTTAAAATTAGTAAAAATGAATAAGATTATATTTGAAATTAAAAATATATGAATAAGTACACTAATTAGTCATCTTTATTATTGTTCAATTTGAATTTACAGGTTATAGCTTCAATTATTAATATTTTAAAATTTAAAGTGAATAATATATTTTAATAATTAAATATATTTGTAGTTAAAATTGAAACTTCATTTGTTCACCACCATTTATACTAGTTTTTTATTTTATCCTTTATGAATATATGCATAAGATTGTAATCAAATTTAAAGCTTTTAACTGATACCAATTTTTGAATGTACTCATCTTATTTTCTTTTATTTCTTTTTTTTTTAATTTTTTTTAGAACAATTTTCACAGTTCTTTTTCTTTTTAATTTTTTGAGTACATAGTTAAAGATCTTGAATATCAATTTTAGCTTCGAACCATTTTTATAATCTTAATGATTTTAATGTAAAGATTTAATAAGATTACCAATTCCAAATTTGGATTACTTTTGATTTCCAATTTTAATCTACTTATATCAAATCTTTAATTCAAAATATTCATCTTTATTTAAAAATTTAATAAATAACGGTATGACTTATCATTTTAAATTAAATAAACAACTTAAATCATTTAATTCATGTAATTATTAATTTCTTTTCCACTTTATGAATAATAAATATTGTTCATTTGAACTATGATCTAGGATTTTATTATTATCTAAATTTATATAAATTTTAATTATCATTTGTACAAAGGTCAATTAAATAATCAAAATACAAAAAATAGTTATACTAAACACATGGGAAATTTCAATGAAATGTAAATACAAGTAACATATACAATAGTTGACACTACACATGCATTCATGTAAATAATAATAGATTTATAAAATATGTGTTAATAGAACATAATAAAATATAACATAATATTACATTGATTACAAGATAACTAGTGCACTAAGTATTATGCATAGCATATCATGTGGGTTGGCTACCACAAGTGCTAAGTTTTAAGTTTTAAGCTAGACTATCCAATTACTTTATTTCAGGAATAACAAATTTAATTTTCTAGGGAATAGCTTGAGTCTATAATTAAATAGTAAAACATTATGCCCATGAGTGAATTTTTTCTTAAGAAGATTTTTATCATGCCATTTTTTAAAATTTTCTTTATAAATCCTTGCAATTTTCACTCAACTATATTAATCTTTTTTCTTATGTCATTTAAAATTACAATTCAATTCTTTAACTACCCAGAAACCTTTGTGTTCTAATTCCATAGGAAGGTGACAAGCCTTTCCATAATTAATTTATAAGTAGTCATACCAATTTGAGTCTTATAAGCAGTTCTATAAGCTCATAATGCATAATTTAACTTAATCACCCATTCTTTTCTATTTGACTTGACCATTTTTAAAGGATTCTCATAATTTTTTTATTACTAATCTCAGCCTCACCAGATTAGAGAGAGAAGCTCCCAAATTCTAGAGCGAGAAACTCCCGAATTCTAGTGAGAAGATTTCAAAATTTCAAATCTTGATCCTCTAGTTTCGGTTGAAGGATGGCGGAGGGTCGCCGGTCATCATATCCTGATGACCGGATTACCTCAAAATTCCATTCTAACAGGTCTCACTTTGATTCTAATCATTGCGGAACCAAAGGTAGTAACGCCTGGAACCAAGAATGTGTGATCAATCATAGACCTCTGGTTATCAATGAAGGTCGGTCTAATCCCAATCAAAATGTTTTTTCGATGTTGGGCAAAGGCAAAGAACTTTTTGAAAGTTTGAGTAAAAAGACTACGGCGATTCCTTTCTCCCCATTAAAGAATTAGACGGTTGGAGCGGCTAATGACTAGGAGGCTTCATCCTCCATTGGTTGTAAATTGAAGGTAAACCGATTTTCAAATTTACCTTGTGTTGAGGTAGAAAATCAGGAGCTTTTGAATTTGAATTTGATGAAAAATAAAGAAGCTAAAAGATTGATTTCTTGTGTTGGAAATCAATTAGATGTGGATCATGATATCTTACTGAATAGTGAAAATTTAAATTTAGTAAATGTTTGGTTCAAAAGTCAGCATATAGTAGCTAATCCAATTCAGCTGGAGTTGGAAGACAATGCTATCTCAGATGTAGTAAAACTTGACTTGGATAAGGTTGCTGAAATATTAAATTGCTGGAAAAATCTCTTGTGGTGAAGGTTTTTGGGAAAGGAATCCCATTTTCTCTTTGTAGCATTGAATTGAGGCGCCAATGGGATAAATTTGGGAAGTTTCATATTACCTCGTTGGGAGTTGAATGGATTTTGTGTTCATTTCATTCTCAATAGATAATGGAAGAGGTATTGAATGGAGGTCCATTGTAAGTGGGAGGGCACATTATAGGAATGGATAAATGGACACCTCAATTTTCCGCTACATCGTTGAAAGGGCTATCATCTCCGATTTGGATTCATTTACCTCATTTTCCTCTTCATTGTTGGGATGAGACCAATGTTACCAAAATTGTCTCAAAAATAGGAATTCCCTTGTTGTTGGATGGGAAAATGTTCAAATGGGGAAGGCGTGAATTTGCTAGAACTTGTGTAAGAATTAATCTAGACTCTAAGTTACCTCATGGAGTTTGGATTGAAGGGTTGAATGGAAACTTTTTTCAGAAATTGAATATGAAAATATTTCCTCCTTTTTTTTCAATTGTGGCAAAATAGGTCACAAAAAGGAGTCTGGTATGGAAATTGATAAAGAAGTGAGCAATGAAGGTTTAGATGAAGATGTGGTGAATTCAAAAACACTTGGAGATATAAAATTGAAGGACAAATTGGATAATGTAAATCCACAAAACTCTTATGGTTCTTGGAACCATGTGAAGTTCAAGAGGAATAGGAGATTTCAAAAACAAAAATCTCAGGTTGCAGCTGAGAAGAAAAATACTGAAGATATATTGGCACCGGTGAATGAGCAATCAGGAAACAAATTTAATTTACTTTCCCAAGTTTTTGCTGAAGAATTGGTCAAGATGGATGCTGAAGATCATGAATTGCCAGCCAAAGATAATAGGTTAGACCCAGATGTTCATATATCGGTAATAGAAGATAAAATTACAATTTCTGGTTTGGTGAGTGTTGAACCAGAACAACTTGAAAAGGGTGAAATAGATCAAGGTGCTGAGGCTGCTAGAATGGAATAAGAATTACAAGATTGTTCAAACTTTCTGGAACAAGTGGAGGCAGAAAAAATAGAGGGTATTGGTACCAAGAGTGCTGGAAATAAATTTTCAATTTTTGTTAATGAAGAAATTAATCTGGTTGATCATGTGAAGTGCAAAGAACAGGAGAAGGAATTGAAAGTATCGGATGGATTTCAAAGTTCTATCACTCCTTTGGCTAAGGAATACAAGGTGAAAAGTAATGAAATCGTGATTGAGGATGGAAAATTTTCTATTCCTTCCAAATCAAGAAATCAGAAGAAAAAGTTCAATAAAGATGTGAATGTATTTGGTCTGATCAAAGGTAACCTAAGAGGAAGAAAGGTGGTATTGTTAGATCCATTTCTTCATTAGCCTCCTGATATGGTTATAATTACATTTGAAGGAATTAATGGTTAGCTTATGGATTGGGAAAAGAAGTTGAAGATGGAGAATAACAGAATTAGTAAAGATGAGAAGATGAAAGTGGATTGCTTAGCGGCTAATTATGCTCTTTTTTATGTTATTTGTTTAGTTCTTTTATGTTTTCTAGTTTTAATTTAAGCATAAGTTGGAATTTGGAAAGGGAAGCTAGATTAGTGGAATATAAGCATCTCTCTATTTTTTATTTTTTACCTAATCGGGAATTCTGGGATATTAATCAACCTTTTAGGTTATTATTTAATCTTTGGTATCCCCTCCACCACAATCGGTTTAAAATGATAAGTAGAGGATCTTATTTTCATTATGATAGTCTCTTTTTACTGAATTTTTTTCTTATGCTTAAATTTCTTCTAATAAAAGGCTTCCTTGATCTTTGTGAGGATTGCCTAGGTACTAGTTTGTAATAGCTTCTTTTTATTTGAAATGCTATATGCATCTTTAAAAAAAAAATCTTAGCCTCACCACAAGTATGAGGATGATAAGCAATTGCTACTCCATAATAAACTCTATATTTCTTTAATACTATTTCTACTTTTTTAGTACAAAAATGGCTTCCTCCATCACTAATTAAAACTCCTGGTATTCTAAATCTTGAGAAAATATTTTTCTTTTAAAACTTGATCATTATTTGAGCATCAATTTTAGAAGGTGTAAGACCTTCAATCCTTTTTGAAACATAGTCAACATCAATAAGAATACATTGGTTTCTATAGGATGGCACAAAAGGCCCCATAAAATCAAATCCCCGAACATCAAATAACTCTGATTCTAGAACATAATTCAAAGGTTTTTCATTTCTTTTTACAATATTCCTTATTATTTGACATTGATCACATTTCCTAATATATTTATTTACATCCTTAAATAATGTAGGCCGAAAGAATTCTTCTTGAAGGATTTTAGAAGCACTTCTAAATCCTCCAAAATATCCACCATAATATGTATCACGGTAATCCTTAATAATTGATTCTATTTTATCTACAAGAACACATCACCTTATAATTTTATCATTATAAAATTTAAATAAATAAGGTTCATCACAAAAGTAAAAATTTGAATCATGCAAAATTTTCCCCTTTTCACTAGGATTTAAATCGTAAGGAAGTCTACCTCTAACAATAAAATTCACAATGTCAACATACCAAGGTGAATTGTTCGCATAAAGTACTAATGAATGTTGATTAGAAAAACTTTTATTAATGTCATTTTCATTTAGTGTATATTTTTCAATAGAAAGTCTAGAAATTTGATCAACAATTTGATTTTTCGTACCCTTTTTATAAAAAATTTAAACATTTAATTTTGATAATGAAAGAATCTATGTTACTAATTCTGTTTTAGTGCTTTCTTTGTAATAGGATATAATAACAACACGATCAGTGTAAACAAAATTTTTTGGGAAAATTTGAAGCCTTAGCTCATTTTATAAACTATGAAGAATAGCAGAAATACATGTGTAAAAAGAAAAAGAAAAAATTGGCAACAGACCAAAACAAAGAGGTAGTTGCAGGTAAATTAAGAAGAACAAAAAATTAGAGAGAGAGGGAAAACAAAAAAGCTCCAGGGGGCACAGGACTCAGAATGCACTACAAAAATGAGACCTCTAGCAAGCAAAGAGAGCATCAGATTCTCCTGGTTGCCGAGATTGACCATCCAAGGTGAAGGTGGGCATCACCTGCACTCATCATTGTCCATCCAAAAAATGTTTGGTCAACATTCTTGAAGATTAAAGAATCATGAAAGCAACAGGTTCTGGTAGTTAAGCAGCCGAGACCAAAAATAATTAGAAAACCCGTCCAAAGAGAACTGCCAAAAACCATCCCGTTCATCATTGAAGCAGATTTAGGAAATGATGAGAATTCTTCTAGTTCATAATTTTAAGAAGAGAAGCCTTTTTTATTTTCAAAACAATTGTAGAAGAGCAATCAAAAGAGTTTCTAAAAATTCTGTCATTCCAAGCTCTACATATAAAATAAATAGCAACACAACACAGTAAAATGTGTAAATTCTTCAACTGCTTGTTGAGGTCCAAATCATTATTATAAGGGAACATTAGATATAGGTTCAGACGTAATAGAAGGTCAACAAAATGTGGGAATAATGTTTCTCACAATACCATAACTAAAATCACATTGGAGAAAATATATGCGATTGTCTCCATAGAGTTGGAATAGAAAATACAGTTGGGGGGGGGGGGGTGGGGAGGATCCCTTTGTGATTCAATGCATCAGTAGTTTTTATACAATTCCTTAAGTCCAGCCAAGCAAAAGCAGAGAAGCGGAGAACATAACATTTGTGCCAAATAAAATCCCAGTAACACAGTTAGCATAGTAGTGTTGAGTAAACTTCCTAAATGCTAGTTTATCAGAAAAGTGAAGCCAATTACAAGCCCAGCCATCCAAATGAACACTAATAGTAACAATTACAGTGGCAATAGATTGAGGGATGTTAGCGTGGAAGTAACCAACTACCATTAGAAATAATGCTCTTAACCGTAAATAAGGATAAATCTTAGTTAAGGAGCCAGAAGAGAGCTAGGAAACAAATCAACCAGCGATTTACCATTACACCGAGGATCCCATAAAGGGATAGGGAAGAGTTTGTTAAAAACTTTGAAATTGAAGCATGGCCGCATTTGGGAGGCAACATCACATAAGAATCTCTATACTGAGAGGTTCAGGGAGAGGTACCAAAAGGAGGTGTATTTAGCTCTCCCAACTAAATAAAGGGCTAACAATTTTAAAATATCTCCAGATTAATGTCACACTAAATGCATAATATAGGCTTGCAATGGCAGGAATCCCAATGCCACCATATTCCTTTAGCTTGCAAGTGTCTTTCCAGGCTACCATGTGAAGTTTCCTCTATTATATCCCCATAAAAAATAAATCTAGAACAGTCCTTGTTGATAATTTTACAGCAAGTTTTTGGTATGATAGCTCCCTTATTCCAGTAGGCCAACGTATTGGAGATAGTGAACTTCAAAAATTGAATCCTCCCAGCAAATGAAAGGGTCTTAGCTTTCCAACCATCTAAAAGGCTATAGAGTTTTTACAACAGTGGCTGGAAATCAGAGTTACGGAGTTTCCTAGTAAAAATTGGCAGCCAAAGATATTTAACATGATTTTGAGAGATTGGGATATTCAGAATGTTTTCGATATCCAAATCCACTGACACATTCTTAGAGAAAATAATAGTGCTTTTTCCATAATTAGCACACTGGCTAGACACTTCACTAAAACTATGTAAAAATTTCTTAAGCGCAAGGGCATTCAAAGTGGTGGCATTTCAAACACTAAAAGGTCATCTGCATAGAGGAGGTGAGGGATAGAAAAATTCCCCATATAAGCCCTTGAAAGAGATTAGTAGCAATTGCTTCCTCCAGTAAAGAAGAGAGGCTATCTATGGCTACACTAAAAAGATAAGGGGAAAGTGGGCACCCTTGTCTAAGGCCGGATGAAGAGTTGAAAAAGCCTTCCAAGGCTCCATTAATGGATATAGAGAAATAAACATTAGTAATACAACCTTTGACCCAAGCAACAAAATAGTTGGAAACCCAATTTGAGTCATCGATTAAGAATGAATTCTCTAAAACTGAATCAAAAGCTTTATGAACATCAAATTTAGTACTAAAGAATTTGTTCCTGTTCTTATGATTAAAATTAAAAGCTAGTTGCTAAAATAATATTGTTTGAAATGGATATGTTCTGAATGAAACCGAGTTGACAGGGGTGGATGATGAAGGCATTACCACTTTCATCCTATTAGTAATAATCTTGGCCATAATTTTATAGGTGTTGCAAAGAGAGATGGTTATGTATTCAGAAATAGAAGAAGTATGCATTTTAGAGTAAACAATTACTTTAGTGCAATCAAATATGATCTAAATTTATCAAAAGAAAAAATAATTGCTAATAGTTCTTTTTAGTTGTTGAATAAATATGTTACGAAGAATTTGAATTTTTGCTAGCATAAAAAATGTTATGAAATTTCTTATCTTGTTTTTGTCCTAGAATAACTCCACAATAATATTACAAGCATTTTACTTCACTATAAAAGGTAAGGACCGATCAGGAGCAATAATCACTAGAGCAGTAATTAAATTTTATTTAAATGCATTAAAAGCTTCAAGATAAGCATAATTAAATATAAAGGGAGCATCATTCACCAACAATTGACGCAAGGTTTAAAAATTGTATAGAAATCCTTAATAAATCTTTTATTAAATCTTGTATGACCTAAAAACTTCTAATGCCTTTAACTAAATTAGGAGGGGGTAATTTTTTTATTACATGAATCTTTGAAATATTTACTTTCAATCCCTTCTTAAAAACTTTATGCCATAAGAGAATGCCCTTTATTATCATAAATTGACACTTCTCTCAATTTAACATTAAATTTATTTCTACACATCTTTTCAAAATAGTTGTCAAATTCTCAAGACAAGAATCAAATGTAGTGTTAAATATTAAGAAATCATCAATGAAAATTTTAATACCCTGCTCAATTAAGTTTAAAATAAAATAGATATCATGCATCTTTGAAAATTATTAGGAGCATTGAATAACCAAAAGGCATTTTACTAAAACAAAATTTCTATAAGGGCTAGTGAAAGTAGTTTTATCTTGATCTTAAAGTGTAATTGGAATTTAATGATATCTTGAAAACTCATTTAGAAAATAATAAAATGAATTCATTTCCAACCTATCTAGCATCAAAGCAAGAAAAGGCAAAGAAAAATTATCTTTTATAGTGGCTTTATTTAATTTCCTATAATATATGCAAATCCTCCATCCTGAAATAGTTCTGGTGGGTATAAGATCATTATGTTCATTTGTGATAACAAGTAATCCACTTTTTTTAGGAGCACAATGAATAGGCTAGCCTAAGAATTATCTAAAATAGGATAAGTAGTCCCAACATATATCCATTTAAGAATCTCTTTTTTAACATCTTTCATAGAAGGGTTAAGTTTTCTTTGAGGGTCAGCTTTAGGTATTGAATTAGCTTACACTAAAATTTTATGCACGCGAATGAAGGACTAATCCCCATAATGTCAGCAATTATCCACCAAAAATACTTTTAAATTTACTTAACACCTTAATAAAATCACTTTCTTGATGTGATTTTAATTGTGTTGAAATAATTTTAAGGAGAGTGGAGTTATTACTGAAAAAAGCATGCTTGAGATAATAAGGTAAAGCCTTAAGTTTTAAAGGATGGGTTTTTCATTGAATAGTTTTAATGTATTCTCGAAAAAATATGTTGCAAAATTTAATTTGTTAAATTTTTATTCCTTATGACAAATTCCTTTATTTTTTTTTTTTTTTTTGTATTTTCTTTCACTTCTTTCTCTTCATAAAATTCCCCTTTTAACAACTCTTCCTTATGATCCTCTATTACCATATATTCTAAAGCCCCCTTGAAATAATCTTTATTCTTCTCTTGAGAGAATTTTATAGTTTTAAGTACATTAATTTTTATTTCCTGATCCTAAACCTACATAGTTAGTTCACCTTTTTATACATCAATCTTTTTTCGTGGTTAAAAATGGCCTTCCTAAAATGAGAGGTACTTCCTTATCTTCTTCCCTTCTAAAATAATTAAATCAACATAAAAATAATTTATCAATTTTAATCAACACATCTTCTATTACTCCTCTAGGGCAAGTAAAAGATCTATCAGCTAACTAAAGAGTAACAGAAGTAGGTTGATCCTCTCCAATATCTAGTCTTTTAAAAATAGAGAGTGGCATGAGGTTAATACTTTATCCAAATTCACATAGACCACTACCACATAATTTATCTCTAATATTAATAAGAATGAAAAAAATTCCCTGGGTCTTTAAGTTTTTTAGAAGTTTTATTTGGATTATAGCACTGCACTCTTTAGTTAATGCCATAGTTTTAAATTCTCCTAGTGTCCTTTTTTTTATTTAAAATATCCTTTATGAATTTTTATAAGTGGGCATCTATTCTAAAGCTTAGAGAAGGTTATTTAATAGTTAGTTTTTTAAACACTTCTAAAAATTTTGAGAACAACTTATTAAGATTTTTTTATCAATCTCTTAGCCAAAAGTGATGGGGTCTCTCTTCAACTCTCCTAATTACTTCTTCAAGTTCTTTTATAAGTTCAAGTTGTTCTGTTAAAAATTTAGTTTTTTGATGCTCAACTTCACGATCATAGTTTTTTATAAATCTTTATTTTTTAAAGATCTTGGAAATCTTTCCCACTTCTAATTGTATATTATGACATTATTCTTCAATTTTATTGCAATTTATCAACCTAGCAAGTTGCTTTGTTTGATCCTCAAATTTTTTTAGAGCAAAGATTAATTTTTTGTTAGATTTCTAATCATAAATTAATGCTTTTTAAGGGTGTTTTCTCTCTCTCTTTCTTGATAAAGTTATTTAAAATCTGAAGGATAACTCTGTGGTGCCACATTTTAGAATTGATGTTGATGTTATCATATCCATTTGCCATATTTTTAATCTGCTACAAGTTATCCAATTTTTAAAAATTATTTCCAATTATGTTGTCAAATTTTATAAAGCATTTGATTCATAAATTCAAGTTATTTTTAAGGATTTACCCACTCAGCATGCCACTAAAAATTATTAGTAGTCATTTTCTTTATTAATTTATAAGCTTCCTTAAATAGCTTAGACATTAATAATCCTCTAACTAAACATCAATTATAGCTCTAAGATATCCTATTAATCCATTAAAAATTTTTGAATAATCAACCAATAAGATAATGTATAATGCTGGCATTTTGCAAGCATTTTCATAAATCTTTCCTAACTCTCACAAATGGATTCACCTTCAAACTGAGTAAAAGAAGTAATGTCATTTCCAAGATTGGTAGTTATTCAAGGTGGAAAATATTTAGCGAGAAACTTATGAGCCAATTCATTTCAAGTGGTTATAAAGCCTAAGGATAAGGAGTTTAACCACATTTTTTTATGTCTTAGAGAAAAGAGAAACAATCTAAGTCAAACAACATCATCACTAAAACCATTATACTTAAATATTGCACCAATTGTTAATAAACTCGCTAAATATGAATTGAGATCTTTTATAGGAGTTTCTTCTAATTGCGAGTTTTTACCTTTGAATGATAGATGGTTTTAATTCAAAGTTATTAACTTAGATTGTAGGTATATTTTTGCTCTGATATTCATTCTACTAAAAGGTTTGAATAACCATTAAGAGGTCAGATGAGTTTTTTCTAAGTCAAGTTTAACCATTTCAAGATCTATTTGGTATTTTGAATTTTAGAAAGGGTTCTCTCAATTTTATGATAAAATGATAACACTTTCTTTCTAATGCTATAAAGCATGCAAAAAAAAATAGAACATACAATCAAGATCAAAGTAACTAAATAATAATAAAAATAAAAAACTAGCTTTTACTATGCAATTAATTCAATAATGAAGTTAAAATTTTCAAAAAGTAAAATACTTCTTGACAACGGTGCCAAAAACTTGATCTAGGATGTGGATGATTACAAATTTGAATTATAATAATGAATGCTTAAGGCTCTATCTTCCCTAAATAATACTTAGGTTTCTTTGATATAAATTAGTAAACCCCACTTAATATATACAATATATGTGCCAAATCAAGTAATAAAGTAATTGAGTAGAGTGTTGAACCCACAAGAAAGTATACTTTTTAACAATAACTTACTACTATATACTCTGATTACAATAGTTATCCTACTCAATAAAAATAGATGTGGTAGAGATTTAATAACTTAAATTAAACATGATAAACAAAGATAAAGAATACAATATATGGATAAAATATTTTGGATTGATGAATATAAATAACACATTTTTCTTAATGGATCTCTTTTAATTGTGATGTTATTAGAAGCATTTGCATTCCTAGATCTCTATTGAGCTTATAGGAATAAAGAGGCCACTAACTTCCAATGTTTATGTCATCTTCTTAAGAATTTAATACATTTCATAACCTATATCTAGATATAACACATACTAATTCACTATTCCTATTTATGTCTGCTTCCCTCCATTGAGGCTCCATATTACACCTAATTTAACTAAACATATATCCACTTGAGCATTAAATTAAGATCTAATGATATTAAAAACATCATTTTAAACATTTAAATAATAAGATAACTCATTAGTATTACATATGATATTTATATCATTAATCCAAAATTAGAGAATTTAGCTAAACATGGAGTGAATTGAAGCAAACTCATTTTCATTAATAGCATGACAGAAAGAAAATACAAGAGACGGATTTCACCAGAATAGTTCAATAGATCTCCTCTATACTCCTCTTTACTTACATATTTTCTTACACAAACATAAGCCAAACACTCGATGATGGTATCAAGTACTTCTCTAATTTTATTTTAATTATCACGCAAAGAAAAATTTAGATAAGCACTCTAAATTATACTAAAATTATCTAAGTGATTGAACCCCCTTACAAACATAGCAAAGTGACTATTTATAAGAAAAAATAATTTAGGTAATTAGTGTTACAACGCTTGAAGATCTGACATATGTGCACCTAATAATTGAACAAATATCATTATGCCACTACTCTAGCTCTGTTGCAGCACTTGCTAATGTGGATTAGTTTCTCAGTGAACCATCAGATAGTTTTCTAATAGATCATATCCTTGAGAAGTTACAACTACTAAGCTATGACACTTCTTTCTTTGGAATGATGTGGTCCTGAAAGAGCAATTTGGTGAACAACAGAGAACATGGTGCTGTAAAGCAAAACTTTTGATGCTACAGTGTTATCCTATAAAAATGTTGGCGCAGTAATGATAATATTTTGGCACTCTAATGGTGTCTTTAATGGTGCTACGGTGTTGTTTGTTCTGATGTTATGTCACTATATAAAACTTAGTATTTATGCTTTTTATATCTTTTTGTACAATACAACTAAAAAACACATTTTCACTAAAAATATAAAACATTAAATAACATATTTTTTATACTTATCAATGAACCTTTTGAGTCTTTTCCTTATAAGGTCTTTGATATTATATTATATATATATATATATATATTATATATATATATATATATATATATATATATAATATAATATATATATATATATATAATATATATATTATATATTTATATATATATATATTATATAATATATATATATTTATATATGTGTGTGTGTGTGTGTGTGTGTGTGCGCCTTTTGAGACTTTTATCATTCTAAGGGTTTTGATGTACTTATGATTTTTAAGGATTTTAACCTTCTAAGAACGTTGATGTTAGGCCTTTTGAGATATTTTTACTTCTAAGGTCTTTGAATGAGGGGTGATCCTTTCATCCACTTACTCTCATGGATTCTTTATAATGAGGATCTTATCCACAACTATGCCACCCTATGGGTAGAACTTCCTGTTGTTATGAGTGGAGACCCTATTTATCACTTACCCTCATGAGGTCTTTCTAGTGAGAACCTAATCCAATACTAGCTTTCCTTAGATGCTACATCATGAGTGTGCCTTCCTAAGGTTATTTGTTAGAGCATTACCTGATGTCGTTAACTTGTATTAAAAAGGCTAAAAAAAATTTACAAGAGTTCTTTAACCAATATGAGGCTATTTGTTACAGCAATTCTCGATTATGTTAACCTATGTGGAAAAGGCCAAGAAAAACCACTAGGTATATTTGTCTTATATGAGGTTGTTTGTTAGAGAGTTTCTCAATAGCGTTAGCCTGTATGGAAGAGGATGATTCGAATCACCCTAGATTTATGATACCTTGATTGAGAGGCAGGTGAATGCCTCGTGTATCCCAAATTAAAGATGAAGATTTGTCTATCTTTAGACTAATATTACCTTTTTAAAGTATATACAAAGAGCTTACCTAAGGTGTAGAAGTCTAGCTGGGGACAATATAGAGCTTAAAATCTACTTGAAGCATTTCTGTATTTGTTGGGAGCTTTAGGAAAATTGTTTTATGTGACATAATCATGGACTTTAAAAATATTTGAGACAATTTTCTTGGCCATAGTCAAACTTGAGGTTGTAGCTAAGGTTGTCCCCTAGTCAAAATTTCCTTCCCACAAAATTGATGCAATTGTGGCTGATACTTAAGAGGTGATAGAATAATGTATAATATTACTCTTAATATTAAAGGACTTATATTAGACTAGATAATATATCATGAAATAGAGAATATCTTGCTTTAATCATGACCAAAAGTCAACATGAAGACCTTTAAAGCTTATAGTAAAGGTTGCCTCTTACCTAGGAACTGTCAAATCCTAAAAAATTCATAGCTGTAGAGAGATATAAGGTTTAATGTCCTAGCTTTATATGAAAATCCAACACATAGACATATAAGAGAGAGGGAGTGCAAGAGTTATAAAAGGAACAAAAAATTTTATGTGAAAAATTATAAAGTGGAAAAAAACATCATGAGGACTTGCCTAGTTCAAATCATTCCACTAGGTAGGTGATTGATTACCAATATTGCCCTTCCTCAAAGAAGGGTGTTGGCTCATTATATATAGTACATTCATAGTTATATAATGACAAGATAGTTATTCTCAATAGAGTGTTGTCCTATTCATTTGGTTGGTAGGTCGATAGTTTGATGATGGTGATAAGAGGGATTGTAGTTGGCATACGATAGAGGTTGAAAGTACCATAGTTGAAAAATGATGGTCAGAGGGAAAAGTTAATGAAATTGCTTGGCATTACAAATATTGACATTCAATGTAGATATTAAACTGAAAGTAAAAGTCCATCTTTGATAGTAACTAAAATGAATATACACATCCATATTGTATTAGATAATATATTATAATAATTCTTCTAAATATGAAGAAAATTGTGTATAGAATAATTTTAGTATATGTTGGGGAACTTTCTTTAGCATAATATTTAAAACATCAAGCCAAAGATACACTACTACAATAACCATTCAATCCAAACTCATAAAGCAATAAAAACATTCTCAAAAGCAAATTCCTAAGTGATGTGGGATATAATAAGTTAAAGTTCTTATTTCTTAAGTTTACAACATACACTATATATTTTAAAACATATTTTTTAAACAAGCATTTTATAATTAAATAGCATTTATTTTTAATTAATATTGTTTAATAAATTATAAACTTCATTTATTATTTATGCACAATAAATATTATTTATTTATTTATTTATAAATAGTAAATGTCTAACCCTAATCACTACAGGAAAAACGCCGGCGGTTAGCCTATATTCACCGCGGTTTTTTTAACTACCGGCGGCTTTATGGCGGTTTTTGCGCCGCCGGAAAAAATCGCGTAGGAAATTATCACCGGCGGTATTTTACCGGCGGTTTATGTAGCCGGCGGTTTTCCGGCGGTTCCGACCGACGGTTTCAACCGGATTTTATGCCGGCGGTTTTCCGGCTGTGACGCCGCCGGTTATTTGACCGACGGCCTACCGGCGGTCGGTTTACCGACGGTTTGCCGGCGGTTTAGTTAGCCATCATATGTTTTTAAAACCGCCGGTCTTCGCCGGTAGACCGCCGGTTACCTAACTGGCGAAAGCCGGTGGTCTAACCGTCGTTAAAATCCGTATGGAGAATGTAATGCAATGGTCTATCTACTATGTTAGTAAAATTCTATTCAAAATAAAGGGGAGGTATTAGCATCGGACTGTTCCCCTACGCCAAAAAATCGCTCTATTTTTTAGCTTCACGGGAAAGGCGCGAAACAAGCAATCCTCCCTCTCTTTTCTCTCCCTCAATCTCTCTCTTCCTATCTTTTTCTAACTAAATGTAACAATCAACAAAATAGATTCCACCTAAACTAAAATAATTCTTAATAAAAAAAAATTTAGATCTAACACAACGATTAGAACATTACATTAATGCTATTTATCTATATCATCCAAAATATTTCTAATCCTTGCAAATGTGTAGTAAGAAACAATAATCAAAGAAAAACCATAAAAAATTACCTTAAAATAGAAATCAGACTGTTTGGGGTCGGACGAGCAGAGGCGATTCCGATTGGGAGCGGCGGTTGGATTTGGGGCGGACAAACGTCGTCGGCGGCGTCGGATTGGGGGCGGCGACCGGAGGAGATTCTTAGCCGGCGGTCAAACGAGCGGAGGCGACCCTAGGAAAGAGCGAGTGACGGGAGAGCGAGCGACCGAGAGAGAGAAGGAAAGAGTTAAAATGAAATGGCAGACGCGGGGCTCGGTGTATTAGGGCTTAAACCGGCAGTTTTCCGGCGGTTTTGACCGCCGGTTTAAAGTCACTTATCAACGGCGGTCTAAACCGCCGGTAAACCGCCGGTTCTTGTTGACATCTGATGGTTTACCGTCGGTTTAGGGACCGCCGCCCTTACCGGCAGCTTACATTTGCAAAATCACCGGTGCAGCCGTCGTTAAAATCCGACGGCCAAACCGCCGGTGGTGCCGCCGGTACTACCGGCGGTCCTAGAACCGCCGGTTAGAACCGCCGGTTTTGGGCATTTTTCCTGTAGTGAATAATAATTTATAAATATAAATTTATAATATTGCTTTAATACATAATTTATAGGTGTAAATGAAATTTAAACATATAATATAAATTAATAATAACTTATAGTAAATATGTAAATTAATATCTAAGCTAAAATTTTATTAAATTTGAATTAAATTTAAAGATTGAATACGTTTAAATTTGAAAATACATACGATATTATTAATGTACGAATTGAATTTTTTTGAAAGAAAAATTTATATTATGACATGATTATTATGTTATTTACACTTTATTTAAATAATTTTTATATTTTTTACGTTATCCAGTTCAAACCAGATTTGACCCCGGTCGAACCATTGAACCCTTAACATTTCCTTCTTCTGTCTCTATGTCCAATTCAATTTTCACAACTATATATATATATATATATATATATATATATATATATATATATATATATATATATATCATGGGGGATATTTATACTTGAAGAAGTGAAAAAGAGTTACAAAATTTGATGTAAAATCTGAAAATGTTTAATGATTTTCTTTTAAAATTTTTAATAGTTTTTTGGAGCTTTTAATGGCTTCATTTAATTTTCAAATTTTTATTAAGAAAACAAAAAAGTATAAAAAATGGAAAATAAATAAAAAAATACCATATCTTAAATAAATAGAAAAGAAAAAAGAAAACCACATTATTTTTTTTAAAAAGGATTATTTCATGTGCTTAGCTTGTTAACCTGTTGGCTGAGCACGGTCTGAGCCCAATGTTTGGCCAAGATAAGCATATTCTTGAAATATTGGGTTTATTGGGACCATTAGCTAACATTATGAATTCAATTTTGGTAGTTTCAAGCCCAACAAAGCCTTCATAGATAATTCTGTGAAAAAAATAAAGATTTTTTTTTTGAAAGCTGCAAATTGCAATAGATAGAAGAACTACTCACAAGCAATAAAAGGCTCACATTTCTTCTTTAAGAAACTAAACAAGGAAGGAATGTTACCAAAAGAAAATCTATCCACAAAAAAATAATATCTTCTAAAGCCAAAGTAGCACATAAATCAACAACTTTGTTATGTTTTCTAGAAACATGGTGAAAGATCACCTTATTGAAATCATTTAAAAAAATAACTCATTTGTCCACCAACTATCCAATTGCCACTTTGATTTACTCATTTAATCCTAAATGAACTTCATAATGTTGAGATTATCACCTTCAATTATTACTCCTTAGCTATCAATCATCCAACTTTGAACGAACTCTCTTATTGCCAAAATTGGCTCCGGCTTAAGTTGAGCAACATCCCAATGAATTATTTTCTTCCCAAAAGGAAGAAAAAAGTCTTCCTTTATGATCTATAAATACTCATCCAATCCCAACAAGATTAGATTCCAAAAGCAAAGCATCCACATTGATTTTAATCCAACCTAGTGGTGGAGGGTGCCAAACATTATGAAACTCCTTGAGGAGATTAACACCCCAAATATCTAGCATTGGACTTGATTGTAACAAAGTTGTAAACAACATATTCATTGTAACTACCGAACTTGGAAGAGTAAGCTTTCCATCTTTACACTCATTTTGATTTTTCCAAGATAAAAAAACTATTTAACAATACACCTTCACCATCTTAGAATATCGAATTGAAAGGCTTCTAAGTTCCCCAAATAGATTTCCAATGATTGAAATATTGGTAAGCTAAAACCCAATTCTCTTATCTTAAGAATAATCTCAATAAAAAAATTGCTATTAACCCCAATATGAATATAGCTTTCCACTTCTTGACATCCTCTAGCACATAGATCATTATGACATAGATTTCTATGTTTAAGAAATTCATTTGTAGGAATGACATGCTTACTCATCCTCCACCAAAAAAATTCCACTCACAGGTTGAGTTTAAGTTTTCTTAGCCAATTTGAATAGCCAAAATCATCCTCCTTTTGTCCACCTTTCATTGATTCTTCATATGAAACAATATAGATTGATTTTCCTGGATTATGGAACATAGCTTCCACTTGATCATTTTCAAAGGTAGGATTAATGGAAGCCTGCAAAATCAACAAAATAAGGTCCTCTTCGAAAAATCGTTGAAGCTCCTTCATGTTCCATTTACCATCATTAGAGATGAATTGGTGAAGCATTACATCTTCCAATCCCACATAATCAATAAGTGTTGGCTAACTATTAAAACATTTATCTAGAAGCCATATATCTTTCAGAAAATAATTCTATTTCCATCTCCCACTTTCCATCTAACAAGTGGTTTAAGATTTTTGCCTCCATCCTCAAGAATTTTCCACGCAATTGAAGCTCCTCTCTTACATTCACCATTCAAAATATTATCACCATACTTAGCAATAATATTCATATTAAGTAAAGAATCTAGATTTTGAATGAATCTCCAAACCAATCTTGATCTAAGAGGGCCAACTCTAAGAACAGCTAAATGTAGCCCCAAACATCTGATGTTTTTTTAGTTTACATATTTCATCCCAAGCTACATAATGTAAACCTTTTCTTCCATTAACTTTGTGCCAAATGAAATCCTTTCAAAATTTATCCAATTCTTGCAACAGTCTCTTTGGAACCATCGAATGCGTTGATAAGAAAATTGGTAATGATAAAAAAGAGGACTTTATAAGAGTAATCCTCCCTTCCATAGATAGAAGTTTATTTCTCCAAGTATTAAGTCTTTCCAATACCTGATTTAAAATACATTGGAAATCAGCCATTCCCAATATTCTTAAAACAATTTTAACTCCCAAATAATGCATCTCCTTAACCACTTTGAAACACAATTTCTTTGCAATTTTATTCTTTCTTAGATGTTTAACTGCCTTACCAGACATGATTTGAGACTAACTGTTGTTCACCCTCTATCCCATCCACCCACAAAAATCAACAATAATGTCTTTTAGTACTTGGGCTAATCTTGTCGATGCTTAAGCAAATACTAACACATCATCAGCATATAGGAGATGTCTAACCTTTTGAGTTCCTAGTGAAATATGAACACCCAAATCTTATCCCCTTTGATTTATTGCAATCAATAATAGTTGAGAGAAAATAATGAATAAATAAGGTGATCACGGATAAGCTTGCCAAAAACCACTCTCTATGCTAATCCATTTTGAATATTTACCATATAACATGGTAGATAATCTAATATTCATCACACATTCCATGAAGAACTTGGAGAACTTAAAAGGAAACCCAAACAATTTTAAAACTTGAATCAAGGTTGGCCAACCCATGCTATCATATTCCTTCTCCATATCCAACTTCACTGCCATCATTCATTTCTTATTTTTAGAGAACCTAAACTTGTTGAAGATCTTATGAGCTAGTAAACAATGCTTAGACATTAATCTACCCAAAATAAACTCTACTTGTACTTTAGAAATTATCTTGGAGATACATCGTTTCAATCTATTTACCCTCATAGTTGCAACAAACTTGTAAGTAGTTTGGCATGGACTTATGGGTCTATAGTTGGATGGAACAATCAGATTCTTCACTTTGGTGATTAAAAAAATCAAAGTTTCCACTCAGCATACATAGAACCAGTTTTCTATCTATCACTTTCCAAGTATCGTTTTTTATAATGATCTAATAAAACTTAAAAAATTAAGTTGTAGTCCCATCAAAATTGGGTGATTTGTTATTTCCTTGTTGTAACATAACAGCAGCCAATTCTTCCTGGGTGAATTTCACATTCAACATATCAATATCTAAAGAAGAAATTCTATGGTTTTCAGTAGTCAAAGACTAATCCATCAAAATTTAATCTCTACCTCTCCATTTCTTCACAAAAAAAAAACTTCAAAAAAATAGATTCAATATGCTCAAAATCCTCTAGCAAATTGTTATCTTCATCCTTAATTTGACTTATAAAATTCCCATTCTTCCTAGATTTTTTTAAGGAATGCAAATTGCATTAAAAAATAAAACAACTATTACAAACTAGAAGGAAAAAAACACTAAACAAGCCCTTTGAAACTATCATAATGGATATGTAATTTATTAATTTTCATTTTAAATCCATTGGGGTGATGGGGACACCAAATATTTAAACAACCTAAAAGATTGGTTAGTATCCCAGAGTTCCCAAAAGATAAACAATGAAAACTAGTGAGAATCCCATATAACATTACAATGATTCCAAAAAGGCTAGAAAAACTAAAGGAAAAACAAAAAAGACAACACACAACTAAAAGAAGAATAAAAAGAATACCAAGTACAGCTGCCAATGCTCCTAAAGAACCTTCATCAACATTCTTTGTAGGAAAAAAATTCCAATCTATCTTTAGATTAGATATGAACTCCAGTACCTCCACATCTAAAGCAGGTGGCAATTGAAAATTCTAGCTATAATTAAGAAATATGTCTTCAAATAATTGATTGCAATTTTCATTGATTAAAGAAGACCAAAATAACCAAATCTGATTCATTGGGAATAAATTCAATTAATCAAAAAATGAAGACTTCCTTTTTCATAACCATAGTTCTGAAAAACACAAAAGCACGCATCTTAAAGCTCCTTCCCCAAGCCGGGCCATAATATCCATCATCCAGAAATAATGTTAAAAGAGTTACCTCCAACAACCTTCAACTCAATCTTTCTTTCCTATGACAATCCTCAATAGGTCCTAAGAATTTAAGTTGTTTAGTGATTTTTTATTTAACACTAAATAAGATTAACTCCTTATTGCTATCAATAAAAGAAATATAATTAGGAACATCATGGTTGGAAGAAGAATTCAAATCTTTGAGCAGAAAACCTACTCCAATATCTTTAACTTCAGAAATCGCAACAATTTCTTCAGCATCAAGAACTACTGCTTCTACCCTGGAGCTGTCATCCTCGATAGTTAGAGTTTCGCCATCTAATACTTTAGGTTCAGAAAAACACTTCTCCTTTTCAGTAGAATATTTGAAATCAACAACATAATCAACTCCGACAAATGGTTCTTTCAATAATGTATAATCAAGAATACACCCATCAACACCTAAATTTTTCACAACTGTAGCAATATAATTTAAATTGTCTTGAGATAACAGATTAAACATGTTGGAAGAGGCATCCTCACATTAGCATTCTACAATTAAGACTTCATAGAAAACTTATGATTCAAAGAATCAACCTTTTTGACTCCATCTCCAAAATTTCTACTGCATTTTTTAAATTTCACATGCATCCAAGGACCATACATATTATTAGAACTAGTTACACCAGGATTCACCTCCAATACCGTCGCAGTCTTTTTAGAAGCAGAAACAAATTCGTTGCAGTCATTACTCTTAACTTCTTTAAATCCATTCACTTGATCTTCAATCTTTACAACAGGACACATTCCAACAACATGACCTATCTTGCCACATTTGAAACAAAAAGAAGAGATCTTTTCATATTCCATTTTCTAAAAGAATTTACCATATAAACCTTCAATCCAAACTCCTTGAGATAACTTAGAGCCCAGTTCAATTCGAACATAGGCTCTAGAAAATTCTCTCTTACCCCATTTAAATATGTTTCCATCTAAAAACATAAGAACTCCTATCTTGGAAACAATTTTAGCAACATTAATCTCATCCCAACAATGTAAATGTAAATGGGACAACTAAATCCAAAAAGGAGATGATAATCCTTTCAACAACATAGGGGAAAATTGAGGCATCCATTTATCCATCCCAATTACATGACCTCCCACATACCACGGTTCTCCACTAAAAACATCTTCCATAGCTTGAGATGAACATAATATCCAATCAAGTCCCAATGAAGTAAGATGAAAACCCTCAAATTTACTCCATTGATGCCTCAATTAAATACTACAAAGAGAAAAAAGGAACTTTTTTACCAAAAACCTTTACCACAAGTGACTTCTACAGTAATTGATAATTTTCGCTTTCCTTTTGAACATTTAGTTTAATAACATTAACATCTTCTGAATCATCAGCATCTAATTCCATATTATTTACTATGATATGTTGATTCTTAACCTACACATTTCCATACTTATGGGTATCAGCATTATTCTTTTCAAAATTAATTTTAGAATCCAAACCTTTAACTACAACATTTGAATTCAAAATTTCCTAATAAACCGATGAGATCTCCTGATTTTCTAGAATAACAGGAGGAATCAAAAAATGATTAACTTCTAAATCAAAACCTGTAGATGACGAAGCTTCACAGTCATTTGCTTAAGCATCAGATATAGTATCCTTCAATGTTGTTGAATGAAATTCCTTAGGAGATATCATATTTTCCTTCTCACTTGGGATTTCAGCAAGTAAAATACCTTTTCCCTTTCCTTCCACCGGGATAGGATCGCAAGCACCTGGAATGCGTCCTTCATTAATAACCAAAGGACGTAGTTTAACACTTACATTATCAAAATCATCCCAATTACCATAATTCTGCCTTTGGATCCCCAACGAAGTTTAGGATTCCTAGTAGAAATGGGAAAGGAGGTATTCCGATCATCAAAAAAAGATGACTAGAGACCCTCAGCCACCATAAGGGAAAAAACCAGGAAATAAGGGAAGGAAATTTTTTGAAAAAACTAGAATTTTCTCTCACTAAAATTGCATTCTTCCTAGCTGAAGCAAAAATATGGAAAATTTTAGAATTGGTATCTCCTTCTTCGTGACATCTAGCCTTAGCTCTTCGATTTCACCAAGTAGATAATCTTCCTAAAGTAACATTCAGATCATGCACTTTACTACAAAGTAGTTTTAACTTCTCCATCGTAAGATCCCCTTCTGAAGCTTCCTTCAACTATAGCTCCAAAATTTATTTCTTTAACTCTTCCATTAGCAAATACAAAATTTTGAATTTGTTATTATTCTAGTAGAATAAGGCCTTCAATGTCCTTCAAAGCTTTCTATTCAAGACATCCACATCATTTCCAAAATCTGATTTCCTCCAAGACTTTAAAACTATACTACAAGCTGTCGGATATGACTTCCAAGTATCCTCAAATCTCATAATTTTGGATCGGTTGTACTTAGTTTCACCCAATTTGAATACTATATGACTGTGGTCAGAAGCCAACCTTGCTAGATGTCTAATCTTCGCCAGAGGCCCCATCTATAAAGCCACAGAATTCAGCAAGTACCTATCAAGCATTTCTCAAATTCTTATACCACCTTCCTTGTTGTTACACCAAGTAAATCATGGTCCAACAATCCCTACATCATGAAAATCATTGTTAATCATAAAAAAACTTCATTTGTTTAGGCCCTTGGTAGAAAAGAAACCTCTTGCCCCCCTCTTATCATCCTTGGATAAAGTATAATTAAAATCTCCTCCAATGATAGAAGTACTACTTCCCACCACACACTTTTCAAGCATATCCCACAAATTCCTTCTCACATGAAAATCCTTGTTCCCATATACCGTGGCAACATTCTACGTACCCACAGTAGGAGTATTAAGAACCCCAAAAACCACTTGAGAAGAATGCTTAACCACCTTAACTGACACAACATTCTTATTCCACACTACTAAAATCCCACCAGAGGTTTCATCCGCCAGATGATGAAAGATGTCCCAATCAACCCAAATAATATTATTAACATCATTCCTACCAATATTGGCTAACTTGGTTTCAATTAAAATCACCCACATCATGATCGCTCACAATTTCTCTAAGATAAAGAGAGGTTTCCCTCTTTTTAGCCCCTCTATAATTCCAAAACACAAACGAAGACATTAATCGCCCAAAGGGGAAAAGTCCCCACCTATCTTGCTACCTTTCACCCCAATTCTTTTCCTATGAGCAGCTTCAACAGGATCCAAAGACTTCAATTCCTTAACCAGTTTGTGTTTAGCTGAACTAGTATTTAAAGAATCAGTGCCAGACTCTATTAGATCACAATCACTAATTTTCATTTCAGATTTTGGAAGAATGCTTGCATCTTCACAATCTATACCATTACCAGACATTATGGTATAATCCTTAATCTTGCTCACATTATGATGAAGAACTACAGCCACAACATATTAATTTTGCATTGACCAAGATATTGTATTTGTTAGCCAAACACATTTCAAAAGTATTAGATGATTGTAATTGAACCTTAATACTTTCAGATAATTCAACCTCCTGTTGTCGTCCAGCAAAAATTTTACTCATTTCCCCACTTACATTATTTGATTGCTTCTATTCATCCTTACTGACTTCTTGATACTCAGCCACCTTGTGGTTAAAATCCTTCATATTTTTCTTCACTTTTACTCCATCCTTTCTCACATTTTTAAATCTATTGTTCTTAAATTTGATATGGATCCATGCGTCATATTCCACATGTTGTAAAGAAGAATGATTCTCTTCAGGCCTATTTTGAACATCAGCCACCAATTCTTCATTCTGCATCACATAATTCTTCTTTTGAGCTATACTCCTATCTTCAAGACACACCGATCTCACATGACAAACCTTTCCACAATGGAAGCAAAGAGAAGCAAACTTCTTGTATTAAACTTTATTGAAAGGATTTACCCGATATCCCTTCTATCCAAAGTCCATTTGGCAGTTTATTCTCCAAATTAATCTGGACACAAACTCGGGCAAACTCTTTTCTTCCCCTTTTAAAAGAATTACCATCAAGATACATTGGTACTCCAACCATTGATGCAATTCTATCAATATTCTCTTCATCCCAATAATGCAAAGGTCAAAAGGGAAGGCGAATCCTTACAGGTGCAGTGAGACCTTATTCAGATTATGGAGAAAATGAAGGAGACCATTGATCCATGCCAATAATAAGTCCTCTAATATACTAAGGGCCACCACTTAACACTTCTTCCATTGCTTCAGAATTTTTAAACGAGCATAGAATCCAATCCATCCCAAGTGTTGTGAAGTGAAAATTCCCAAACTTGCCCCATTGTCTTCTAAGCTCCATACTACAAATCAAAAATGGAATATTATTCCCTAGCACCTTAACCACAAGGGAATTCTACAGAATTTGGGAGTTAGCAAGCTCCAAATATGCATTTACTTTCACTGCCACTCCATCATCTGACATCTATGTTGATCCCGTCTTATAGGTTAACTTGATGTGTTGTGGTTTCTTCCATGCAGCAAAAAAATCATCTTAATCCCGTACATTTCCATTATTCACATTGTCTTTTGTATTTGCTTTTTTATCACTATCAAAATTAATTGAAAGATTTCGAC
The DNA here is from genome assembly GCA_022539455.1 of Dendrobium nobile. NCBI lineage: Eukaryota > Viridiplantae > Streptophyta > Magnoliopsida > Asparagales > Orchidaceae > Dendrobium > Dendrobium nobile. The sequence goes on along the minus strand of CM039718.1, from coordinate 45,488,706 downwards.
TAATGTGAATCTGATCAATGTCTTTATGATTACTAATGAATTTATTCACTTTCAATATCAAACCTGAAGAGGAAAAGGCTTCCATATTGAATTTACATGAAATCTGCAAATAATCATGTTTACAATTCTTATCGTCAGCATCGGTCTGATATCGAAATTTCACCACCTTCTACCACCACATCTTGCCGAATAGGAGGCTGGAATCTTTCTCTAATCACTAAATTATTTTGAGGTCTTACATTGTAGCGAACCCCAATTTCTATCTTCGATTTATTGCTTCTAACACTAGAAAAATTAGATGAAGTGGAATGTGGCTTGTAAGTGGACTGTGAATTGGATGATGCTCCACCAGCAGGAGTTTGCCGGTGGTCAGTCACCACCATAATCCTCGACCTCAGAAAACCCTCAAAGACAAAATTCAATTGGAAATTCAAAACTTTCTCTCACTAGAAAACTAGACTATCTCTCACTAAAAAAATAAAGAATTTAAAGCCAAATTTTTGAGTAATTTTTACTCAAATTATGTGCTATCTTAAATAAAGGTTAAAACTATTGTTTACGGGAATTTACTTAGTTCAAGACCCTATGAGGAGGCTTATAGGGAGTGATTATGCCTCATAATTTACTTCAAAAAAGATAATTTTAGGCTAACAAATTATGTAAAGACTAAATATATATTTTTGGACAACAAAAACTTCACTGTTTGAAACTAAGGGGCTTATAAAACTGTATTGATTTGTTTTAAAATTAAATGTTTAGTTTATCGACATGAATCTTAATGCAAAATTTGTATTGATTAGTTTTAAAATTAATTTTAAAACCATACAAACTCTAAATTTACAATTGAACTAAATTTCTCAATAAGAAAAATCCACAACATCAAAGCATATTCGATCATAGTCAAAATGAACAAAAATCAAGCACTTATTACATATTTAAAAACTTTGAGGCGTTAATTGAAAGAATAAATAATTTTTAAATATTGCATGCTTATAATGAAATTAGACAACTCAGCGAAATAAGTTTAACGATCCCAAAATCATTTAATTCTTAGGTTTTATGACACTTAAATATTGAGTAAATGATTTATAATCAAAGAATTCAATGTGTGATGCATAATGAAGAATCACAATATTTTCACTATTTTTTATCAAAGTAATGCTCTAAAAAAGCTATAAATAGAGCTTGTTATCCACTGAAGGTGACAAATAAATGATATTAAAAATAATACTTGGATATCCCAAGAACCCTAGAGCACTGAAGTGCCAAATATTTTGAGTAATGTTTATCGAAGTAATGCTCTCAAAAAGCTATAAATAGAGCTTATTGTCCACTAAGGGAGACAAATAAATGATATTAAAAAAAAAATACTTGGATATCCCAAGAACCCTAGAGCACTACCCAATGTGTGATGCCAACGATTAATTCCAATAACCGTCACTATTCAATTATTGTTATTTAACTGTTATCATCCAATCATTACCACTTGGCACTCATAGTCCATTCTCTATTATCCGACTACCATCATTTGCTAATCGTTGCCCAATTAATATAATTCATTTACTATTATCGTACTATTATTTTTCCCATAATTTTTATTACAACTATAAGAGATCAAGCAAATGCTCCCAACTTTATGATCCTATCTTCACTAGTTTTGGAGAAGATAAAATTATTTCAAATGATAAAGCCTCATGATTTTTTTTCTTGATTGTATTTTCATTTAGCAGGTGAAAGCCTGACATGTAATTTTGTTCCTTCACGATTACTAATCCTTATATACTAATATTAATTTTAGCAAATAACTTCCAAATATACTTAACTACCTAGTACAGCTAATAAAAACATTTTTTTTAATTAAAACAATTTATTAGGTTGGTTTTGGGTTACTAGCGGGTTTGTTTGGGTTTAATTTTTTATCCATTTATTACATAGTTTGGATTTAGGTCAACCGCATCTAGATCAGTTAATTTCGGGTTGGATTCGAACCTTACCCATTGACCTATTTATACACCCTATACCTAACAACTTGCAAATATATTTCACATATATAATTTCACCGAAAAATTAAAAAAATATTTTAGCAAATATAAATATTACTTTAGCAGATATAAAACTTAATTTAGAAAAAAATCAAATAATTTTAGCAATTTAAAATATATTTAAACAACATATATATACTATTACTTTTGGGGATTTACATAAATGTCATTTTATTATAGCTATATTACATATTTAACTCCTAAAACTTAAATATGATATTTTTACTAGCCAAATACTAATTTAACAATCAGAATATCACTCCGTCTCCACCAACCCTCACTCCGTCTCTTCCTACATCAAGCCCTAACCATGCAAACTGCTCACGTGGTTTTCCCGTGAAACATAACCTCCTTTACATAAATGCAACTTTATTATAGCTATATTACATTTTTTTTTGAAGAAAATGTATGACATTGCATTAAAAAGAAAAACAACACTACAACCTCACGTCACACCTAAAAAGCTACTATCCTCCTTCAGACAATACAAGAAGGAAGGAGGAATAAAATCCAAATGCAGAGTATCCCAAAAAAAAATGACCCATTTAATGCCACATTAGCACAAATATCTGCTAACTTATTACCATCTCTACCAGAGCAAGAAAAACACACTTGTTTAAAATTCAGTAAAAAAGCTAACTCATCTTCTATAACTCTACTAAGCTCCCATTTCTTAATAGATCTTTGAAGAACTTTGATGATATTGACATTGTCACCTTCTATGATAACCCCTTGGGCTTCAAACATCCATTCTTATATGACGTTCTTCAGGTACAACACCGCAAGCATTTCCAAATGAGATGAATCCCAATGCAAAAGCTGGTAACCGAAACTTAACAGAAATCTCCCTTTACCGTCTCTAGCCACACCTCCAATACCAGCTACATTATTCTTTTTAATAGCAGCGTCAACATTAATTTTTATCCATCCGGGGGGAGGGGGATGCCAATGTAAAGACAGCAATTGCTGGTTAGCATTCCAGTTTCCCGGCTGAAAATTAATGAAATTGCTCCTTAAAGCATACGAAATTGCATTAGCAGCTATATACGTCTCCGCATCTTCTTTTTCACCATGTACTAATTTGCATCTGCTCTTCCAAACCATCCAAACCGCTGCACAGAAAATATTAGCTAACAAAGCATTCCTTCCTTGCAACTTCTGAAGTTCATCTCAACAATCATCCAGATTATCAAAAACAGGAACATTGAACCCCCATTTATTAAAAATCAAGATAGTTCTCCTGAGTTTCGAACAGCTACTCACAATGTGGCTCACATTCTCCTCCTCATCACATCCTCTTGGACATTCAACTAAGGTACTCAATCTTCTTCTCAGAAGGAAAGAAAAAGTCGGTAATGAATTGTTGCATATTCTTCACCAGAACAGATCAATAGCTGGTTTAAGCTTTATCTTCCTCATCCAACTCCATTGATTACTAACCTCCTCATGATTCATACTAGCTGATGAAGCCAATGCAGTGATAGATTTACCGGAAAACTTCTGTAAAAGTTCCATCTGATCAACCTGTCTTCTGTTATCAATTGGAATATTTGAAATAATCTCAATCAGCAGATTCCCAAAAGTTTCATTCAGCTTGTCAAAGTTCCACTGGCCATTAGAAATGAAAATGCTGAGGGGGAGGTCTACGTATTCTTGAACATTAACAAAGGTCGGCCACATAGCAATTTTTCTATCCAAAATCCACGTATCATACAACCAATTGATTGAATCACCATTAGAGATCTTCCATCTAATCACCTTTCTCAAAAATCTAGCACCCATAGCAACAATTTTCCAAGTTATTGAACACCCTAAAAGGTAAATATTATATTTCTACCATATAAATACTAATTTAATAATAGGAATATCATTCTGTTTCCACCAACCCTCACTTTGTCTCTTCATGCAACAAGCACCAAGGAAATTGCTTGCGTGGTCTTCCCGCGAAACGCAGCCTCCTCGCTTGCTCTTCACATGAAGTCCTCTGTTTGCTTTCTCTTTTTACCACACAATAAGACCTCTGACGATGAACTCCCACTAAGATTCGCTCCTCTAGCGTGATGT